>VZSC01001584.1:77020-124151 GCA_013398225.1 Steatornis caripensis
GTTTTGGAATACCTAAGAACCCAGAGGGGTTTTTTTTGTTTCCCAGCTGTCATCCTCTGCCAGCATATCTTTAGGGGTTAGGGGATGAACGATTTGGGGACACTTAGTTATGTGGAAAAAAACCAAGCCAGCTTGCCTGACATTACCAGTTGCTATTGGAGTTGTACGTGACTGTAGCCAGATGTATAGTATTAGCTGCTTTGGTTTTTATACTGTCTGTACTGCAGGTTTTGGGGTGTTTTGTTGTGGGTTTTTTTTCCCTTTGGCCTTTATAGCAAATGCTAAGTAACAAAACCATGAAACTCTTGTGCTTGTCACTTTGAAAACCTAGTGTTTGTCATCCTAGGCTTATTAGATTGAGTGCCGAGAGCAGGAAGCAAGCTTTGAGATGTCTGTGCTAACTTCTGTACCTGTGCCTGGCATCATCACTAGCTGGTTCGTAACTTCTGCTAGAGTGTGACGTCGCTTCCCACAGCGAGCTGCTTGCAGGGCTGCAAATGCCTGTGCAGGGTCATCTTCTGACTCGCCTTCTGTCTCTATCCCTTCATCGATAGAAGTTTCCATCATGCTGGTAGGCAGTGATTGGCATCCTTTCCTGATCACCGCAGGGGGGACAGGATCTAGCAGGCAGCCATTTACCTAAATGGCACAAGGAGAAGATGGACAGCTTTCAATTTTGTGCACAGAGCATCACCTCAAAGTGCAAGAAATCTCTGCCTGTCATGTAAACTGAAGGTAGCCTGGATATTTACAATGTGTGAACCTCCCTATGATCTACTCAGTTAAGTAAGACTTGCTAAGAATTGTATGTGACAAACAAACCTCTCCGGCTAGGATGACCACTGACGTTCTCTTGGTACTCAACTCCCTAAATAAAATATTCTTATTTCCACACTACTGTGTTCTCGAGGGCTGCCTTTTTTTTTTGAGTTACTGAAAACCTTTACCAGCTTAGTCAAATAGAAAATATTTGTGGAATGTACAATATTGTTATTTCCCCTCACTATACCTATGAAGCTCATACATCATGCTCAGATAAGCACTATGAAAAAATAGTCTTGTGTTTAATTCTGCAGCATTCTTACAGAGATGCAGAGATGTGTTCAAGAATAATACGATAATGCAGTCTTCCAGCCAAAGTCCATTTAATTCATGGTGCTCCTCTGCAAACAAAGGTTGCCTAGAGCAGCTGTGGAATGCCCTTCCTTGGCTTCACTCAATTTGATAAAGCTCTAAGCAACCTTATCTAGCTTTGAAGTTAGACCTGTTTTTAGCAGGAGGTTGGACTACAAGGCCTTTAGAGGTACCTTACCAACCTAAAACACTCCTAGGATTTTAATTCTGTTTTTATTCTCCAAATCTGTTTGTCCCGAATCCTTCTGTATCTTAACTAATTCTTTGTCATATGCGACTACTTGGGTTTTGAGGACCATGGCCTGCATGTCATGCAGTTTTGGGGTAGGTATTCTGTTCTGTAATACAATAGAAGCTCTAAATTAGTGTCCTGTTGCACAAGTCACTCCTATGGTTTTGGTAGGATCACACTGGGTGAAATGTGGATGAAACACCACATTCATTTAGCATAACACCTGGCACCACTACAGGTGATTTTAAGTGAAACTGATGAACCACTCCTGAATTCAAAGTTCTTCAGTATTTTGAGAAGAAGCATGTTTGTAAAAGAAGCTTCACGGCATTAACAGTAGCTGTTAACAAATGGTCTTGGAAGCAGACTATACGGTAGTACTCTAGGAAAATATTTAAAGCAGTATCACTATTTTGAGCACCAGTAAAATGATGATGCTTGCACAGGAGAATTCTGACTTTGCTGCCTCTATTTTAATTTAATGCATTATATCTATAAACTTCATTTCTTGCACATCTGATTTTCAATTTGTGACTTTACTATTCAAATGCCTTCTACTGATCTGGCAGCAAAAGCACTGGAAAGACTATTTTGTGAACTGCTGGAAAGGAAAAAGAGAACCAATACCAAGTGGGAAGTTGGCTCTTTGCAGTTTACCATGGCACACAGATGAGAGCTTGGAAGTCTTCAGTGAACATATTCTACAATACTTAAGATACTGAATATTCCCAAATCAGTTGTGATTTGACACCTCACTGTAGTCACCATTTGTTGATCTACTCTGGCCAAACTGCATCTATAAAAGCAAAGGAGGATGCAAAATAAAGTCTGAAATGTTAATTTCCAAATGTTTTTGAACTGCTTTTTGCTTTCCAGCTGTAAAAGACCACACAAGGAATTACTTAAAACAGTGATGAGAACTAGAACCACACTCTTAGCGTTGGTAACTAACCAGTAACTAAGTGAGCAATAACATTTTCTAAATGGTAAGCATGAAATTAAACCCCCTAGCTAGCAACAGGCAAAATACAGTATGCTGAAATTAAAGTTATAATGTGATGTGATATAAAGAGAAAACAACAAAAGTTTCATGAGAATAATAATATACTTCATAAATGTAATTTTTTTAAGCTATTTCCCCTTCCTGACAAGAGCTCTAAGTGTTAACTCCCATGTATTTTACTTACTCTTTGCTACGCTGCAGAGTGTTGTCACAGACTTCAAAGCTGCATGGTAAAATGGATCAGACTGTAGCGCCCTTTGGAGACTTAAGCTGTAACCATACATTTGTAAGGATGTGGAGCTGTCACATCCTATCAGTTGAGTTCAGTTAAGTCTGTTAAACTGTGGAGGTGTGGAAAGCCTACAGAAAGTCTTCCAGTCTGATTACAGGAAATACCACCCATTAGATGGAGCTGCAATTTCACATGGTCTCCCGTGAAGATTTTACAGACATTCCTAGTTACAGAAAGGGCCTAGCTGAGAACTGCTACAACCTATTTGAGATGCTGCAGTTCTAATACTTTTTGACAGTACTAAGGTCCTGCTAGCTATTTACCATTCAACAAAAAAATTAACAAAAATGTAACTCTCTTGGCTGACTTATCATGAAATTGGTAGAGATATGGAATTTTAAGAGCATAATATTTTAATAGCTTCAGCTGGCAGTGGAAGCTTATGGTTAAGGTTCTATTATATGTTCTGTTCTCATTTGTCTGAAGTTTTGGATGGGTAGCTTACTCTAGATACTCAGCAGCGAACTCTTTGTATTAGAAGTTATGTATGAGGAGCTTCAAATACTCTTAAAAATATATTTGAGAAGAAAAAAACCCCACTCTTGTAGGCTGATTTTTCTTTTACAAATGACAGTGTGCTAAGACTGGAATGTAGGCAAAGAACACAAGAGGCAGATTAACGATCAAGAGACACAGCTCTTGAAAGTTATATGCAAGACTGATGCAGAGAAAGAACCTAGAACTTTGATGCTCAGAGAATACTTAAATTTAGGCAAACAGGCACAATATGTTTTGTCCAGCTAGTACAAAAAATGCACAGATCATGTGTTTATGTAATAAAGGTCTTTGTATTTGACTTGCTGTCTATCCTGCAAGGTTACCCTGGAATGAGAACTTGCTAGAGACCAGAATTTTGGGGACAGCGTATGCTTGGGAGTCAGTGTCTGGGAGCAGGTTGAGAACATTGGCTCTTTGAGGAAAAGGCTACTGATAGCAGAGACTAGCAGCAAGGTTCTCCAGCTCAGCTAACTGCAAGTGTCAAGACACAGGAGATGTACTAAGGTCAATGAAGCAACAGCATTTTGAACTACCAGTCCTCCGGCCCAGACTCCACAGTGCTTTGCACTAGGATGAAGAACTCTACCCTGTCAGAAGGAACTGATCTTCAATTAATTATTGAAGAGCTACAGCTGCTACCACTAGCTGTGCTTTTTACTAGGCAGTAATTTAAAAGGCAACAATCTTTTTCAGCCTTAATGATTTTTGACAAAACAGTAGGGTAAGTTTAAGCTGTACCTTTGGTGTCTCAACTCTTTCTTCCTCCATAAATGCTGTCTCTCCCTGGCAGCTGGATGGAGGGAATGAAAAGGCTTCTGTTCCCGAAGCTGAGGGAAGACCTGGAGACTGCAACAACCTTGCATTTTGTGAATGCAAGTTAACTGAGGGTACCACAGCTTGTGCCTAAGAAAGATTTTAAGAATTCCAAAGCCAGAACAATTTTAGGTAGAAAACAAAGCCACAAATTAAAAATAAACAATGCCCATTTGCAAAGCAGAACAAGTATAAGATTTATGTCCTCATTCTTCATGGATTGTAAAGTCTTTAGACTTCAAAAAAGCACCATCCCCCCAAAACCCACACCAAACCCTGAACATCATGAAGTTAGGCATTTATTGAAGCTGAGCAGTTACTTGCAATAAAGATAATGTTTGGGACCCTTTGGTGCTCTCCAACTCCTGACATGCTAGAATTCCTTTTTATGTTCAGTACAAAACCCCTTAATATTACCATAAGGCTAACTTCAATGACTTTTCTAACATGCAGTGATTCCTGTAGGAAAAAGCACGAGAAGGAAAGAATACAGCAGGCTGTACCTCAAACAAGATATTTTAACAGAGGGCGCACCGTTGAAGGGAGGGGTGCACCTTAAGGAAGGCAAGCATGGCACAATTAGGAAAACAGTGACCTTCACTGTTTGTTGAACTTAATTTCCTGAAGTGTAGTATCCACACAATGTGCCTGTCCAAAAACAAACAAGTAGCCTTATACAGCAGCCTGTGGTGCCACCATGTGTGAAAACAAATTACCTTGTTACTCAGGACAACTGCAAGATTGCTTGCAGTCCTAAGGAAAAAGTGGTGGAATTTAGTACAATAAGGAACTACCTTCTAGGAGGTGTTTTTCTTCCTCCTTGTTCATCTGTCTCCACCTGTTTTTAATATATCTTACAGTTAATAATCTGATTTTGAATACTGTGTATTCTTATCATTAGAACTACTATCTAAGAAAACAGCTGATTTTAATCTTTGTCAGCCGTATTGTTCCTGGACCTATGTTTTCATAGCTGAAGCAGTTTTGGCTTTTATTTCAACAGAATCCAAAACCAGTTAGTGTCTTGCTGCCTCAAGCAAAAAAGGAGCAGCATGGTTGTGATTTCTCCTGGAAGCAGAGCCTGGGTCCTTGTTCTATACAGCAGCAATAAAGTACCTAGGAGGCTATGAACTTGAGAGAATATTTACTTGAAACCACAATAAATTTGAGTCATCTGAAGCCAAGTCTTTCATGTTTCCAGTTATGCATTAATAGAAATCAAAAGCTGTATACAGTATCTGTGTATCTTGATGAAACAAAAGAACACGTAAAAAAATCTGAGAATTTCTGGAGTAAGACACAATAAACTGTACATGACCTTTCTTTCTGAAAAAAAATTACTAGGGAAGAAGCAGACTGAATAGCCTAACAGCCTGTGCTGAAGTCAGTCAGTGTCATTAGAGAGGCTACCAAGTGGACAGCCTTCTGCAATGGAAGGGCTGGCAGCAGATGTAAGGAGCACCCAGAATTGCTCTTGATAAAAAACACGTGACATCCCTAAGGCTTAAATCAGTTAGTCATCATGTTTGCTCTATGTATATAGAGGTTTTGCAGCCGTGCTGCAAAGTCTCCCATGAAATTTGGACTCTTGCTGGGTCACAGGACAAAAAAGTGATGCAAATTGTAAAAGAAATTACATTATTTAGGAAAAAATACCTGAGCCCTGAGTCATTAAGAGTCTCATAACAATGATATTTTTATCAGGTACTTAAGAAATCACAATGAATTGGCATCTTAACCTGATAGGTTGATCCTAATATTTTCTTTTGGGTACCTCTTTACTGTTCTTTGCCATGCTTCATTTCATGGCAGACAGAAAGCGTATCTAGAGAACAGCAGGGAAGAAAGTTTTATTTTCAACAGGTCCCTTTAAGAGCGACTATGTTTATAAAACTAAGTAGAGCCTGCATGCTTTTAGCCCCCGTGCTAGCACAGCTCTCCATAAATTCAACAGCTCATTTGTCAATCACATTGAAGATACGCCAAGTGTTGCACAGGCTCCAGAAATAGTATTCCTCTACCATTTTAACCCATGACTTCCCAGCAAAAGGTCTGAAATTCTCAAAAAATGGAAGTGTTCCAGTTAGAAGCACAAGCACATTACTTTCCCTTTAACTGGGAAATAAACTGGGAATTAAGGTTAAACCACACAATACCCCTTAAAGCCAAAACCATTGTTTGCATTTTGGGCTTCAGAATGCAGTCAACTTCCCTTTGTCATTTATAACTTATCCAGTCGCCTCCAAAATAATCTTTTTTTTTTTTTTAGGGGAGACTGGGGAGGAGGCAGCAGGAGCAATTGTAGGAGGCATGCCAGACAACTGATTTGTCATCATACAGTTCTGACAGGAGGCAGATCCAAAAATGTCTTTCCAAAATGATGCAAGTCTACATACTATAGAATTCAGAAAATAGCAATGGAGTCTAAGTGAATTTGATGTAGAAACACTATTTTGAAAGAGAAGAATGTCTTGCACAGCCTTAAGCCCACCTCTGCTAGGAATGAGACCTTACCTTGGCTACCATCTGCTCAGCGATGGTGCTTGGCCGACGCTGACGAGCATCAAGTCTCTGTTCCACGGGGAAGCTACTCCGATGTGATTTAAGTCTTTCCACTAACAAGTAATAGATAGCAGCAAAGTGGTTATAACTCTTGTTCTGCAGAGACTGAAAGATAGAAGCACAAAAGTGTGAGCGTAGCCAAATACACATTATTGCTTGCTTTATGAGACCAGGAAGAGACCGAACTGCCATCTAAAAAAAAAAATTTAAGAGGCAGTGCAGCAGGCAAATGTCATTCTGAATTGAGAAAGTTTCAAACCAGAGTGCCAGGCAAAGAAAAGCACCAACCTTAGTTTAGTGGCAAGCTCACAGGAACTTGGTATGTTCTGGGCTGCAACAGTACTTGTTGCTAACATTCAGGTGCTACTCTGAACCTTCAAAGATTTGAACCTGGAGAAGGGACTGAGCTCCAGGACCTCCTGACTATATGGGCTGTTCCAAGTCATTAGAAGCAAGCCTCTGAAAAGTAGAAAAACTAGCCTCTTCCACCAGAAAGTACTCAAACTGCCAACCTCCACAATGGTTTGAAGTATCAACCATCCTAAAGGAAAAGACTGTGACAACTCCATAGTGAGTCTTGAAAATTACGTTTGGTAAGAAGCATGATTTGGGATTAGATGGGAGACATTCAACTGCTTTTATGCTCCTTTTTGGATTTCCATTTCCACTCTCTTAGAAGTTCAAAATGAATTTACTTTCAGTTCTGATTTCCCTCCCCCCTATCTCTCTCTCCATTTAAGAACTAACGATTTATACAACCCCACCCAGGAGAACTAACAGTGTGGAACCTTGCGTGGCTCCTTTATTTTATTTCTGTGCTTAAGAATCAACTTAGCTAACAAATCTCTAGAAACGACCAATTGTAAGCAGCAGCGAGTATCACCATTGTAACAGGCAGCCCTGTTCAGCTACTGTTTTTCACACAGCACACACTGTATTTCTGTGCATCCTCTAGCTTAAAGCAATTGCAACACCAAGTTTTTGGAAATGTGTGCTTGTTTAAATTAAAGTAAATAGTTACTACACTGAAAGAACAGTACCTAGTCCTGGAATATGTGACCAGAACACATTATTCTTTTCCACGGGTTCTAATTTGGATTCCTGACACATTTGGATTTCTCTCACAGCACTGCCTTTTCATTGATGTGTTTTCCTCTATGGGCAAAGGATGCCTCGGACTGGAATAGCTGGTGTGGCCAGCCAGCGTAAGGCACACAGGTGAAGTTGTCTGTGGGCCTACAGCACAATGTTTTGCCTGCAGTTTGCATAACACAGCCACCTTCTCTCCAGCAGGGATGATCTTTAGGAAACTTTCTGGAGGGATGTCTCCCCTCTTCCTGATCAGTCTGCTGGCACAGACTGAGACATCAGTAGGACAGGGAGGCTGCAGCCCAGCATGTTTACAATGTTTGCCCTTGCTAGGGTCTGACCAGGTAAAATATACCACCAGTTTTGGTTCCCCACCTGGTCCCCGCCCAACTGTTGAAAAAGAATGTTGCAAGCAACTCAGGTAGTAAGTTCCAGCCATAAAAACAAAGCAGAGGACCTTCCCCCAAGGAACAAATACCTGCTTGAGTCTATTTTACCTCAATAGTTTTCTGTTGGTCTATTCCAAGGCTATGCATTAGCCGTAAGACCTGCTCATTATACTCTCCAATAGAATGCTCATTCTCCTCTCCCGGTGGATAAAGAATAGGTCTCTGTGCAGGAACTTCTATAAGCATCCACTTGTGCTCCTTAATCTGAGCAATAGTTAGCCGTTTGGATGGGTCTAGGACCAACATTCTTCTAATCAGATGTTCACACTCTGTTGGGGGGGAAAAAAAATTACCAATTTGCTAACTGGTACTTGCATATATTCACCTGACATCTACCAATACAGAGCATGACAAAAGGAAACCGCCTTACTTCTATGCTAAGCACGTTTCCTGAATGCTAAAACAGTATCTCAAAACAAAATTAAAAGTCACATTAAGAAAGACAAACCCCAACATCTTTAAATGCACCGTATGACTAATGGTGCCATTCCTTCTATACACCTCACACAGGAGAGTAATAGTAATATTTAATACCTCTTTGAAGCCGCTTATGCTGTTCTAGGTACAGGGCTAGCACTAACTGATAAAGCTTCAAACAACAACCTCTGTGAAGTGTAGTGGGGAGTAATTAGCATCCTTTCTCCAGCACAGTTTGAAATAGCTTGTCCAGGCTTATAAAACAAGAGACTGGCAAAACTAGGGTTTTTTTTTTTTTTTAGTTTTTTTTATTTCCACCCTAGTAGTCACAAAAGCAAAGGCAGAAGTAACATTTCCGTGGCGGTGAATAGTAGCCAGTGGGTCTGCAGGTTTATCTGTTTTAGTTCCAGGGGCGAAGCACAATCAGTAGCTTTAGGTGCCAGAGTAATTCTGAACATACTACACCATTGCTGATTTCAGACTATGACACACTGGACAGCATTAAAACCATCACATCTGAGATCTCAGTTGGTTTTTGGAAAGTGAGGGCACGAGAGATGAACATGCAGTTTGTATATGACAGGAAGTCAACGTAAGATCCTTTAAGGGAGCTTACCGATCTGCCATGCATTTCTAGCTGACCATGATACGGCTACAGTACAGTTGTTATGAGTCAGTCCATTCAAGTAGTTATGACAAATAGTTTCAAGAGAGATTTCCAACTATTTATTCCTGTTTATCTCTCTTGCTTTCAGTTTTTCTAAGAGCCACACTCTTCCCCACTCCCTGCATCAGCATGTGATCATGGGGAGCCCCAAACAGCGTATCTACACTGCAGTCACAGCAACAACTGCAATTCACACTAAAGTACCTGAATCTAACTCGCATACCTGTGTCAGCAAAGTCACCAAAACACAATACAGTTCAGTGCCAGCCGCAAAATGTGCCCAGAAAACTGGGGAGTTGCCATGGTGCCATACAGCATTGCTAAAAGCAACCAAGGGTACTATAGCTACTCTGTAGTGGCTATTTTCAGAGGCGGTGCGCAGGAGTACATGCCACCAGAAAGAAAAAGGGGAAGACCAGAATGTTTTACACCACAGAACCCTGAACAACAGGGCTGAAAAACCTATTTTTAATCCCCTTTTTAAAAAAAAAAGCACAGGAAGTAATATATCGAAAGAGGATTTGTATCAGGAAGGTTGTTTTGAAGTAATCTGGTTTAGAGACCCTTTAATACAGGAAAGCTGAAGGACACCATCAAACCCTGTGTAAAAATGGCCCCATTTGTTCTTGACTGAACAGGCATGAGGGAGAGTGAAACCCAACAGATGGGGCAATTAAGTGAGCAAGAGACATCTCAGTCACATGTGGGAGTGCCAGATACGTTACAATAAAGACCCGGCATATGAACTGGTTGTGCGCTTTTTTGCTTTTGTTTAGCACAGGCTGTCAAAAACCAGGAAACATCCAATCTACAACTTGGGTTTGACAGCGATATTGCTCTCAATGTATTTTTCTTTCCACATTAAAACATGTATGTCCTTGCAGGACAAAAGCTAATTGCTACACAAATGTGCCTCTCCCCCTGTATCCCCATATTTCTGTTCACAGTATAATGAGAGATCCTTCAGCTTCCATTTTGATTTGCTCCCTCCTGCCCATGGGCACAGCCACACTGCAATCTCACGCACTGCGCCGGGAAAAATGGGTTGGTTTGCCTAGCAGCAGCCTAACTGCAAAGTCATACAGCTCACCAAGGCTTATTCGTATTTCTTTGCAAGATGAATAGTCTGCCATACCATAATCTAGTGTGCAGATGCACCACCCTTTGCTGTATTGCAACAGAGAGAATTCTAGAATTTACTCAAGGTTTACCACACCAAAGCACGTAAGAGGACATGTTGTTACCTTCTGACATAAAATACGGGATCCTGAACCTTCCTTCAAGAACACGTTGCCTCAGGATGGGGAGCGTTGGTCCATCAAAAGGTAATGCTCCACAGACCAAAACATAAAGAACTACACCCATGCTCTGTAAGAAAGAGAATATTCATTTCATTTTTCAAGCTACAAGCAAAGTCTCTGAGGTTGGCTAGCCAAATCCTGTCACAGAAAAAAATTAAAATTATGTTCTGCAGAAACAAGAAATTTATACAAAAAGGAGTTACATTTCTGAAGATCCCTAAACGTTAAGAACACTCAGCTAACCCAAAACGGCTAGGCTTGCAGTACCTTGTGCTGATAGGCAGGTAAGCTGAAGTGTAATGGGTTAGAGACTCTGGCTGCTAGCAGGAAGCTCCACGCAGATGAATGAATGATACCTGAAAAGTGAGCCCCAACTTCAGGTGAGAATTAGAGATACTTTTCTTAATCTCAATGTTGTTCAAACAAAACCAAAGCTCTAACAGTAGCCACTCAAAATAAGAAACTGTAGCCTTTTACATTTATCAATTTTCAAAAGCCTGGGGAAGAGGCACACTGTCTAACTTCATGAACAGTCAGCTTCACGGGAACACGAACTAGCAATGCTGCACTGCTGTGTGCAGTGCTGAGCATGAGGGATTATTTAATATGAGCAAAAGGAGACAATCTCAGCAAGAGCTCTCCCCCAACTGCCAGACTCATTTTTGAGAGTATGCAAGTTAATTGGCATTGCAAGTGGAAATAGTCTTGCAGTATGTGCCAAAAAAATATAGTGCCACACTAGGCCCTCATGCCAACCAGTTGGCATAGATAGCCACAGCACTGGATTTCTCAAAGGGAAAAAGCAGGCATTCAACATTCACCTGAAAATTTTGTAAGTACACAGAGCTTTTAAAATTAAAAATGTATTTTAAAAAGTCACTTTATTCCTTCCTTACCCTGCCAAAAACTGAACTGTAGATTGTTGCATTCCTCCTGCAAGCTTAGCACTTTCAGCAGACCTATTCTGCGATTGNCAGAACTTTTAAAATTAAAAATGTATTTTAAAAAGTCACTTTATTCCTTCCTTACCCTGCCAAAAACTGAACTGTAGATTGTTGCATTCCTCCTGCAAGCTTAGCACTTTCAGCAGACCTATTCTGCGATTGGATGTCGCAAAGATATAGAATCTGTAACTCATCTCAGACAGTAAGTGAAGATGATGACGATGATTTTATCTTAAACATACACACGTGTGCGCCTCTGTGGGCAGGCAGATTCTGTTAACGATTTAGGATCTTATACATGTAAAGAATATTTACCAAAGTTTAGAAGTCACTGCTAACATTCAAACAGTGCCTGTGCTACCTGGAACAGTAAGCGTAGCTGAGGTTTTCTGTATATTTACCCGTTACTAAAGACTGAGAAAGGCTGTGGTCTTTTTTTTTTTTTTAAAAAGTTATCTACCTGTATGTCTATGCATATAGAGAGATACATGCATACACACAAATGTATGTATCTAAAAGCACAGGTTTTATTTGTTAATGCAATTCGATTAATTTAAATTAGATGAACAGCTGAAAGGTGACTTTCCATGAACCGCCCTGTTTGTGTAACAGGCTCTCACCAAAATGTCAGTGCCATCATTATGCTACGTGCAGTATTATCACTGCAGACCTCATGCCAGAGCAGAGACTGTCAAATTGTACAGTCTC
Organism: Steatornis caripensis; assembly: GCA_013398225.1. Classification (NCBI taxonomy): domain Eukaryota; kingdom Metazoa; phylum Chordata; class Aves; order Caprimulgiformes; family Steatornithidae; genus Steatornis; species Steatornis caripensis. The sequence continues at coordinate 89,130 of VZSC01001584.1, forward strand.
TGGTTGCTTTAGGATATGAATCCGTCACATTAAGTACCAGAATACTAAAATAAAAAAACCCAAACAACAAACAAAAATCCCCAAACAAAACCAAATTAGGAATGAAAAGCAGTCTCTGACAATGCGAAGGGTGCACAGAACTTCAGTTCATTTTAGTCCCTTTTCCACTGCATAACAACGTGAATTGTACTCTCTGTTCTCTTCCATTAAAGTAGTACGCGTGGAGACACACCAATTCAAAAACACGCAGCTGCCTGCAGTAGAAATGTTTGTGGCACAAATCTGCTTGTTTCCAGCTCAAAGAGCAGAGCAGTCATCATCTCTCTTGTGCTTCAGTGGCTCAGAATCCCGTTAACCTCATTAAGAACTTACAGCCTTACAAGTTCAATTCTCACTTAAGACACAAAATACTAAATGCACTAAAAAGAGCTGTTCACGCATTCAGTCAGGAGAGCTTTTGGAGAAGCTACAGTTTTTCCTCTAGTGGGCTAACATACACCTACAGTGTACATTTAATAGCAACCTGGATAGGCAACTTCAATTCCATTCAGTATTAAGAGGCATTTTATAACACTCAAGAACTAAAGCTGACTTGAATCCAGTTAAAAAAAGAATAATGATACCCAGATATCCAGCTGGGGTCCCTCGTATTGCTGTCCTTCAAAGACTTCTGGGGCTGCATATGGTGGGCTCCCACACCATGTCGTCAGAGGCTCACCACTCTTATAAAAATTTCCAAATCCAAAATCTGTTGAGAAATTAAGGGGAAAGTCACTCCAAACTCCAGCTGCATGACGAAGAATAATAATATGCACGGACTAGGCCTGAAAGCTCACTTTCATTCATAAAAGGCTCTATCAGAAATCCTTCTATCAGTACTCCCACTGAAAACATTTATTGGGATGCTGAATGTCCTATACTGCTGTTTTCACGACAACTATGTGATTATTAAAACACTCTGCAAAACTTCACAACCAGTAGGAGTGTTGAGTAAACTGCTACTGGTTTGCTAAATCCAAGTTTATAAACAGCTATCACTAAAATTCAACAAACTGACAATCACACATACACATGAGTTTATTTACTTGCCAAGAGATATCTGAGATTCAGTACTGGATCTGAGATTTCCTCAGTTTTCTTTAGGTACTCCCTAGCCTTGAACACACAACAAATTTTGACAACAAAAGCATCAACTTTGGAGATGGGAGGAAGGAACTCTGCCAAAAGCAAAAAGCATGGGAGAACACACAGCCTTTTTCTGGGAAGGAAACTCTGCTACTGGGATTGTCTACAGCCCTTTCCATCCACACCAAAATTGACCATTTCACAACTAAGCAGTTCTTTTAAATGTTTCTTTTTATGGCTTAATATGGGACCAGACATGAGTCCCATCAGACTTTAGCATTAGCACCATTTGTAACGGCCCAATAGTGAAAAGCAAAATGACAGCCCCACTGTTGCATAGAGATGTGGGGTCAGATAGTCTGATGCAATTTTTTTTTTCAGCTTTCCCTGTTGCTGCTCTCCCAGGTTGCATTTGTTTTTTTAACTAGAACAATACAGCAAACAACATTAATATTGAGGAAGCTGGCTTAATGACTGAACTGAAACTGATCATTTTTAAAACACAGAATTTCAGGTGGCTGCCATCACTACCTGGTGCTCTGATCTGTAGTTCTGCCTTCCCCTCCACTCTTACCAGCATCTTCAGAGCTCTTCGCAGCCCAGATCCTCCAGTTCCTCTTGTATCCTGCCATTACTCTCGCTCCCTTTGCTTAATTAATACATCATTTGCTTCAGCATTCTTTACTCTTTGTGCCATGATCTTAAGTTTCTGCTGAAGATACCCATTCTGAATACACTCCTTCCGTGACACTCCTCAGTATTAATACACAAGGCTCTTATTCATCAGGCTTATTAATAAAAGCTATTGGAGCTCAGTGTTTAGATACACCTGTTCACACCATGAATCAAAATCCTTGCTCTATGGAAGTCTAGTGGAGTTTTCTCATGGACTTCAATGAAGCCAACATTTCTCCGTGTTGCTCCCAGCATTACTGCTTTGTACTGCTTAGTCCTCTATTCCACTTGCGTTGCAGGCCACCCTGTATGTCGCCTGTGACAACAAATGCTGTTAACACTACAGCAAAGAAGGAGAAGTCCTCAAAGACAGTGTGGTGTGACTCGAGGAATCCTGTGAAAGTCAACAGCGCTGATAAACAGTAATCAGGCTGTTGACCTAGTACTATCAAGCACTGAATGCCTCAGAGGTATGTTAATACAATGTGGAGCCAATCAGCAGATAGCAAAACTGATAAACACTTCAGCTAGCAGACACAGTACAGGCACTGCTGGTACCACTTCATTTACTTCTATTTGTATAGGTTCTGTTACTCAGAGGAAAAAGCCTGGCTTTCTTGTTGTACATCACGAGCTGTAAAACCGTGAGAGAACCCTCAGAATCAAAACAATACAGAGAAATGAAACAAAAACTTAGCAGGATTAGGTAAAGATAACTTGGAGTTGCTTTAGAGAAGAAGTGTGGAAATTAAATCGGACTACTTGCACTGAGCTTAACAGTACAGGTATTTGGTTGCTTTCCTAACAGAAGGACACGAGCTCCAGCAGTTCTTTTAATAGAACTCTTCCTACAACATACATCAAAATGAACATAGGCAGAAGAAGCAGTTTTTGGGAACACCAGAACTGAAGAGGCTTTTAGAGCACTTTTTTTCTTCTGTCTTCCAAGATTTTCCTTAGCATGTAGTAAGGTAGAGAATCATAAAATAGTTTGGGTTGGAAGGGACCTTTAAAGGTCATCTAGTCCAACCCCCCCCGCAATGAGCAGGGACATCTTCAACTACATCAGGTTGCCCTGTCCAACGTGACCTTGAACATCTCCAGGGATAGAAACATCTACCACCTCTCCGGGCAACCTGCTCCAGGGTTTCACTACCTTCACTGTAAAAAAATTCTTCCTTATATCTAGTCTAAATCTACCCTCTTTTAGTTTAAAACCATTACCCCTTGTACTGCTAAAAAGTACATCCCCATCTTTCTTGGCCCCTTTAAGTATTGAAAGGCCACAATAAGCTCTCCCTGGAGCCTTCTCTTCTTCAGGCTGAACAGCCCCAATTCCCTCAGCCTGACCTCATAGGAAAGGTGCTCCATTGCTCTGGTCATTTTTGTTGCTCCTTCTGCAACTGTTTCCACAGGTAATATATACCAATCTGGAAGGAACAGCTAGATAAAGAATCACAGAATGGCAGGGCTTGGAAGGGACCTCCAGAGATCATCTGGTCCAACCCCCCTGCTAGAGCAGGTGCCCCCAGAGCAGGTTGCACAGGAACGCGTCCAGGCAGGTTTTGACTATCTCCAGAGAAGGAGACTCCACAACCTCCCTGGACAGCCTGTTCCAGTGCTCTGTTACCCTTACAGCAAAGAAATTCTTCCTCATGTTTAGGCGGAACTTTCTGTGCTCCAGTTTGTGCCCATTGCCCCTTGTCCTGTTGCTGGGCACCAGTGAAAAAAGCCTGGCCCCATCCTCTTGAATCCTCTTGACACCCGCCCTATACAACAATATAAATGTCTAATCTCACTTAAGAACAGTACTCAATGGCGTTCTTCCACAAAAAAATGCATCTTTAAAAATATTCTGCAGCATGCACAAAGCAGCTCTTTATACTTAGGAATTTCAAGGTATTGATTATGGAATTTCTCTCTCTTATCAGGGGGTTTTAGGGTGTGACACAGCATACCAGTTTTACAGGTGAGGACACTGGAACAAATAAGTTAATAGACCAGCCTAAATTCAAGTAGCAAACCAGATACTGACCCAGGCCAGGGCCAAGCATAACTGAAGTGCCTGGTCATTCTCTAAACAGCAACTAGAAACCAGTCACGCTCTGCTGAAAAATTTTGCTTCAACATTTCCACAGCCTGAAATTCAATGCTGTAATTCTGCTGTAAACTTTCTGCCACCTTTAACGTACATCACGTGCTCTAGGCACATCTCAGTCCAGTGACCCAAATACATCAGGGTACGGGGAAATGCTAAGTCTCACATCCTTTTGTAAACATTGGCCTTGCATGTTTTTCCATCAGTTGTAACTATACAGGTCTAATACTTCGCACATACTTCATTACTGTCTCACATACTTGGTTACTGTCTCAACAGCTGATCAGAAATTGCCTTTTCTTTTAAATAAACTAGTCATTCTGTGAAATTTTATTACAGAGATTTCTGTATTTGCTATCATAAGAGACCAAGTCTAAAAATAAGCAGGATACTCCTATCAGGCTAGTCTATGATTGGATGACACTGGCTTAATTATCATCAGCAGCAAGGCTACGCTGAAAACATAGGAAAATGGGCCGCATCTACTTTCAAGTATCTGATTCCACACCTGCAACTCCCAAGTCTAACCCAAAGCTGCCAAAAGACTGCTCTTTATTTGTCTAGACCCCTTAAAGAAACTAGGACAGAGGCTGATCCCATTACAAATAATTCTGTAGTGGGTCGTCAAAAACTTTTCCCAGGTTGCACTAACCCTGCAATTAGCCACCTAGGAAAACCTCTAATTTGGATCTGCAGGTACTCTGAAAACTCAGCGTTGCTTCACAGATAGATGGCCAGGTAACTGCTCTGGCTCCTTGTACCCTCCAGGTGAAGTCCAGTAACTGCTGCAATGACAAGAGCTAGATCTGCTGTCAATAACTCCCAAGCCGTTCTTGTAATTCCTCTTGCAGAAAAACAGTATCTGATCTGTATCTGTCCTGGAAGTGATCCCAAAGTGTTTCAGGGCAGCTACACAGGACATACTCCCAGAGACAGCTAACACTTGCACGAACACTAATGGCACCATTTGCTGCATGAACCGTTGTGTGGCAGATATAGCCTAACCACAGGAGTAATTTTGGGACACCCACTTCCAATATGTAGCAGAGAGTACATAACAGAATATTCCTGCTCTTTTCTGGAAAGTTCAAAGTACCTGTGGGATGGGATTACAAAGGGCTAACAATAATAGCAACATGTTAAAGTCAGTAAAAACTTGGCATGCCAATTCCTCCACAACAAAAATTCTGCAAAGATTCAAGTCCTTAACACTTCATGAGTAAGATCTGCTTGTAGGAATTCAATCCATGGAGCTCTTCAGTGTCACCCACAGTTGAAGGATTAATCCTTTTCACTTCTCATCTCAAACTAACCATATCCATTATTTGCATTCACACAAAGAAGGAATAGGTATCTCTCCCTCATACTTGCAGTTTCACTTTTTTTTTTCCTTTCTCCCCTAAATGCTTTTTTTCTGAACAAGTAAGTCTCTGTTACAGGAAAGCTGGTTATTTAGGTCATTAGACAGCCATGCCATCCTCCCTTCAACACCAGAACTACAGGGCTTATCTGACATCCAATCTGCTCAAGTGATCCTAGTGACAAATAAGGAGCTGCAGACCATGGCTTGAGTGCGGGAGAAAATTTATGAGTATCTACTGAAGACAGACGATTATCATAGCTTTCAGACTTAAGCAAACTTGGTAAAGGAGCTTTGGGGCATAACTTTGAAATTGTTGTATTTTACGATTTATCTTAACAGATTTGGTTTAGAATCACGTTCTAGGGCAGCATAGTAGTATTTGGTGGATTGATTACTTTAGAAATCTGACTAGAAATTTGAGGACTTTTAGAAAGATAAATTCTAGTTCAAATACAAATGATTGAGTTTGCTGGAAACAGCGAGTGATTAAATCAGATCTACAATCACTCTAGCTCCTTAGACATTTATGTATCTGTGTGCTGACTACTAATGATGAGCTGTCATTTTTCTGGTGACATGTGATACTCTTATACCTCATCTATTTTTGCATTATCAACAATCAGGCTGGAAACTTACAAGACAGACAAATACTTAAGCTTCATTCTACCTGTTTAACCTGATGTCCCTAAATTAATATTGTATTCCAGATAATTAACACACTTTGTTACAAGAGAACATCTTACACTACTGTAAATATCTGCTACAGGTAGAACCCTTGAGAGATTAAATGTCCAACATCAGTTCAAGGGCACCGTATCAGCTCAAAGTCAGAAAATCAAATACCCAATCTCACAGCAACGAACTTTTGAGACTCGTCCATAATCAAAGATGAGCCCCACTGCCAATCAGTAAGAAGGCTATAATGCCAGAAAGACTATTTGAAGGTGAGACCACACACGAGATCTGTAACAGCGTCATGCTCTGCAAGAACACAGAATGCCTGACAGTTGCATGAACAGTTATGAAATGGCATCGGGGCATGTCACAATACTCTGGAGGTGCAAACAGCCAAGGTCAGCTCAGATTCCAGATCGACATAGGAAACACTGAACATAACATTCATGCTATCCTTCCTTTTATATCCTCCTTCGGTTCTGAAATAACCGCAACTGCAGCTGTAACAGCAGAGGGGGAAACAACAAAACCTTCTAACCAAAAAAAATCACCCAATCACTGTATTTCACCTGCCTTTTTCTATCACAGCTAGACTTTTGCTGTGAATTTTTTTTTTCTCTTTGAGGAGACTTTTCATTACACGTAACTGGCTTGGCAACCTTGACAATAGTTCAGGAGGCACAAAGCAATTTCTTCTCTCAGAATCATTTTGCCATCTGTGTAGATGTCATTAAATCTGATCTCTCCATTCACTTACCTTGAATTTGTCAGATTTTCAAAATCCTCTCAGTACTGCAGATAAATATCAGTATCTCTGAACTGCAGCTCCTACTCAGGTGCTGCCCTTGTAAATCTTCGTATCAGATTCACAAGTATGTGTATGTATATTTGTAAGCACAGCTACGGAAAGCATGACCTGCTTCGAAATGCCCAAGATTTCAATTCCTAAGAAAGCGAAACTCTTTGCATATCCAGACTGGGTTTAAAGTTAGCTATTCGGTGAATGTGAACACGTGGAAGCCACTTCAAAAGGTAAAGAAACATGAACAAATCTGAACAGCAAAAGACAGAACACAGTCTTTAAGTATGATTGATCAATACAAGAGAAGCTTCACGTTTATGTTACAATTAGGATTTTTGGGTTTTTACTATTATCTTTACATGCTTAACTTCCTAACACTTAACTTTTATTCATGGTTACCAGAAGTAGCTCAAGAGCAAGGATGTCTTAGAACTGAATGGCATGATCCTTGCAAGGCTGTTACCTTTACTCCCCATTTGAGCAATAGAATTACAGAACTCAGGCTGTCAAGACAGTGCTTGACTGGGAGGAACAGCAGCAACAAGCTTGTGTCTGATGGTCTAGTGGCAGCATAGACGATGAAGTTTTATTAGGCAAATCCACAAAGGAAAGGTCTATAAATTGATACTAGAAGGAGCAGCAAAAGATGCACTCTGTATAAGCACTAATACAACAATATTGGTTCCTGAGGTTTGGGGGTAGGCACAAGCACAGGGGAACAGGCTGCAGAAAATGGCCAGCCTGGTATACTCTCCCTGTCCCTGCTAGGCAGATGTGACCCAGCATGAAATTCCTCGTGAGTATGTACACCTTGTCTAGGAGTATGTTTCTTATAAACCTGGAAAAATGTTTCATTCATTCTGTCTTTGACCTGCAGTTCTAAAACTTGAATTTCTTCCACTTTTTCATGGGCAAGGAACACCAGTATCCTTCAGTTATAAATTTTGGCTGAAAAAATAGTATGCATTGACAATACAAAGCACAGTAAGAGCCAGGTACCTACTAATTCATAGTGGACTTTTTCATGTAAGATAGGACTTAAAACCAGTGTTGCATATTTCAGCAGTTTGCTGTTCTCCTTAGAAATCCAATTATATTCTATTGTTGGAGAAAATTACTGTGCAGCGAGATCAGCATTATTTGTTAGGGTACATAAATTATTATGGTTACCTCTTTTTGTTTCCATTATACCTTCTACATTTGTGTCTTCAAATGATGTTAAAGCATTTCTTAAGAATTCAAGAATTAATAGCATCCATGAAAACCATTTCAAAGAAAAGTTCAGGATTTAGATAGGATACTTGATGCTTGGTCTATTGGATTTCCTCAAACTTTAATTATTGCACTGTTAGTTTAGCTGTCCCGATTTCTGGAGTGTTAGAATGGCCAGGATTCAATGATGCCCAAGACAATCAGTAGTCTTTCATTCTCTCTCTTCCCCCCTCCACCCTGTTTCTACTTTGCAATTGCTGATCTACCATAATCATTCCAGATCAAGGGTGATGTAACCTAAGAACACTGTTAAGATTTCTCATTCCAGAGAAAAAGATTTTAAGAACATTACTGATGTTTAAGGGAGAAATGTGCCAGCCCTCAAAAAAATGTATGTCAGCCACAGAATTCTAAAAGGACTGAAATTGGACTTGTTACCAGAGGACAAAGACTATATAATGAAGTGATTTTAACATTTGCCTGAATCTGGATGTTAAAAAAATACAATCATTTGCAGCATTGTGTTCAGTAGAATAAACTCTGTGTTTGTGCAATCTGCAAATATTGGCTCTCAACATTTGTGGTATTTTCTTTCTCAATCTCATTACCCCCTTTAGAATAATCTTGAATTTATAAGGTATAATTTTTTGAACATACATCATTTAAAGGGAATCTGTTTTCCCGTTGAAAATGGAAACGGACTAAGAGTTCAGACCCGTTCGCAATTTGAGAAGTGGAAGGTCCCTGCCAGAGCTGCTGCAACTTCTGCTGTGCATCAGGCAGTATGAGGTAGTCTCTAATTTGTACCTCTAAAAATCCTTAAGAAGGGATACTACTAGCTTCAGAGCTAGAATTAATTCATTCTTCTAAAATTACCAAAAGAATTCAGTGTGCTTGGCTTCATAGAGCCACATGGATCTTTTGTTACAATAGTAATACCAGCAAAGGAGATAATCGGGAGAGAGGTACTGATAAACGAAAGGTATGAGTGCGTTAGAAACAAACCTGACCCACTTCATGAACTGAATGCTGATCACCCAGTTCTGACGTCAATGCATATTTTACTGTCCACCAGCAAGACAAACCAGCACTACAACCTACTTCAAAATAACAGTCTCTCCTACCTCATCTGGTTCAAACACAGTAGCTTTGCCATCAAGATGGCATAATTTCTGCCGATATCTATAAGGCATCTTAATCTGGCAGTTTTGTGGGCTGGAAGTATACAGAGAGAAGCTCACTATTCCATCCTCAATTCAAAGCTGTTATTTAATTTTCACAAATGCACAGATGTTTCACTGTACAGACAATGACCAAGTTTTATTTGATAACAGCACAGCATATCTGTGATCAATAACTGAAATCCAGTCCCTATGATCCCTTGGAAAAAACAGCAGTACATAAAGGGTATGTTTCTTATATAATTCATATATAAATATGAATATTAAATATTCATAAATATATAATTTCATAATAATAAGATTGTTTCAGAGCTACCTGGAGTGATCAGAAAGGGACAGCCACAGGCATAGTGCTGAGGTCCAATGCAAACACTGGCACTGCAGAGCTTTCTATCAAAATAATTCATCAGTTACTGTGTTGTTTTTGAATTGCTAGATTAATTCGAGTTAGAAAGTAATTCCAGCTATCAGAGTTGGGATCCTGGGTGCCCTTTGTCCTTCCACAGTTTGATAAATGAACTGTGAAGAACATGAACCACTGGAAGAGAATGTTCTCAGGGATCTGCACAGCACCAGATAACTCCAAAATCAGTCAAACCATTCTGTGGAATTCATCATCTATCTCCTTTATAGAGAAAAATAAAGCAACTGACTCTGCACAAATCACTACAAAGTTCCTACCAATCATCCTGCTACTTTATCACCAAAGCTGGACACCAGAACTGCTATCAATCTGATAAAGCTTGACAAAGATACACAAAAGAATCAAACCATATGAATCACCACCAGTTAATGTGATCATTTACATATAGACCACCTGTAATTAGCTTTCTGTAATACAGAGGCAGAGCACAAGAGCAGCTAAGAGGAGGAAAGAGACAGCAGCTGCTGATAGAATATAGTAACTACCATTTATCAATGTTTTTATTTGAGTCCCTGGAGAACCTATGCATTGAAATTCTCTGTTACAGAACAGTTCGTGTCTCTAACCTTTCTTCAGTTAACAGGTCTCCTGAGATGCCTTTGAAGTGGTGTTTTTGTGAACAGAAGTTAATCCCCAGAATTAATTGCCTAGTCTTCCCAATGTTTGCTGTGGTATCGCAGAGAAAGGGGTGAATCTTCATGACACAGATGCTAACCAGTGTCCTGACTGGCTATTAAATGGATGACAACCAGTTAACAGGTGTTAACTTCTCCTTTAACATCTTTAAGAACACTGTCTTTGTACTCCATAGAAAAGGAGCGCATCTTTCAGAGAGTTGCTGGCACATTTAACGCTTTTCTGCAATTTCATCCTTACAGAAAGCATCACAGATCAAGATACATTCTCGGTTCCTCCATTTTAGAAATGCCAGAGAGGAAATGGAAGGGTAAAATAATCCAGTGGTGATCTACAACCCAGAAATGTTTTATCACTTTACCTTTCTCAGCCTGATTGGCTGTCTATTCACACTTCCTTCTCAGAACTAGCAAGCTTACTTGTATACAAACCAGCTTCTTACAGCAGTTAACCTTTCTTTCCTGCTTCCGTATTATTGATGACGGAAGTGCAACAGTCCTCCAAATCATGATGTTAGATCTAGGTTTCTCACTTCAAGTGTCACTGGGCTAAAGTCAGTATGAAGAATTTGCAGAATTGTAATGAGCTGACAACCGACAAAAATATTTCCATTGCTAGTAACATCTGCTGTATCTAAATTTATAATTAAAATGAAATCATGCATGCAAAAAGAAAAAAAATCAATAAGCTTCCATTTGGAGTTTTTCTAATGTTGAAAGAAGTTATTTGATTAACTCTGTTTTAACCTGAACATCTGGCAGCATTATAGACATGATATGACATCCACAAAAAAATGACTGTAACTCTAAAAATTATTTCCTTTTTCCTGAAAGTACAATAGAGCTAATCTAGGAATTATTTTAGATACATGTACTGTGATATCCATAATGCAAAAATATTACATGTATTACCACTCTGATTTTCTGTACCTTAAGCACAACAGGATATGTTGGGCAGCAGCAAGTGACTTACTGGAACAGCCTTCATAAAAATAAGGTGTTACTGAATATCATCTACATTCTGAGTACCTGCTATTTTGATGTTCATGTTGTTGTCAAGCAAAAGATTTTCAGCCTTCAGGTCACGGTGAACAATCTTTCGACCATGGCAGTACTCCACTGCTGAGAGGATCTGCCAGAATTTACGCCTGGCCTCTGACTCACTTAGACGGCCATGGCTGGCAAGGTAATCTGTTAAAATAAAGCAGGTTTAAATGAATTAGACATCAAGCAACAACCCTGAAACTGAACGATTTCGCTCAGATAATTAGCACTTGGAAACTCAAAAAATACTTCAGCCAATCCCAGTTTCCACCCCATTGTTCTCACACCCTCCCTTCCAAAAGAAAAGAAAAAAAGAGTAAGAAAAAGTTGCTGTTTAATGAAACTCTCCTCTCTGTTCCTTCTTTTATAGTTATCTGACTATTCTGACAAATATTTTCATACAACACAACTCCTGTGGAATAGGCAATGTTTGGAATAACTAGCTTCACCATTATGAGGTACTTTAAGCTTTAGCCTCATATGAGTTCATGCAAGCTTCACATCACGCTTCTCCCTCTGAAGCCTCAACAGAGACTGTGTGGTGGCTAGAAGTATTTTTTTTCTCTGTAAATAAAACAAGTACCCATAAGGTACCCATCCTGACCTCCATCTTCATTGCATCACAAGCAGAAAGAACATTTTGGTTTTATATTTGATTATGTTGTAAAAAACTAACATTAGCCCTGAAACAAATAATAGCTCTGAAACAGAAGACTTCATTTATCCTCAGGAACAAAAACAAGTGAAGCGGCAGCTGCATGATTCTTGACAGAAACAGCTTCTATAGCCAATTCTGTTCTTTCTCTTAGGAGGCATAAAATCAAATAATCAACTGTTAGGATGGTTTCAGAAATGCCTTCAACAGCCTACAAAGAATGCAGTTAATAGCCAAGGTGCAGCCAACACATATAGATATCACACCCGGTCATCACAGGCAAGGGCTGAGCATATATATATATACACACACACACACACGTAGCAATCTCCAACCACTTGCTGCATCACAACTAGCACTGAAGATAAACAAAAACCAGTGAGCAAGGACTAACTGTTGCAGCTGCCTCTAGCCCCCCCTAATTATCATTTATATATCCCGTGAACAGGAATCATCATATAGACCAGTTGACACAGACATTTCTGCCTGAATTCAGTTAACAGGTTAAACCAGCTGCTTCTACAAGTTGAAAAGTGAACACTAATGTAGGTTTTGAACCTACTTGTCTTTAAGACTCTCTGACAAAAATCAGTCAGTAAAATAATTAATCATATCTTCTAAGCTAGTTATGTAATCTCGGCAATCCGAAAAGGAACATCTTGCCCCACACAATGCCAAAGTAGAATACCTGGCTTTGTTAGGTTGTAGGGGTTTTTTAAATAAAAATACTGTTTATGTGCTTAATAGGTGCTTGCAACATTTTAAGTTTTTCTGCTTTCTTTATGATAAGCAGAGAAGGCCTGAGCAGCTCTTATTAAGCACTCTCTAAAACCCAAACATACATTTCCAGTAAAACTCCACTGATGGTGCACTTCTGCTTCATTGTTGCTACAGATAAGGGCAAAGAAACATGTTGTTCAGCAGGAGGGGGCACAGACCCACCCACAAGCCATAAGGATTTTTGCAAAGATCAGAAAAACACGAAAAAGAAATGATTTCTTGTTGGATCACATAAAACCAACCTCTTCACTGATCTTGCATTCTTATACGAGTTCTCTGCTGCCACATGAGTCACTAGACTACACTGCCATTATGTGCTTGGGACAACGTCATACTGATTATCAGAGTGACTTCTAAATTATAGTTTCACTCATGTGTTTTAAATAAACAAATGCAATCATTAATACACCATCTTCTTAATACGCTCAGTAAAACAAGTTTATTTCAAAGATGTTTTATAGGGGGATCATTCAGGAAAAATTTCTATACCCCTTTACCATGGTAACTTCACTTTGGTTTACTTGTGGTGGATTTCATGCACTGCTGCTACTACCTCCCAAGCATGTTCTACAGGCACAGAGGTGGCTGCTCCTGAACCATCCGAAGTGGCGGACTATAGAGACCTCAGTTGTAGTATACTAATTTCAGCATCCCTCAAAAAAAAAACCAGTTTTAAGCAAAGCATATTAGATCTGGTCTCCAGAACCTGCAGATATTAAAGCTCTCCTCAGAGCTTCTAACCTACCTAAATCTTAATACACTTTCAGCTGGTTTAACTTGGCAAAGCACAAGAACAAACAAAAGCCTGACAGTAAGTGGAGATCATAATATTTGTAAGATAAACATAGTCACAAAGTGACTGACAAATCATATGATATCAAGGTGAAGTCAGATATCAAAAGCACAAATTAAATTACACTGAACGCAAGCCAGCCCTTTAAGCTGTTAATATCCATCACTTGTTAGCAATGCAGCAAACAAGTTAATGAATCCAAGCTGTCATTTGCTTTTATGGCTCTAGCCTGTCAGGACTTTTTTAAATATTCCAAACCACCTTGACCTTAAGTATTCCACCAAGTCTATTAGTCTGCATGGAACAGGTCATTTATTCTGAAATACACCACTTTCTCTCCTGGAGAAGTAGAACATACCACTGTCTATCTAAATAGGTGATAGTACATGCAAGGATACTGTTTGTGCATTAACTAGCTTGGAAATAGGAAAGACTGGCATACAGGCAGTGTGCCAGCCCCTGGGTTACAGAAACCACTTTAAGACAGCTGAAACTTGCTAGAGATGTTCTGCCACAATAGCCAGAATGTGGACACTGTTTGCATATGCTTGTATATACCTCTGGAGCCAAGAACCATGACTCTAAGTTTTCACTGCAGATGCCTAGAGCAAAGCACCCTGTTGTATCTTGCCAAGACTGAAATAGCAAAGCTACCTATGCTTTCATAAATGTATCCTTTGACAAATCTTACCATCACATCATACCCTCTGGCTACATGTTTCTATTGTAGGTTTCTTTTCATTTTTCTGTAATAAAATGGAAACCAGAAGCTAACTTAAATTCAGCTGGATCCACACCAAAAAGCAGCGGGACTTTTGCACAACGCAGCTTCCTGTCCAGCCTTTTTTTTTAAAGTAGCCCACAATACATTTGTTTACTGGACAACTGAAAGATTAAGATGGTATTTACTTCAAAACATACAACTCCGACATTGTCTGGCAAACCCAGTGGTCGATGCTTTGAAAATACGGTCCTTCATTTAGGTGGACAATTGTACACATTTTAAGTTTGGTATGTTAAGGCTCTGTTAAAGAGGCGTGTACATACCAAAGTGAGTACAGTGAAGGATGAAGATGATGATTAAGGGACTGGAGCACTTGTCATACAAGGGGAGGCTGAGGGAGCTGCGGGTGTTCAGCCTGAGGAAGACAAGGTACAGAGGGAAATCTTATCATGCTTACAAATACTTGACAACAGGAAAATGATAAAGCCAGACTCTTCTCAGCAAAAGTACAAGAGTCACTGGGAACCAACTGAAACACAGGAAATTCAATTTAAATCTAAGAAAAAGGGCTGCTTCTGTGCAGGTGGTCAAATGCTGGAACAGGTTGGCTAGAGCTTGTAGTGTCCATCCGTGGTCCTGAGCAATCTGCTCTGGTTGACCCTACTCTGAGCCGCAGGGCTGGACTAGATATACACTACAAACCCCTTCCGAGCTCAACTATTCTGTGATCTGGGTTTAGTATAAGGCAGTTGAGACATCACTCATCCAGTTCAAGCTGAGTAAGGAACAAGTAATCCCTTATTAGGGGGACACATTGTATTTCTAGTCTTATGAATGCCTATTAACAGAAGCAGTAATAATAAGTTATATTTTCAGCTAAGGAAATCTACATTAAACATTAGAAAGAATCTTTATAATTAAAAAAACACTCAAGATTACAAACAGCGTTGTCTAGGAAGGTTATTGAATCTCTCTCTAGGGACACGTCCAAGAATGGTGCAGCTGATCCTGTGCCAAGGCTGGGGCATAGCAGATAGCTGCTCAAGCCCATTCCAGTCCAGCTTGCTGCATCTCTGCTCAAAACACGTATGAAATTGTCCAGGACAAACTGCTAGGTAAAACTAGGCTCTTACAGGTACAGACGTAATTAAATACTAATAATTAAGAAATCAGAGAGACATCAGAATGCCTCTTTCATGTGGAAGCATTTCTGGAAATACTTCAAGCTTATTCTTCACTTAAACAGGCACAAGATGCTGAGAAGTTGACGATGCAAGCACAGACGTTTCTACTATCAAGCATGTCTCCTTAAGGCTTAGTGTTTATGCTGAAATACTCTAAAAACCTTGTAAGACTGTATTCTATATCAGCTGAGCCAGGATACTGCAATATTGCAAAGGATTAGTTATAAAGGGAATCTCGTTCTCAGTAAAATTTAATTTGAGGACAAAATAACACTACTTCAGCTTCCGTAATTAATGAGTAGAACAAAATCCAGCACAGAACTTAGGTCACTTTGGTTAAACTCTGCATCAACTTACTGCATGTTTCCAAGAGAAACATTCAGAAAAGTGTCAATAAAACTGTAATAGCACTGTTACTTTTTCATTTGCACAACCACAGCACACTTTGCATGACTAGTTACTGTACATATTTAATGTAGGAGTGTTTTCATATCTAGCTGCTGTTTTGTAAGAAATGTTTTTCCAAATATTTACCAGACTCTCAGCAAGTTCAGTGCTTCGCTATTCCAAAATCAGATTTACTTTGACATCTACTTCTCAAGGATGTTTGATTTTGCATGTGTAGAAGGAGACCCACCAGACTGTCTGGGCTGATCTCTCCTCTCATACAACTATTGGGCACACACGGTGAATCCACAAGAGCCTTTTGCAAGAACAGGCTTAAGTCTCAAGGTACCCTTTGGGACAAGAGAGGCAGAGCATAAACAGGACTAACTAAATGAGCTTATTTAGCATTTCTGTGCATTCTATCATTTCACAAAAGCAATTTTTTAATGAGGTGGTGGATGTCCTGGCTGGCATCTGGAAAGAGTAAGAAATAAACATTTTGCTTCCATTGTGAACGCTTTTGAAAATCTCAGAATAATCTCCACAGTAAAGCAGAGAGAGATACCTGTATAAAAGTATTAGCGCAATAACATAGCTTGACAGCATCCCATTATTTCCTACAGGTTCTGTAAAAGGCAGCAAGGTCCTTGCAACCTACTGTCCAATTGCAAAACACACTGAAGGTCGTAAGGAACACCTAAACAATCAGGAAAGTCAACTGTAAGATTAAGGTAACAGAGTATGCAAATGCAGTTAAGCTGCTCTCCCCAGGCACTGTGTCGGGCAGTTGAAATGTTTGTCTCAACTACTCCTTAGTCTTTTTCTGCTCCGCAAGAAATGCGTGAAGTAGAAAAAGAAAGTACCAGAAAAGTACATACATATGGTCAGTCACCCTGATATGTGTCAAATGCTGTACTGGAGCTCTAGATGAAGAAGCTGTGCTATTACCACTTGTTTGGTAGTTTCAGGCTAAAACCCAGCAGGAGGCCACATGAGGAAATTGAAGGACAAGATCAAAATGACTGCTCCTAAACTTCAGCACGTTCCTTTAAACAGTTACAACTGTTAAGCTAGACATAAATCACACAGGCTGGTAGTTTGGTCGCGTTTACTGCTTTTGAAATGCACATGCAGTATGTCAGACACTAAGCAAAGAGAAGGTGGAAACAACCATAATGGAAAGCTTGCATATTCCCTTTCCCCTTGCTGAGCAATTACATTGTTTTTAGGCTTAATAGTCAGCTTCCACCTCCCCATTCTAGATCCTTGTAATATAAACAGTCACTGATGAGAAGCTGGAGAATTAGCCCTTCAGAACAGGTTCACTGTAGTTAGTTTAACTAACAGATACTCTGCATCTCAGCTGTTTTAGAAGCTTCAGGGGAGACAGGCTGAAGAAAGTTACAAGCTGGTGGCTATAAAGATACTTTTAGAAAGAGCAGAAACAGCTAGTTTAAAACTTTGCAGATATGTAAAGAATTAAGCACAACTGAAACTTTTTTAATTCAAATGTTTTAAGTCTAAAGACCTTTTTAAAAAACAAATCTAAAATGTAAAAGCATTTGAAGTGTCTAGGCTAAACATTATTTACTGCAATGACATTAACTGGCCAAAGGCAAATTCAAAACTTCTGTTGAGTATAGAAAATTTCACTGAAGCTATGAAGACAGTTAAGAATACTGTCAGTACAGAGGTTAAAAGTAATCCTGTCCATGAACTATCAGTCGGCACTATGAAATGATGGTTTAGCAGAGCTGAAAAGACTCAATGAGGCTTAATACCAGGGTACTCACAGTGAACTTGAAAGCCTGCCATGGCATTAAGAGACCATTTACCGGTTACCAGCTACTGACAACCTTCTCGAGGAGCATGCTATGTTCTTTAAAGTACCGTCTTCAAGAGGAAGAAAAAAAAAAAAAGGATGTCTATAAACTCTCACAAATTTTGTACATCACTGAGTAGCAAAGTTACTTAGAAGAGCTATACAAAGGCTAACTTCAACCTAGGGAGTCTAACCTCTCTCTTAGCTCCTCCTGTACTCAGAAAAGTAAAAGAAGCTCCTTTGGAGGGTGAGTCAAAGCTCTGAACCAGCCCCCTGAGCGGCCTCTCAACTCCTCACTGATTACAGACAGAACATACACGAAGACCAGCCCCTATAGACTGAAGTTCTCCCACCTCACTAGCTTTTGAGCAAAAATTTAAATAGGCTACTCTTGCCACAAATCTAGAGCGAGGGGTTTTTTGCTTTTTGGTTCTTTCGTTGTTTTTAAGCATCCCTTCAAGGGCAATCACAATACTTAACTGGTGTCAGGAGACTGATTAACTAAAGAAATAGCAGGTTCCACAGGTTTCTTACCATCTTGCTTTACAAGAGTAAACAAAGTAAAATCCCCCCAAAAGCAGGATCGTGCCTGGCAAAGAGTTAGAAACTCCGAAGATACCTGGGTACACGACTCCAGAAGAGCATCGCACTACTTGTGCTGTTTGAAAACTGATGTTATAAAGGGGAAACTTTATTTCACACATTGCTAGACTTGGCATGGCAAATTCAGTACTCTCAAAGAAGGGTCAGGACAGGAGGAAGAAAAAGCTCATATAGTTTGAGTAATCTTTCTACTTTATTTGCTTTTTAAATAATACTTTTCTCTACTTTCCAGTTACATCAAAGTTGCCCTGGACGTGGTATCCTGCTTATGACACAAGCAGTCCAATGATAAGGACTTCACAAGGTGCAGGGTGGGGGGAAGATAACCCAGAAAACAAGAACGGACTTTGAACATTTGTTGCCATGAAATTCATCCCCCTGCCTCCCAGTGTCAAAAAAAAAAGATCAGACAGGCTCCACCTCTTCTGTGCTCCAATCACCAAGGCCCTCTACATGCTGAACTCTATTTCATTGCCCTTTGAGTTCATTCTGCCTGGTGATGTTGACTGACAGTTTCTCTGAGACTTTCTCAGCGACTCCAATTTTGTTATTGCAATTAAAATTTATGTGAAAACTGTGTCTGGGTATCAAGCACAGAACTCATGAAATTAGCTTTTATTAAGCAAGAAAGGTTGTTACTTTAACACCTCAGTCCACTTCCTACACAAAACAACAGTACCTGCTATGTATTAAATACTCCAGCTAAAAATATTTTCTTTGAGACTATTTCTGCTTGTCTGCTATTTTTCTGTTCCTCTATGAGGAACTGCTGGACTCATTCATGGAAAATAAACCGATTGTCCTTGGTACCATTCAAACTTAAAGTTGCTATTACAGATTGCTAGACAGCGACCATTTGCTCTTTACCCAGCACTTACTGTTGAAGTGCACTTTGAGAGCCTCCAGAAAAAAACAGACCAGACTTCCCCCCCGCCCCCCCAAAATTAACATGTTTCTGCCATAACTTCATTTCTGCTTCCTCCTCCAAAAACACACGTAACAGTGACAAATACATACTACAGCAGAATACCCCATCCTTAATTACAAAAGCCACTCTGAGAAATCATTCCAATAAATCAGAAAAAAAAAATTAATTTAGAAAAAAATCCGTACAGGAATATTAAGTGTCTGATAATGAACCCAAAAAGATTCCTTGATTATTTTAATGAGAAAACAAGATCTAATACAACTAGCTAAACTATGTCCGAAACATACATTAAAGGATCTGCAAACAGGGAAAGCCTCAGAACCCAAAAGGCTTTGCTTCTTCAGGATGACCTAAGAGTTTAAGTCAAAGTTTTACAGGAAGTGATACACATTAAAGCCAAGATAAATAAGACGACAAAAAGAGTCGCCATCCAAGTAACTTATAGAATCTTTAGCCACACTAATTAAAGTTTTATATTTTTTGCCTTCAGTTATTTTTCCCTTGTGACCACCCCACTTTCTCACATAAAGCAGCAGCAAAAAAACCTTCTGCTCATGTAAATGCAACTTAGTATTTAAAGAATCTTGACTGGGTACTGAGAACGTTTCATATAGGAGACCTGAAAACTACACAAAATACACAAACATAACCTGATGTAGGCACAAAGGTAATTTTTAGATAATTTTTGGCTTATGCTTATACAAGCCTGCATACAAATCTTGCAAGATAAACAGCCTCCAATGTTGTAGTTCCCAAGCTAAGCAAGAAGATGAATAGAAAGATTTCAGGAGCATAAAAAAAAAAAAAGAGTTGGAGGCCACGCTGCAACTCATGGCTGGGCTTCAAAATTAGCACTGGTTTGAGAACAGCAGCTTAGAAGGCAAGAAAAACAGAATTTCCTTTCTTCTTACTTAGTGTTTCCAGATGGTAGTCAGTGTAAAGCAAATCATGCTGTTCCTTCGGCGAAAAACACAACACAAAAACCAAACCAAAACAATGAAACCCACATTCCTGAGAAATACGTAAGATATTAAAAGTTTACCAGACCACAAAACAGACCTCTGCTAACATGCTGTATATAGAAACGAGAGTACTATTCTTAGTATTTTATCATCTCAGCCTTATTAGAACATGGTCTTGCTATTCTACAGGTTGTCAATCATTTCAAACAAGTTTACGAGTAGCAAGCTCATCTTTGATCAGAAGAACACAGGCTCACCCAAATTGTTGCATCTGCAAGAGCTGAACAAAGCATTTTTACTTTAATCACTAATGTGCATTTTGAAGTTCAAGGCACTAACACAGGTCAAAATGAAGTGCATTTAAACTACTTAGTGCCACATTCCATACACTTCCTCTTTGTGGCTTAGTAAGGAACACTGCTATATACAGCTAGTTCTGGGGAAAAAAAAACAAACAAACCAGCCTATCCCTCCTTGAGAGGACTTCACTGCTACCATAGCCTCAATAGCTTAGAAAGCTCTCAAGTAACAACTTGGGACATGTATGCACAGCATAATGATGGAAGACAAAATGCCCTAAAGATAACCAAAAATGGTATAGCAGTCGCCATAAGCCTGACTTTTTAGAGTTATGACAGTTATTCAGGCTACACTGAATGAGAGCTCAAAGGCTACAACCCAGCTGCCATAACCAGGTCTGTGTTACATATACGTAGTTTTTTTTTTTACTGTGCCCATTACCATAATCAAGAAGGGAAAGAGTGCAGGAATCACCTTCAATACAAAATGCAAGCCTCACTTTTAGCATTCACTCCATAGCTCTTGGGAAGAGTAAAGGCTGATGCACAGCCACTTCACGAATTGCCTTTTACATAATCATCAGCAGAAGATCTTACAATTTACTAACTTTCCTCAATTCTTCTGGTCCTTCAAAATACTGAAAGATTCTCTACTGTTCTGCGCTTTGAGCGACCACATACATTAAAAGAGGGCTGAGCAAGTGTGAAGTGTTACCTGCTCAGAATACTTAGATACTACAAGTATCCTGCACTGATTTAAGTAAAAACTTTTTCCCGAAGAAATAGAGTATCTCTATCGTAGTCCAAGCTGAGCATCACAAAAAAGAAGTTGCATTGTGAAGTATTACAACTAAAAAAACCAACTGTATTTCACAAATTTAACACTGAAGTCCTAGAGTGATGACTTTGAGACAGAGAACAAGAACTAATGTGAATTTGACCACGCAGGTCATCACAGAATCTAGACTTTTTATTGTGAGTATTACTTCAAGTCACCCCTGGCATCCCCTCCTGGCCACTATGTTCTTCTTGAAAACATATTAAAAAAATCATGTTTGATAAATCAGTACATAACTACACAAGAAACAGATTCTTCAGATTACATGAAACAATGTTTGGGCCCCTGTTCATTATCAGGCTGAACGTTTAAATATAGTTTTTTATCTCAACTCAATGCTCAAAACCTGGTAATTCTGTCAGCTGAAATCAGAGTTTATCCTGCATCGTTCTGTTTAACAAGCTGGCTCTTCTGCTAAAGGAACATCAGTAATTTTTAACTTTTTTCTTATGCCAGTGTACACAGTAACAGATTTCCCTAAAGTTCTGAGTTCTAAAATGAGGAACAGTAACAGAAATTACACATTTCTTGACAAATAAAGGTAAGTAACATACTATAGTAAGAGGCATCCTTGTGGAAGATAAATACGATTGACAAACTTCAGAAGTTAGCATTAAGATGTTGAGCACAAAAATATTCTCTTGCTTACCAAAAATTTCTCCATTTTTGGCAAATTCTGTCACAAGGTACAACATGCTTTTGGTCTCCATCACCTGTTGACAGAAAAAAATCACTCATGAGATTGTTTGTGGGAAAAGCAAAAAGCAAACAAACACCCAAATGGATACTTATTTTTGTTGGTCCCTTCTGGTAAAGATGTGAAAGTCTTTACCTTGAAAAAATGAAGTGAAAAATTGTCATAACTTGCACTTACAGTTCTCTCAACAATTTCAAAGGGAGCATTTGCATGCTAAGCACAAGGATAAGCTTTAAATACTTTATAAAGCCAGTGTACTGAGGAGGTGGTAGACAGGATTCTCAGCCACAAGTGACTCACACAAAATTACAGTATCCCCAGCAGCTAGTTTAAAGCCTTTTCTTTAAGGAACTGGCCTAAAGTAATTCCCTTGCTCGACTTTTCTAACACACTGATGACTGGTGCTTGGAAAAAAAAGACTGGGATAATACTGACCTGTGACCAACAGTTCTCTAGTTATAGAAAGGAAAAAATTGAAAAAAAGCAGATGAATAGTAGTCTTAAAACCTGGCAAAATTCAGGTAAAAGCACCACATCACAGGATCCCATTGTACAATTGAATAGTACAACTAAAGAACTATCACATCTCAATAGATCCTCTAGTGGGGAAAAAACAAAACCCAAACTTTAAGCATCTTCTACTTTCTCTTCTGCTAAGTTCCAGCCTTCCTATTACAAGAACAGACTACTCACAATTCAAAAACATGGGAGGGAGGCTGGAAAGAATAGAGGGAGATGAACAGGAAAAAAGAAAGAGGGGAAGGGTAAGATTTTAAAACTTTTCCATGAACAACCATGGCCTTGAACAGCACGATTTCCCCCAACAAATCAAAATTCCATACTTCCATGATATAAGTTGAGAAAAGGCAGCTCCGTCAGTTATGTTGCAGTTTTCTTCCGAAGTATCTACTCCTCAGTTGCTTAAACAGCTACTCAGGAATGCATTGCACAAACAGCATAACCAAAAGATGCACTGAAAGTGAAAAATCCTCTCTCTACTTCAAAATTAAAAAGTGATTTAGGTCTTCCCTTCAGTACAATACAAGAATTTCAACACCTAAAACGTTTCAAACCTATTTCAATAACCACAGTAAAACAGTTCAGTCTGAGCTGTGGACAAGACTTTCTTGAATTTGTTTTTTCTAGAGGACCGCTCACAAATAAACTCTTTTTAGAGTAACATTAAAAAAAAAAAAAGGCAAATCCTGTAAGATACATACTTATAAAAACAGCAGCATTACCAAAAAACTAGCAAGCCAGCAGACAGAACAAGATTGCAGTTCTTCAGTCTCTCCCGCACCCATGTTTAATTGTACAACAGCTGAGCATATTATGACTGAAATGTCTGTATCTGGAAGGCAAAACAGTCTGGAAAGACTGTTTTAAACCAACATTTGGAGACAGAAAGCTACAACAGCCTGTTGATTACACATATATACGGAACCATTCTTAATCAAGCCAAGACTGCTAGCTTCATTACCTAACTTTGACAATCCTCAGTAGTTCATGACACGAGCAATCCGGAAACCTGTACTGTGTATACAGTCCAGTGATGAGCACATTATACAAACTAGTGAGATAATTTGATTGAAGGCTCTTAAATGTAAACTCACCTATCCACCAAACACATTTCTAACAAGCCACTCCCTTAACAGTAAAGGAGGTAAGCACTACATAATTATTACCCCCCCTCTTCAAGTGATCTTGCTGATCTCCAGACTTAACTATCCTCAGACTCTACCAGTTTTATCTTTTGTCATTCATTCAGAAGGAATGGTGGGTAGATGTTACTCAAGCCAGTTAGAAATTTAACTCCCCAAGGTCTGCCTCTACTTAGCGAATCAGTAATTTGAAGAGGAAGTACCAGTCTCTTTCCCGTAAGATGAAATTAAAGCTAAACACCTTTAAACTGGGATCATCTTTATTCAGTAGAACAACTCCAACACCATAGGTCCAAGTACTTGTGCTCACATTGCCTTCATAGCCATTCTCAGACGAACTTAAAGTTTGTTTTTAGCACGCACAAATCTTTGTTTGTTTGTTGAGCTAGGTTTATTTGAAACAAGCAAGAGAGTATCTCAGAAGCACCACGTGATTTGTTAAACAGAACACTAATGAACATACCTCAAAGGCTCAGGAAAGCCTTAAAAGCAAGCTTAATTGAAGCAGAAATGCCAGCAGCCTCAAACATTTTACCATATGCTACATATGAACAGACAATTAAACAGAAGAGAAACAACATAAAACAAACCTGTATTTTACTACACAAACTATGCACACTAAAAAAAAGTCACAATTAAAAATCTTCAAAAGTTTTCATTGTCTGCAACTGTACACGTTATCACAAGCGCAGATTTATCTTTTATGTAAACACACATTGCTATAACATAAAGGATGAATAATTATGATGCAAAGGGATGCATTCAATACCACAACATACATAATTCCATTTAGGATAAATATAAATTTGTCACAACGAAGTGAAATGCAAAATTCCAACAAAATAAATCCAAAGAACTAGTTATCCATTATCTAATAAATGCGCTTCAAGATAAAGTGTTTGAGGAGCTCTTGCTTGATGCATGCCTTACATCACAAGCACATCTGCAGAATCTCCTCATGTCTTAACATCTTTGGATAAGAAAAAACAGGCTGTTAAGTACTCCTCAATCTGCACTCTGAGCCAAGACTCAACTAAAGAAAACCACTATATCCACACACATCCCCCCCAGCTAGTACCCACTGTAGACACATTATGCTGAATATTCCTACCCTGCTCTAGCTTACATAGTACCTTGTCTACTAGCAGACAGCAAAGTCTCATCACCAGGTATTTCCAACTCAGCTCTTTCACCAACATAAAATTTATGACCTTCTGTGTATTTTAAGCAGATTTCAGGTACACTTGAGTATCTAACACAGCCAGCCTAATTGGTACCATAAAATGAAAAAGACCAAACCCAAAAGACCAAAAACTGATGCACTTTCAAAACCACTGGAACACTGATGTGTTTTGAACACTTTGCTGCAAATCAATTCCAGAAAAGCTGAATTAGTCATGGACTGGTGATCTACCAGAAGTCACTTGTGTAGAGCGAACCCCTCATACAGGAGCAAAAGAGAGGCAGAGAAGGGGGGGAAAAAGAGAGACTCTTCTAACCATACCTGGTAGAGCTTTATAATGTGTGGGTGATCAAGCATTTTCATTATCTGCACTTCTCGGTAGATCTTCTCCAGATTCACAGCATCCAGCTGAGATTTGTCAATGATTTTTATTGCCACCTGCAGACAAATAGCAAAAGTGAGATTAAAAGTCTCCAACATTTTCCTCATCATAAAGGGAATATGCAATCCCAGATAGCTGTCTTCTAGCTCAGATAGGGCTGTCTTCTAGCTCAGAAGTACTCATTCCATCCTTAAAAATACAGCAGCACAACATTAAACATGTCTACTTCTGCTAAATGGCTGCAGAACTATCACCTACATCAAGATGTCAGAAAGAGAAAGTTTCACAAGAAATGGAAGACACAGAACAGGTGTGGGAGGCCAGTGCTCCAATGTGCCCAGGTGCAGAATGCTCTTGTATCAGTAGCAGGTGGGACCAACTGAGGACCCTTCATGGAGCAGTGTTGTAAAGACCTAAATCTTCTTAAAAAGCCTAATGATATCCATTTCTAGATTCAAGGTAGCCAATTAGAATCCCACAAATGAAAAATGGTATTTTAAGAGAAAAAACTGTTGGCTCAACACAAATAATTGCATCACAGTGGATTCATGTAGTTTCAACTGTTACGTGCTTATTTTAACTGGAATTAATACACTACTACATAAGGACATTTGCAGTTCATCCGTTCAGGGAAAAAACTCTGTACATTTGTCAGTCAAACCTCGCAAACATATCTCAATTAATTTAGAAAGCAGATCATGGTCCTATTGACCTTGGTTTTAGCCAACAACTGCAAAATGAATTACAGATAACTACACATGCTTACAAGACTAAAAATTTCAAAACAGAAGACATTTTAAAAAGAAATTAAACCGAGAGAAAAATATACCTGCTATAAAAAACATGCAAAGGATAAGAATACTAAAGAGTTGAATATATAAATGGTGTTTATACACCCCAAATATCACATTTTAATGCTGAAGCAGGAACAAACAATGTAAATCACACAAATGCTTCCAATTATAACTCCATTTCACAAACTATTGAACTATAGGAGACAGCTGCTATGCAGGAGATAAAAATCCACAGGAGGTGAACCTCATTATCTTCAGTAAGGCTGATTATGGACCCACCTGAATTTAGAATTAACTATTTATTGACTTCATTTCGGTATGCTTTTGCTTGATAACCTCTTCAAAAGTCACTGTCTTCCCCAACCACCAGAAAAAGAAGATTACGCTAAGAACGAAGAAACTGATCTAGTCTTGTCACCAGTGAAAAGATGTTTTTGTTTTTAAGATGCAGGATGGACTCTTACATAGCTGAAGCAGAACAAGACCATTTTTCCAAAGGAAAAAATTTTTAAAAATTTTTTCAAAAAGTGTGGGGTTTCTTTTTAAACAATGTCCAATTAATGTAGAACTCACTGGAACTAGATTTATCAAAACCCAATACACATTTATAAGAATAATGATATATACAGCCATTAGCCAGAAAACAAGAAAAAAGGTTCACATACCACAACATTTTCACCATTAATCATGAGTTACTCCATAGCCTTTATTCTTCAAAATGTAACAGTGGACACTTGGGAAGAAGTGGTACCTAGAAAGCTATTCAACCACTCCACACTGCCCTCCTCTCCAGCTCTCCGCAACTTTCTTCTATCCTAGTAAAACATACAATACTTTAGAGGACCCTGACGCCTGATCTTTTTAAAACATGCTTCTCCCTGTTGTCTTCTGCTAGCTGTCTGTATTTACAGCACTCCCCGTAACACATTTATTCTGCCCTCTTTCACATTACACTACATTGTGCACTGGGAAGCATAGGGAAACAGTGACACTCAAGATGGCAGGTCCTAAAAGACTACTGATCTCCCTTTTAAAGTTTCTGTCTTTTGACTATAAAGACACTGTCTAAACCATGCAAATCAAATACGCGGATCACCTGCTGCTGCTCCTATTTGTTACCCTCTCATCCTATTCCCATTCCTTCCAACTACAATATTAATTTGCTGTCTTACACTTGGTATATGTATATAACTCGGTAATAAAGGTCTGGCTTCACACATGCAAGGAATAAGCGACAGGCAAAAGAAGAACAGTAATGTGCACAGGACTGGACTATTCAAATGCATACTTCCCACTTGCTCTTGCCAGATTTGCACTCCCTTTGACTACTCCCTACAGCAATTGCTCATTCTCTCAGCAGGTCTCCTTTTGCTCACTTACAAAGGCAGAACAGCAAGCTGCTTCCTTATTTGGTCTGATTATATGCCATGTGGCAGCAGAGGATGCAAACAATCATTCATGCATCTTAAGAAAAGACACCACACAAAACCCATACCTTTAAGTCTCCCTGGCCTAATTTAAGATCACACCTAATAAAACTTCTGATTATAGTTTATTTTTTGCAGGCACAATTTATTAGCCTAAGAAGAAATCACTTCACTAGAAAGTTACAAAATATCAAACTAATCCAACCGAACCACTAAGGCCAGACCAAATTCTTAAACATACATCAGGAAATATTTAGTACAAACAACCCATGTGTCACATTTCTCCACTTCCCCTAACTTATTTTATACTGTCTCTCTGAAATCAACCAGAGACACAAGCTGGTTTCTCTTTCATGCTCCACATCTACCCCAGTTCATACCCATTATCTGGACGACCTTCAGATTTAAGAGTAATGGAGCCCACTATTTCTTATTTACAAACCAATGAAAAGATTAATCTGTAGCAATCTTGCATCGCTATCATGAAATGGTAAAGCATCCTTCAGTCAAGAAACAGGATATCTCCAATCTTGGACAGATCAGGTGTTCACACACACCTAAATGCCTCCTTCATCGATGTAGAGTAATGCAAAAAAGCCCTACTGCATGTTTTTACTTAAATGGCAATCTAATTAGAATAGCGATTTAAACAAACAGCATCAGCCTCTCTTGAAGTATTTACAGGAGCTTCTTTCTTCACCTCCTTCCTTCTTCACATAGACAACACAGTGTAGAAGCTTTACTTGCATCACTTGCAACTTTTAAGACTGCCTCCTTCCCTGGGTCTGGTTCATTTAATTTCACCGTACAGTCACTGTGCATTTTCTCCCCATAGTTAGGTGTTTTACAAAGCTCCCTTCAAATGCAAGCAAAAATACAGTAACTTTCTCCTGTTTAGTCATCTTGCACATGTGTGCAGTACTGCTTCCAAGACTATCTACAAGTATCTATGTTCCCAACTTTCTCCAGAGATACCAGGCATTATTCTGAACACTGCAGTTCCCAGCCTCTAACATCTGCAAGGAGTTCCAACAAAAAACCAAACCAAACGAAAACAAAACAGTTCTTAACTCTTTTTTTCCCAGATAACCAAAGTATCAAATTCACTAGAAAAACCTAGATAACTCGTTTGTCCTTCTACAGTTTTAAAGATTAAATACTTCTATTTCCACTTCAATTTCTTAATAATCAGTGCCTATTATAGTTTTATGTTTTCTGAAGTTAACAAGACTATGCAACTATATAATCACTTCACTTACCAAAAAGTAAGTAATTTTATATGAAATAAAAATGTGCAGAAGACATTTTTCATCTTTACATGGTTAAAATTCTGAGCAACATCCAGTAAAATTTCATTACAGGAAAGAAGCGTCTTAAAAAAATAATTAAAAAAGAATGGGTCATATAAATTTGGGAAGCATGGCTACAAATCCTGCTATAACCTTCACTACACTTTCCAGCCAAGAACAGTGCTTCATGTTCCAATGTGTCCTACTTTTCCAGAAGTTTCCTATCCTATCTCCTTGCTGCACACATTTAGCAATACAACAATTCCCAAGGACTGTTGAAAGACTGAAACAAAATCCTTCTTCTGAAACATGGGAGCAAGAAAACAAGTCTTCAGGTCACACATTTCTTGGAGCAGAATGGCTCCAGAAAAATCCTCTTTCAATAGTTTTGAAACATTTCCTTACCTCCCCATACCACAAGTAAAAAACGGTTGTAGATTTAGAACAACTCACAGACAGTTAACACTCCCCAGAAGCACACAGTAACGTTCTATATTGTCTATTCAATCACCCACCTACTCCCAAAATTGTAACACTAACATGTATTACTGATGAAAGTATTCTGCGTTTATAGCTTTTGAGTATGAAAAGGTCTGTTTTGTTTACACACTAGGCATTCAGGTAGAATTCATCAAGGACTTGCATGCATACTTCCACAAAAATGTTTTAATGACGCTATCGCCAGATAATAATGACAACATTAATAAAATGCTCTTTATTAAGTCAGTTAATACTGAACTCCTGCAGGCAACTATGGAGCTAGAAAAATTACGTTATATGTGACTTCGCAAATGTTGGAAAACAAATTGTTGTGGGGCACTACGGAATGCCCCACTGTCTTAGCAGGCTACTGGCTACCTCCGTCATCATGTTAAGAGATGGCATTTTGTGCTGCTACATCTGTAATCTGTTCACAAAAACATAAACAAGACTTCTTTACGAGATCATTCAGTTGACAGCTATCACTAATATATTAATAAAAATTGTTGTGTAACCACATTAGTTTGGTCTCTCAGATATCTGAGATAATTCGAAGCACAGCTCTCCACTAATTAGGGATCTCTTATTTGACATGCAAGAGGAAGGGATGCAAATTAATGAAGAACAAGCTGTATTTCCAGTTTAAATAGGTTTTTCGTTTAAAAAACTCACCACATTACATGAAACTATTTTGTCTTACAATATGGACTTATTTGGTACTATTAACCGGTTGTTTCTGAACACAGAGTAAAAGCATGTGCCTACTTGAAAGAAAGTTTTGCGTTCTTTTTGCTACTTGCAATCCCTGTCTCTCAATGCGTATATTACGTATGTGCACACAGCGGCAGGCTTCTATAGGAGAAGTAGCGTAGTAGCAGCTGGCACCACTGCTTTACAGTCAAATGCAGATTAGGTATCTCAATCTATTCTGAATCTTCAGTTTTCATGCATCTTACCAGGGCCACGGAAGATTTACAGAAAAAACACTTGGAGATACTTAAAATCCAGCAACTTGTTCATAATGATGTGAGAAGGAACAGGGCATTCAACAGCAACAGCTCACTTCTGTTTATAATAATCTCAGCTATGTCATGATGACAGGAATAAGGGAAGTAATTCTTAGAGGTGGAGAAGCTGCTTCAAGATGAAGAACAGTTTCCTATCTGAAAAGTGTGGTTTGTTCCTGAATATACAGCTCGCTAACAACTACTAGCAACTTGCAGAGATGTTGGAACATCACTTTAACGCCTTTTGAAGACAGTGCAGAGAGACTGACTGCACACAAATGAATTCTCATTTCTCTAGTATGGTCAGTCATTGCCACAGCAGTGGCACATGCCAAATTAAGGACAATTACACAAGTTTTAAGACTCCAGTTTTGGCTTCATCAATATATAGTATTAGCACGTATTTCAAATGATAAAAACAAAATTAGGAATCCTGTTGCTTTCCTTATCTACCCCATCAGCAGTTTTTGCTGCTTAAAAACTTATATTCCAAAATATCTTTGCAACTTTCACGACTTTGTTTAATTTAAAAAAAATATTAGGAATAGCACACATTTCCTTCCCTCTTTTACTAAAGGCCTAGAGAACTGGAGCCTGCTCAATCCTCATCTGACATTTGGGAATTGAAACTGTCAAGCAGTGAAGGCAAAACGCTTGTCAAAAAAGATGTAAATTCTTCTATCCTTCAGCTACTCCAGCTTTCAATTTTCACTGTTTTAATGTTATTCATTTAATTTTCCCACTAGTCTTTCAAAAAAACCCCAAACCAACCCCACAAACTACGAAAACCCCCCACAACATGGCGTAACAACATACAAAAAGAGGTTTGTCCCTGTCAGTGCAAGCTTTAAGGTCTCATGCAGGTACAGACATTCAGATTTGAGTTGTTAACCCAATGCATCCTGAAAGTAGATAAACTGCATTAAAATTAACAAACACAGCTTCCTGCAATCTGGAGCAACTCCGATTTGCAACAGCAAAGTCTTTGGGTATCACAGATTTATAAAAGCATTAACCTCCCTCAGGGTGCAGCACATTATGCTCAACCTGATCTACCTATGAGCTCCCCACTCTACCTCCAGATACATGTTCCCCCTCTCCTCCTTGCAACAGACCGAGAGAGCCCACAGCTGCAAACAGTTAAATCAGCACCCTTAGTCATTTTTTCTGCAATAGTGTCATTTTCCCACTGAATTACTCCACGAACCCAAACTGTGTGCTATACAGCACAGGGAGCTGCTGACTCTGCATGTATCACTCACTTTTACTCACACCTAAGCACACTCAATCAGGCACTCGCATCTAAACTAGTATCAGGAGCTGGTAATTTTTAAAGAAAAGTGCAAACCATCTGTAACATACCAGACAGCTAAAGGCATAACTGTGAACTGTTAAGGACACAGTAGTCAGAAGAATTTCATTTTCATCTGAGGAGCAATGGCTAGTATTCTTCTGTAGATTACTAATCCTTAGAGGTATTAGTTACAGAGTTTTGGGGCTGGGTGGGGAACATGAATCTTTCACATATAGCCTATTCACAAAGACTTTCCTTCATCCTTAAAGTGCATTGCTTTTTTCCATGTAGCACCTCCATCTATTCTGAGAGCTTTTCATTATTCTTTATTATTTCACACATCATCATATTCAACTAGATGCCAACATCCACCTTTTTGAACTTTACGCTTCCGATTAACTTTTGTTCTCTTTTTTTAGTCTCCTCTTCTCCTTCTGGGGAAAAAATTTTGCTTATTTGTGCATGCCTCGTTAGCAAAAGTTACCCTGAGATCACAGGATTTCTTGGCAACAGGATAAATTAGCACGGCAGGAAAGCACGTGCCATTAACTTAAGTGACTGTCACAAACACACAAATAAGCAGCAAAGCAAAGGTCACATTCAACCATGTAGCCCCCTCTGGGGCACCCTGTATGGGCTGTAATTAGAGAGGGTCATGCACTACTTCTATTACTACAAATACACATCAATCCTCCCGTTTTTCTTAACTTTCACACTTCTTCCTGTTTGACTAGTCGTGCAATTATAGTGTTGCAATAATATAGGATTCGAGTTACGTTTTCTGAGTTTGTTTGCATACACCATCTACTGCCTGGTCTTCTGCTTCATGCCTGGTTTCATTTTATTTTCACCTATACTTTGCTAACAACTTGTGGCAATTATATTTTATATTTACTATTTTCAGTTCAAGTTACCATTTCATATTCTGATACGTAGGTTTTCCAGAAAAAGGATGGATTCTGTACATAATCCGTAAGTGATGACATTTCAAGGTAGTAAGATCTAACCTTTTTTTAATTTGAAAGTTATTGGCTAGTCAGTTATGCAAAAAAGGGCAAATATTTTTATAGGTCAAAGCCATACAAAGTACCATTTCACAGTACCGATGCTAAAAAAGTCTAAGAACAAACAGGTTCTAAATTTAAATGGTTCGAATTGGGAGATTCAGGAGAAACTTGATACAATGAAATAGTCCTTTTGAAAAGGGCTTTCCGAGCAAGTCTCAACAGCAACATAGCGCAAATCTTTCCACAGTTCAGTACTCATGGTATGCAAGTACAGCCTTTCCAGAATCTAGTAAGGTGAATATTCTCCCACTGAAAGTTTAATAAAGGCACAGACAAATGCAAGAAATTAGTAACTCAAGAAATTTAAGCAACAGTTTAGAACAAGCTTGAAATACAAATAGCCTTCCATCTAGAAGCATTAACAACTTCCACTTCGTGCACAGTGAACTAACACTAAATCAAGTGAGGTGGGCCAAACTTGAAGTGCTTATTCAAAGCAGCATTTGGCTAGAATTAATCTCCCCTGACATCACTAGAAGTGATCTTAATCAGGTTCCTCTTCCTCAAAGACCATGGAAATACTTCCAGCAACTAAGTCAACAATGCATTTTCAAATACACACTCTTGCATCTCTTACTGCAGAAAGTCAATGTAGCTGTACTGAAAAATTGAAGACCTTGACACGAGTCTCCAACACAGGTAAATCTGCTGTAAAAATCATGCAGAAGATAGAAAGGCTTCAGACTGGACACAAGGCTTCTCAGAAAAGGAAAGCAGGTTAAAAAAAGTCAAGACAGTGTTAGAATGCACCGGAATTCACCAATTTCTTAGGACACAGATGGAAAAATCATAACAGAGCCTAACAGCTGCCCACCTCTAAGTTTTCTGTAACCTTTATTATTTTGAACAATATTAACTAAATATACTTCCTAAAATGACAAACAAAAATAAAGTTTTCATCCCCATCACAAAGTCTGCCAAAGAAACGAGAACTAAAACGTAAATGACAACTTACTACCAAGTCAACTGTTCAGAAGTTTGGCATGTGGCATCAAACTTGGGAACAGAACACTAACACTGCAAGGTCTTTGCTTTGCTCTACTGTAATAGCAAGGAAGGCTTTAAAAGTAATTAACAGTTTATTATGAAACTTTAGAAATAAGACAGTAAGAGAAGTTTAATACTTGGGATGCAAAGCTCATCTATCACTGCATGGCCAGAACAACGTTAGCATTGCAGGTTTGTTTTCCTCAACTAGCATCCAAACAAGGGCATTTTTCATTCCTGTAAGGAAGCACACAAGACCACAGTAACTTTTCAGTTTCAAGTCTTTTCAGGTTTTTTTTACCTTGTACTTTGGACAATATTTTATTTACTTTTGTGTGGTACACAGCAGCACAGTAAGCTCTTCTTCCGCAAACAACAAAAGCAAGCGTAACAGAACCTTACAAAAAGCTTATCTTTAGGTGTAGTGACTAAAACTACCTGAAGAGAAAATATAAGACGAAGCCGATTTGTCAAAGCCATTACTCTCCTCAGATACCCGTTTTTAAAAAGTGACCACGACTACATTTTATCCACGCAGACTTCCAATCATTTTTGATTTAGGTAAAGCATAAGGTATTAACAATCTACGGGCAAGTAATCAGCAGGTAACATACATGGGGCGGGGGGCGCGGCTAAACAAAGAGCCTAAAAATAGTTGAATTTGGTCAACTGGCAGGATGATGTACTGAACAATTCAGGACACGGACACACAAAAGTTCCTTTGCCAAAACCGATTACCGAGGCAGAAGGACTGCTCATCTGCAAGTCTCGGGCCAGGTCAGGAAACCGCGAAATATTCCCGACACGAAAGCAGGCACAACTCAAGGTTTGAACCTCTCCTATTAACAGAAAGTTATCTCTGTCTGATGGCTACACTCACGAACGAAGCCAACAGCTGCCCTCCCACCCCGAGCATCCTCACTGTGACAGCAACGCACCGTCTGTGGCCGGAGCCGCGGGGACACGCCGCTGCAGCCAGACGAGGAGGCAGGATCGCTGCCCTTGCCATAAAGACGAAAGCAAGAAAACGAACAAGGACGGCGGCCAGAGCGCCTGCTCCAAAGCCTGCCCGCAGCCCAACACCTCAAGTAAGATATCCCCCACCTCCCCTCCAGGAGGAGGCTCCAGCGCTGGAAGGGACAAAAGGAGCAAGCAGCCTGCAAGGGCGCCGCTGCCCACCCCCAATAAAGCCCCGCAGCCCCGAGGCCAGCCGCCCGGCCTCCGCTCCACACTCTGGAGCGGAGCCCCGTCATGCCAAGGCCGTCCGCCCCGCCGGGCCCCGCCGAGCGCAGCCCCTATGGCCAGCTCTCTCCACGCCTGCGGCAGCCCACCCCCCAGCGCTGCGGCCGCCGCCGTCCCCCGCCCTGCGCGCACCTCCAAGCCCCGAGAGCTCCTGCGACTGCAGGCAGCCGAGCGCTGCCGCCCAACGTCCGGCCGGGCGAGGCCCGGGAGCGGCAGGAGGAGCCCGGCGGCGCGGCCGGGCTAGGCCGGGGCAGGGGGCGACCGCGGCCCCCGCCGCCGCGCCTCGCCGCGCCTCACCTCGCT
>VZSC01001584.1:126530-141507 GCA_013398225.1 Steatornis caripensis
GGTTGTGGAGTCTCCTTCTCTGGAGATATTCAAAACCCGCCTGGACGCATTCCTGTGCAACCTGCTCTAGGCTAACTTGCTTTAGCAGGGGGGTTGGACTAGATGATCTCTAGAGGTCCCTTCCAACCCCTACCATTCTATGATTCTATGATTCTATGCCCCCTCAGCTGACCCCCCGCCCAGCTCCATCTCTGCACCGTGCTCTCAGTTCTATCGCCCCTTGCTCCTGTGTGCACCACGTGGCTATTGGAGAGGGCGCGAGGCCACCGGGAAGCTCCTTAGCAGGACATGGAGAAACAACGAGTCTGTCCCAGGTGCCCAGCCCTGAATCAAGGTCCGCATGGCCCCAAGGGTGCAGTGACAGCGTGGGCTGTTGCACCTGGATCAGAGGCTCTGGGGGTAGTCAACATAGTTTCCTGACAGATATCCCTTTTCCCTGTGGACCAAGTCATTCCAGGTCAGAAATATGCCTTTTCTTAGTATGTCAGCCTCCCAGAGTCCCGATCGCCATTACACAATACTCACCTTGAGTACTGCATCCAGTTCTGGGCCCCACAATTTAACAAGGATGCAAAGGTGCTTGAATACATCCAGAGGAGAGTGACAAAGCTGGTGAAAGGGCTGTAAGGAATGTCCTGTGAGGAGCAGCTGAGGACTTTGGGTTTGTCTAGTTTGGAGAGATGGAGGTCGAGGGGTGACCTCATTGCTCTCCACAGCTTCCTGAGGAGAGGATTCAGACTGGACATGAGGAAGCATTTCTTTACAGAGAAGGTGGCCAAACACTGGAACATATCTCTAGACAGGTGGGCAATGCCCCACACCTGTCAGTGTTTAAGAAGCGTTTGGACAATACCCTTAGTAACGTGCTTTAACTTTTAGCCCTGAAGTGGTCAGGCAGTTGAACTGGATGATCATTGTAGGTCCCTTCCAGCTGACATTAGTCTAGTCTAGTCTACTCATTTCCTACGCACCTGGAAAGACAGATTTGGAAGCTTTGATAGGCCCTTTGACATAAAATGGTTAGAGGTGCTGCAGAGTTGACAATGTAAGTGTGAAAAAAGTTAAGGCCTTTTATGCTACATTTCCTTTCCAGTATTAAGTCCACCTAGTCTGCTTTATGTTTGCACTTACACATTAGCTTCATTTTAAAAATGCCATGCTCATTTCAACTCTGCAGCAATCTTTTATCTGTCCCTCTCTGATCGTTCCCTCTCCTCTGACCCATCTCGCGCTGGAGAACTGGTGCCTTCTGACATTTGGAATCACTACTGGAGGCTTTGCTCAGTTCCACTGACTAAACAAGGCACGTCCAAAAGCTGATGGTACAAGAGCACAAGTCTGTTGAATCAGCTGCGTGTTCAGCAACAGTCACAGACCTTTTATGAACACAGAGTGCAGTGGAAGCAAACACAGCTCAAAACAGAGTGTGGCCACAAAAAGCGAGCGGAAGAATGCAAGAAACAAACATCGGTCTCTTGTTTTCCCTTTGTATACACATCTTACACATAAAGCTGCCTCATACTTGTGGAAAGTTGGCTAAATTTGTTATGTGTCAAACATCAGTGACTGTTCTGCAAAGGGAACTGAAGACCTCCATGAAAAGTTAATGCTTGTCCTTCACTGCACTTGCAGTTCATAAGATTCCTCTAAGGAATGACATTTTGAGATGACGCTGCTGACTTAGACTGCTATGGATAATAACCATGCTGTTACTGTTCTATTTATCCCCTTAAGAAGTTCTGGCAATGACTAACAGATGACTTGAGTTAGTCAGACATCCACCCTTCTAAATGATTGATAGATGCATGAGCAAGCTTACCATAACCCTACTTTAATAGAAAATTGTGTCATCCCGAGCTGCTACTTGTGAAATTTCACTCCCGTTTCACCCTATAGGATGCTTCATTTTTTTTCTAAAATCTGAAACACTGACCAAACAATAATTCTAGGATGACACAAGCACGATGTGTTAAAAGTAACTTTTTCTACATTGTGCAAAATATTGCCTAATATTCCTTCTCAATCACTTTACTATAAATAGAATTTTTAGGAACAGAATATTTATTTGCTTCCTTCCCACTTTCATCCATGTGAAACCTCACCAGACTGGTGAGAAATCAATTATTGTCAGATTTTGTGTTTGCAACAGAAAACTTTTGCAGAAACTTTCTTGTGTTGCACACCACAATGCTATTTTTAGCCTGGGAGTTCAGGTTACAAAAACGCTTCTTAATAACTCTGCTAGAGGAAATGCAGTCACAAAAGCATTCTTTGTACAGCAGCCTTTAACGGCCATTGATGGCTTTTGCTGTGCTTTGCGGAAAGGGATTCGCGAGCTTCTCACACACTGGCGCAGAGGCGCTCCTCCAGGCAGTTTAATTTGCTGAATGACACAAACTATGGAGCACACATGCCCTCTTGTGGTCAGTGTTCTTGTACGTGATACTACAGCTGTGATGCCGTACTAAACGGAGATAGCAAAGAAATTATAAAATTACCTTGCTTTCTAATAACTTCCAGAGATGCTGAGCACATGCAGCTGACTTTGCCCGAGTTCAACAAGCCAGCAGCTCAAAAGACCAAGGCACACACTCAGGTTGCCAAAAGACAGCTTTATGTGTTTACACACCTAAGATCCAACAACTGGCTTGAGATTTTTCTTCTCATTTCCTGTTTTACAGTGCCTAAAAGATGCTTAGTGCCGGCCAAAAAAAAAAGAGAAGAGACCAAGGATACAAGTGTAAAAGTGGACAGACACACGATTGCTTGATAAAAGAACACGAATTACTGCATTAGAAACCCTGGACATTGCAAGCACCCAGCAATGACTACTCTTGTATACCAGAACTTTGCTTTTCAGAAGAAATAGTTGCTGATTGCATGTCATTTTCAAAGCAGGTAGATTTATTTTTCTTTAAGGGATTACTTCTTTCAGGGCTTCATCTTGCACCACTGTCTCGTGGAGAAACAGTGTGAGATTGGCAGACACTCCGTGATACTGCAGATGTGCAGGACAGAGCTGTTGTGCACAACCACCTCAGCTGTAACACACAGGAAGTGAGAGAAGCAGCTGTGGCAACTGACTGAAATATTTCCATGTTTGCAATAGTTGGCAATAGCACACATCCAGAAATCTCTTCCTGCATATTTACACAGGCAGAGTGCACTTATGGCCACATCATGCACTCATTTCTGTTGTTGTTTCAGTCCCACATAAAATACCTTCTGCCAAAGCCTTTGGTGCACCTTTGTTTCCTGGTGGCTTATGCAAATTGGTTTTTCTTCATTTTCTTATTTATTTATTTCCATGTAATGGAGAAGAGCAAATTGTTAGGGAACCCTGTCAAGAGCTGAATTAATTTCAGATGCTTCATACACAGACTTGTTTGGCAGCGAAATGTTCCTCTCCTGGAGCCAGAAATACTCACCTGCACAGCAATAGGTGAGTACATTTTGTGTTCCTGCTTGGTATGCTTTATTTGCTTGGCCATTTTCCCTCCATTACCTGGTCTCTGATTAAAGAAGAAAAAAACAAAACCAAAAACTAGATGGATCCAAAACCTGGAGTTCAACAAATGCCTAATATAAAGCCAGACAAAGCAGAATAGTTATTTGTGATTTTAACAATGTATTCTGAAAAGTTGTCGCTTCAGTAAGCATTAAGTAAGCCTGCGAAATGCTGTTATTTCTGTTTTTCACATGGGACTGAGATACTCGTTAGTTAAGATAGACTGAGACAGAGTACAGAGATGAATCCAAATGGCCCCAGCTACATGATAACGTCCTAAATGCTTTCTTTTCTTCAGTGCACGTGTCCAGCTTCCCAACATTCAACATACTTTGTTCTCTATGTGGCACTCCCCCTTCTTTCTCAGCTCAATGGGGTACAATCAAACAAAACACCAGTTTTAAGGAACAGCTCCATTGCTGGAATAATTGAAAACAGAGTTAAGTGCAGACAAAGCAAAATGTGCTGGTTTACTGAAAGCTGAACACACGTGCCTTGAGAATATATAAACCAATGTATGAAACAGCTGAGATGATAGCCAATCAAGCAGGACAGATAAGTCTTAATGGCCTAACTTTGCAGTGCTTTCTACACATACACAGCTATAAACATGCAAAGATCCCTAGCAAGAAGCTGTACAGTTCTGAATGCAAACCTCTAAGCATATTCACAACTTCAGTATTAACAGCTGGACTCAATTCACATAAGAAACACAGACTAAGTCTGAACTGAAAAGAATCCAGAGGCCACACTGCTGCTAGCAGTACTTCATGGCCACTGACTTTGCCTTAGAATCTACCACTTGCTGCAGAACTTGTGCTTCAGACTCCACATGTCCATTTAGCACCAATGTGTTAAGGTAAAGACAAATATCTTTAAAAAGCAGAAAGTGCAAAACAATGCTGTGTTGTCCATTTGTACTGGGGAGCATGGGAATGGATTGTGCCTGTTCATTTCAGTGGCGGGAATCTTATATTTGTAAATGTATTTTCAGTTTTGCAGATCTCAGTATTAACATCAAGCCTTTTACAGAAAGTAGTCCTTTATGGAACCAGATCATGTGCTTAATTAATAAATCTGAATTCCCTTCCCATTCCTTTTCAAAAGCCTTGGCAATTGCAGGTATCTTTAACTTCCTGTAAACCAACTTTTACAACGGGATTCAGCTAAAGCAAGCCCGTATCCAGGAGCACATTGGACTTTGCCCTGTTCATATTCAAGTGAATATGAATCTCAGTTTTTATCCAAACTCCTGTTACACTCAGCTGCACTGACAAATGCAACAGTTCAAGACCTTGCTCCTATGAAGGTCGTTGAGTCCTTATAACTGTGAGACAAACATTGATCTGATCATGTCTCATGAACAAAATCAAATGCATCAGAAAGGCCTAGCAAAAACCAAGTTAATCATGATCCCAGGTTGTCAGCACTGTTCCCGAGTCCTCTTTGCTGTGTTTCTTCTCAGCAAACATATACAGTGATGCTCTCTGTACTACATGGCACAGGAAATTAAAAGCTTATATGGGAGATGCTGGAATGTCCTCTGTCTAATGCATGGAAGATGAAAACTTGTCCATGTGATGAGTTCAAAAATCAAAGACATCTAGTTACTTAAGAATCCATGCTGATGGGCAAATTCTGTACCTTCTTGGTTCGAAGTAAAGTTGTGCGGTATTCAACTTGCTGTGGATGGATAACTCTAGGTATCTCTTCACCAAACCACAGCTACTTTAAAGAAAATGCTAGGCACCCAACTTTTCATTCAGTTGCCTTTGTGCATTCTCTGTGATAAATGACATTATCCTCCCAAGCAGAAAAGACAGCGCTGTGAAGAAAGATGCAATAGACCACCCTTCTCTCTTTTCCAATATATATTGCTTATTCTTGTGATACAAGTGATCTCTTGAAGTGTGCTTTGAAAGGCCTTAAAACATACCAATGACCAAGTTAAATTCAGTTGATCTTGGGATAGCTCAACACAGCTGTTTTTAACTTTCTACACCAGAAATCTCGTATTTATGTGCAGTTGACTAAAATAACTATACATTCTCTGCTCAATAAAGAGAAATTAAACTCAGCGCAACTCTTAGAATATCCTGTTAGCCTGCTCTGGCTCCTTATACACCTTAGAGTGGATAAAACTCCAGCCTGAATTTGCTTCTGCAGACATTTGGACAGGTCCTTCATAATACTTCCATGGCAAATGCATACTCTTGATTTCTCCTAGCTCCTTAACAACTTTACTAAATGACCTGCAAATAACAGAGAAACAGAGATAATGGTCTGAAAAAACCCTTAGTGTGAAGGATCACCTCTTATCTTTCTGTTAGAAGTGAAGCAGTGAACTACACAGACTGTGAATTCTTTCCGAGGTAAATGGTGTTGCTTCATATTCTTGCTTGTTCCCCACATCTAACAGGAAAATTCTCAATTCACCTGAATTTATATTCAGTTGTGTGGCAGTTGCTGTGCCCTGCTGCCATTCATTTCTACTCCTCCAGAGACGCAGGAAAATGGGAGGTATCTAATACTGGCTTTAAAACAACACCTCAAAAACTATGGTAAAATAAGATCTCTTTCCCTCACACTGTCAGAGAGGAAATTCCACGAACTATCCTCAGTACCTCACCTTAATACTTATTTAATCTGCCTACTGGAATATGTGAAGTCCCTGTAAATAGACAACAAATAATTTATCATAACTGATTCACACAGTACTTTAGTTTACTTGTCAAAATGCTGGTTTTAATACAATTCTTTATGTTCACCTACCTTTTCATAAATTCCATCTCTATGGAGATTAACATTAGGATGTCTGTCTTCAAGGAATTCAGTACATTGCACAGGCCCAAGGAGGAAAAAGATCTAGAATAAAACTGCAACTGGCTATTCCTTCTTCAAGAAAGGAACTGGTAGTTGATTTGTCATTTAGGCCAAATTAGCACATCTCTGGACAGCTAACCAGGCTGCTGTAATTCCTGAGACCAATCAGAATGCCCCATTCCCTTCCTTTAGCATTGCAGAGAAGTCCCTTGTTCCTTGCTTTGCAATTCCTTTTGCCAGAGGATAAGTGAGGAAACACAGCCTTATGACACCAAAGCACTGACTGGGATCCTTTAAAAACCACCTGATGGCGTAAATAACACACAGTTATGTGCCGTGACTCACATACTCTGCCTTGGCAGTAAGATCTAGGAGGGAGGGATAGAAGCAGAAACGACACTACTCTCCTCCTTGTGAAATGTCTGTCAGTGTCATAGGCAGATGGCAAAGGAGGCCAACACAGCTGGGATATGGGCTGGCACGGAAACAATGACCAACCTGCAACCATGGCAGCTTTCCTAGGGACACCTATGAGAAACCAAGTGTGACCAGTGACTGACTTTTGACTTTCAACACTTTTGATGCTGAGTAGGTCAGTTAAATAAATAGGGATTTTGGATTGTCCTTTAGTTTCAATGGCATACCTTTGGAGTACAAAAAAAAATT
This sequence comes from Steatornis caripensis, assembly GCA_013398225.1. Classification (NCBI taxonomy): domain Eukaryota; kingdom Metazoa; phylum Chordata; class Aves; order Caprimulgiformes; family Steatornithidae; genus Steatornis; species Steatornis caripensis. The sequence continues at coordinate 133,528 of VZSC01001584.1, forward strand.
AAGACTATTAACAAGCCATTCCTGGGGCAAAAGCGGGCTTGATGCAAAGCAAAATATATACATTCTTTTCAGTAGAGGTCTTTAAAACCCCAGATTCTTTCAAAAAAGAGAAGAATATAGGCACAATGCAAAACCAGGATAAATATCACATATACTATTACTAAAACAAGTGCTTAGGGAGGGCAGGTTAACTTGTATTGATATTCACTTTGTCATCCATATTCCAGGCTTTTTTTGTCCATTTCCTTAATATCCATAAATCTCATTCTCCACCCAGGCCGATTCTTTGCTCCTCCCCACACGATCTCCACACAGCTCATAGATATCATTGGTCACAAAGCCACTTTCAGTACTGGCCAACGTAACAAAGCCACTCGTGGATGTATTCATTGCTGCATCATCATAATCCCTGGAGAGGCTGTCAAGCACCTTATCTTCTTGTGTACGGAAGGAGGAATTCTTAGAGTCAGGCCTGGTTCCAGCCAGATCTGCTTCTGATTGCTTCTTGATTACTTTGTAAATATCCAAATTTGGACTGTTCCTCCTGAGGTTAGACAGCCACGCATCTTCCTCCTTTGGGCTTGAATCTGTTTGCTCCTGTCTCCTTAGGAACAGAGGGAAGAGGACAAGTCATAATATGCTTTTTCACAGAGGCAAATACAAAACAATACCACACCTCTCCTACAGTAATTTAATGATGGCCCTTGAGGAAAGCTGACACTCAGAGCCTGGACTCAGGATGACATTTTGTATTACCTGCCATTCCAGGTGTGTGGCACCAGGCTGCACACCTGGGGCAGCTCCACGGCAGGACCTGCTTAGGTACCTCTTGCACCTTGCTGCTGGCTGAGATGCTGAGGCAGCAAAACTCGACACTGACATTCCCAAAACCACAGCCAGCATCCCCATCAGAGGTGCTGCGCATGCAGGGAAAGTAAGGAGAGGAAATTGGTAAACATTATTTGGTCCAAATGCATACCCTTATATTTCTGTAACTATGTTTTTCACTTTTGAAGGGGATCTTATGATAATTAAAATATTTTCTTTAATAAGAAAACTTTACTAACACCTCAAAATCATCATCTTGTTTTACACTATTCCCTAACTACTATATGTCTGTAAACATAATAAAATGGCATGATCTGGTTTACTTACAATTCTGTTTCACAAGTAACTCAGCCTGGAACATCCATGCCATTTCTTAAACATTTATTTGGCTGAAAGCAGTCCTCTCCAGAGCATCTTACAGGATCCTGAAGCTACCTGTATAATTATTGCCAGGACAAGACATCACAGGTTCACTTTTTACAGAAAAATATCGCTTACCTCTTTGCAAAAAGCCAAAAACAGAAGATGGCTGTAACAACCATCAGGAGAAGCAGCACAGGAATGCAGGGTATAAGGATGTAGGCGAGACTCTGAACAGGTTCTAGGGGTAAAAATGAGATTCTGGCTTTTATTCACTTCCAGTTGCATTTGACACACACAGAACTTCATAGACAAACTAATAGTTGCAAAAGGCAGCACCATCACACCTCAACGGGCTTCTAGTCTTGCTAATAATCTAGCAGTACCTACTTCTCAAAGGCACCAAGTCTAACAGAGACCGATCATCTAGTTGAGCAGGTTAAAGTAAAATAATCTCAAATCTTCAAGACAAGGAACAAGCAAGCCTCAGTGTCTCACTGTAAGAAAGTAATGGTAGTGCAAGTTGATGAGATAATGCTGTCTTTTAAAAGCTTAGGAACCCCAGCCAAAAGATTTCAGAGAGCAAAATGTCTTTTATCATCTGTGAATTTGTAGAGGGGAAGTCAGTGTTGTAAGGAGAAATTTAAAGTTTTTCATAGCTAGTAATAGACTTATAAACAAAGCATTAGCAATTTAGACATTCAAAAGTGATTCAATAAATTAAAAGTACCTTTTTCAAAAGGTGCTATTCAAAAACACTTTGCACAGCTTTAGATTTAGAACATTTTGGTAGCTAAAGCAATCAGTTTATGTTTGTACTGGAAAAGATTTGAGGGAAGCTTTGTTTTTCAGATGCAGTTGTCTAAATTCAGTCTTCTACATTTAGGGTCAAACACTTCACATGGAAATGTTGACTGCTTGCAGCCACATGTGAGAAACGTGGGCCTGCATAGTTAGAGAGAGGACAGGAGAGCTGTTGAACGCACAATTTACCTTTGGCTTTTACAACTGTTACATTAGCATCTTTCTTAAGGCGTTCTTCTGGGAATACTGAGTTCAAGGGCTCTGTTGCAACATCTGGAAAAAACCACCTTAATTAATATTGCAGATGTTATTCAAAAGAATTCAAGAATCATAAAAAGTGAGGGTGAGAGGAGATTGAAGAGACTGCCAGCTGCAAAGATGTGTAAGGTGTACTGGTACACTTTTGGTTAGATTTCTGCAGCATGACCAGCAGTTCCAGATACTGCATCAACAACAGCAAGGCTGTGTTCCTGCAGAATCGATTATAGAATAGCACGAGGAAGTGCAAACTGCAGGGAAGCTTTTTGCTCAGTAAGTTTTCAGTCTGTGAGTGTCCTCGACAATTAATGTAACAGAGTATTTCTCCTGAAAGTTAGTGTATCATTCAAAAAAGCCATAAACAAGTATCTGTAACTTACCTCTTTGAGAATTCTCTATTGGAGCATTCGTTGGCTTCTCTAAAAGAAAAAAGATATGCACAATTTCCTCATAAGCTTGAGTAGGGAGACCAAGTGTACAGAATACAGTCTAATAAAATGAGCACCTTTCTTTAGTGTTCTCTATCCCTCAGGCTCCATTCAAGATCTCAAATACTTTCTAAAAATCCTCTGAGAATTCATATGTCGCAAGGCAAGTAGCTACAGATATTAGATACTGAGATTGTTTTCCCCAGGACTTGCGTAAATGTAAAGATATCTGATCTTCCCTGTGAAGTTAAGAAAGGGTTTCCCTATCTCTTACTGCAGTCTCCTCATACCTCCTCTTGGGGACTGGGAACAGGTTGGTTTTTAAAGGTACACAATGACTCATTACCAAGAGGGTATTTGCAAATGAAGTTATTTTTCATGTTGCATCTGTCATCGTTCCATTGAAACATGTAAGGACCTCCGACACCTGGTGGGGCAGATGGCTGGTGGTACATCACGACACAAATTTCACTCCCACAGGATGGCTCATCTACATACCAGTTCCTAAGAAAATACAACAAACATATCAAGGAAAACTTGAAGTCACTTTCCATGGTACTGCAGGAGCTCAGATGGGAATACAGCATACAGGGCACCACAGAGGGCAGAATCAAAGAAGATTACAGCTCAGCACACCCCACCCCACACTCACCGTCAGCTTCCACCGTGTAAAAGTAGGAACAATAACAATACAGTTATTTGCAGTGTATCCACTCTTTTTGAAATTCTTAATTTTCAAAGGAAACTCAGCAAACAAGGTGTTCAACAAATATTAGGGAGCGAAGGGCTGAGTACCTCACTGCCTGAAACTCCTCTGCAGGGCTGAGTAAAAGCTCTGGAGAACTTTGAATTTCTCTACACAATTTTAGACCTGTGCAAAATCATCTATCAAAATGATTTTTGCTCTCTGGCCTCCGTGCCCAATGCCTGCAAAGTTTCGACACCTTTTTAATAAGAAAATGAAAAAGCTAAAGCAGGATCCTTTTTTCTCTGTCTAGAAAAACACTAACATGAAAAAACTCCGGCTGGTAGATAATTTTTTTTTTTTTTAATAAAACACTTCACCACTGGAAAACTGTGTAGGCCTTTCCAAGTAGTTCACAGGAAGGAGGCTTCACTACTTAGCACTCTGTAATACAACTGTTACTAAAGAGGCATTTTATGCATCTCAGAGAAACACTTCTAAGAGTGTGTCCTGATTTTGAAAAATGTTCAATACCCACTGATTTTGGAACAAGCAATGTTCTGCATGCCAAGTACTTTCTGAAAGCTGATCCGTACAATATAAATAATTCCAGATATACCAGAGCATTCAACATGGGAAAAAAATCTACACATGTTAAGACAGTATTTTTTCAATCATTACAATGCTGAAGCAAAGGAGAAACTTTAATATATTGAACAGTACTAAAAGCAGTTCTGTTTTATTCATTCCTGCACAGAGCAACTGACATTTCTTATGGGTTCCCAAAGCATAAAGTTCACAATAAAAATGTATTTTTTACACATGTCCAATATAAAGAAGAATGCAAAGGCAGACTTGCCGTACGTATGATATGTTGCCGTAAAATATTTAGGAACATTTGCGTTATTTCAGGAAATTTGCAGTTCAATCACTGTAAATGCAGTAAGTATTTCAGGATAATGAGTGAACATTGTATAGTCTGATTTTTTAAAATCACTTTAATTACAGGTTCAATAGTAAGTATCTACCAGGCAAAACTCTCTTGAACCTGAAGTTCACTGTAGGGCTGGCACCAGTTGCAAAGGCTTTCATCAACCTGGCAACTTTTAGAGCAGATTTTCTACTTCTATACCACAGAGAGGCAGACCTTGTAGGCCTGGATCTAAGAGTACCTTTCGTATAGAAAACAGTGGCTCATGATTGAAAACAAATAATAATTCAGCAGAACTTTGGAGGCTAAACACATTTTGGTTCTATGCTGAACAGAAATGTGAATGTAGTGAAAACAACTCCAACAAACTTGCATTGGTTGTAAATGTTGTTGCCTTTATATTTTAATTACAGCAAATGCTGTGGTTCTGCTTGCCTTAAAACAAGGAGATAGAAATCCAACAAATGTTGTGAAAATTTTAATGTTTAGTGTCTACAATAAATACTGCAGCTCTCCAATTTTACTGTCATACAGGAAAAAAATGCTATTCCCTCAGCCAGTAGAAGGAGAAGGCTCGTCGCTCAGGACATCAGGAACAAAACTTCAGGGGATCTGAAGTGGAGGAACTTTCAGGTCCAAGCATATATTTTGTACATGCCTAATGGAAGATTTTGAAGACCAGATTGCTTGTTCTTCCACCTCCTTTTAGGAATGAAAAATTATGCATCTAGCCCAGGCTAAACACTCTACAGAGCAACAAAAAGAGAGCAGGGTCTCTAGAGGGTAATTTTTCTATACCTTACATCTGGATGGGATGAATCGCTCTCTGGAGATACTACCACTTTTCAGTGACTGCAGAAGGAACACAGATGACAGCTGGGACAACACTGCTTGATTCTTTTGAGAGAATCCTTTCTGATTGCTGAAGGCAGGTGACACTCCCTGACCAGGCTGCTTCCCAGTCTCACTCATGGGTACCTACCGGAACTTGGATGAGCTGCCATCTGACCAGGAATACAGGTTCTGACACTCTGTACTATTGTCTACCTCCTCCTTTTTCCTCCTAAGCCCTATCCAAAAATCTCCATCTGAAGCTAAGAGACTCTCAATAAATTTTTCAATCAGTCTTTGCTCTGCTTCTGTTTCAATACTGACTAGATGTCCACCATCAGCTCTGCAGGCAAGGTGTGCTTCTTCATAGCTGATCCTGCGTGAAGTATCATGAAAATAAACTACTTTGTAGCACGGTTGCTGTGTTCCACCCCGGCAAACTCTCTGTCCTGTAGAAACAGAAAGAAACCTGTTACAGAAACTATGCCTGTTAGTACCAAAAGTGAATGCTAACACTTCCATTTGGTTTTGCACTGTACGATAGTTTATATGGGAAACACAACACAGGTAAAAGGTGTCTTGTATTACTGGACTGGCAAATGGCATCTCCAAACTTTTCTTACTGCACGTAGCAGTTTAGGTTGATCTGCACAGCACTGTTGTTTCATGTCCTGCACTTCTCAGCTTCCTCATGAATTTTCTGCTATTTGAAGACCCTAGGAGTTCCTGACAAAGAAACGATGATGTGCCAGAGAGCAAGCTGACATGTACAACCTTTTAAAAAGAGAGTTCCTTTACAAGGGTTTAAGGAGCATTATTATTATCATCATCAGCAAGCAATTTAAACGGCTAAAATTAGAGATCTCCTTACACAAGCAGAGATAATAATAATTTATCATCTGGGGTATATGTAATAGTTTCATGCAGTATATACTGCAGTTTATCAAGATGTGTTCACACAGTCCAATTGTAAGCATTGCTCTGCACTGTAATGTTACTGACTGCCTGGGAAATAAACAGTGTCTGTTTTCAGACTGTCATAAGCCAAGGACTTTGTCATGCATGAAGTAGCATGGCTTATTTTGATTACAAGGAAAGTAAAGACCAAAGTGAAAAGATACGTAACCTAAAATTATGCACTTGTATGTTTCTCAGCAGAGAGTCCCAATATTCAGACTGTGGAAACAAACAATTTTGTTTTACTCAGTGAGTATTTCCTTTCAAACACACCAGACATGATCTGCTAACCTACATAATTTTGCAGAAGAAAAAGATTTATCAACATTTGTAACATACTCAGAACAAATGGGATGTTAGGACAGGTCATTATAAGATATGCTGGCTTTTCTTTGTGTTCCTGCACGGCCACTCCAAGAGTGGGAATTTAAAGACCTTTTGTACTGGGATATTTGAACAGTTAAGTACTCAGAATTACAGAGTCTGCTACCATTTTACACAGAAATTAAAACTGGCTGTACTGCAAAACCAATATTTAAAAATACATCTCTAGGCATAGCCTGTGTTTCTCTTAGTAACTTAATACTCATGCAGGCTCGGTGAAAAAGGCAAAAAACCTTACCTCTTCTGAGGGATATGTCCACTGCTATTGTAAAAGACATAAGAAAAACACAGATGGCACATTGTTATTAAAAAACTACAGCAACTATCTGGAAAGATTGTCACAAACTGCATTTGGGTTCTTTTCTGATACACAAACACTTTTTTCCCCCCATTAACTGGCAGAAAATCTCTGTCTTATCAGCCAAAGTTGTCATTGCTTTCAGCTACGGACAAATTTATTGTAGTTGATTACTCTCTAGACTTCATCGCTAGTTAGGTCTCCAAATATAGTTTAGGTAACAGAGTACAATTGAGTATGTAGCTTGAACCAATGTTGAAAGGGATCCTTGTATTTTCCCCTTATCACCTCATTGCCTACATGGTATCTGCCTCAAAGCCTGCTGACTTCAGTGAGCCTTGGTAATGCAAGACTAGGGATGAGACAATTAAACTAAGAAGTAAAAAATTCATGAAAATAAATACATCTCCAACCCCACAGCTGGCAGCTGAGCACTCTAACTCACTCCCACAAAAGTCCTATTGCAGACAAGAGCATGGCAGAATTAAAAATGTTTTTATAGAGGATACAATAAAACTATTTACTTTATGTTGGACTAATGCAAACGTTTCATGGGTGGCAGGGTTCAGGCTTTCTGCTGAATATATCAACCTATCCAGTCAGACAGAAACTTCCCCCAGACTGGCTATTCTGTGTCCTAAAACTAGACTAGGCTACCTAGTTTGGACATTACATCCAAAATTACTGCTGGTCTAACCTTGAGCTGCAGGGTATCTATTCCTGTGAAAGGCGCCTAATAGGCCACATTCCTTTGCACAAAACCAGGAAGAGAGACTGGTGATCGAAAGAGACTGCAGAGGAAGAGTAAGACAGCCTAGTGTTGGCTGGAAACTCAGCCAGACTGGTAATTCCCGCTGAGGGTCGGATGACAAGACCGGTTCCGTTAGCTAGGGCAGCATTTAACACTCCTAGAACCGAGGCAGAAATGCGGCAGAGAGAGCAGAAGGGTTTCTCAGTGGAGGACGAAAATGAAACTGGACTATCGGCGTGCCCCCTTCACGACCAGGAACGCAAGGGTGCTCCCACCCAACGCGGAGGGTGCGGAGGTCTTCCCGCGGGAGGGTTAACTCCCGCTGGGGAGTTAGAAGGAAAAAAATTACGGCACGAGGGGGTGCACGCACATCCTTGACTATGTCGCAACGGGTGCCTCGGGCGGCCAAACCCTCCGAGCGCAAGCGGGGAGCGGCGGGCGCAGCTGGCGTGCCCGCTCCAGGCC
>VZSC01001584.1:141675-231729 GCA_013398225.1 Steatornis caripensis
GCTCCAGGCCGGGGGACGAGTCTCGACCGGGCTGCGAGCCCCGTGCCCGGCACCCCGCGCTCCCCGGCACCCTCAGCGCCGACCCCGCTCCGCGGAGCCGGGCAAGCGGAGGGACCGCCACCCCGTCCCGCCTTACCGCTGAGCAGCCGTGCCCCCGCAGCCCAGCCCAGCGCGGCGGCGCACAGCGCCGCGGTCGCCAGCATCGTCCCCGGCTCCGTCGGCGTGCGCCGGGGTCCCGGCTCGCTGCACCGCCCGGCCCCATGCGCGTGGCCCGTGGCCCGGCAGCCGGACGAGAGGGGAGGGAGCGGGGAGGAGCCGCCGCCACCGCCTCCTCCCGCCCCGGGCCCCGAGCCAGCGGGCCGGGCCGGGCTCAGCCCCTACGCGGGTGGGAGGCGGCAGCGGCAAAGCCCCCCAGCCAAAGCCCGGAGACGGGACCCGCCTCCGCCCCGCTGCGCATCCCTCCTCTCCCGCGCCGGGGCACGCGCGAAGACCGCAGCTCTCCCTGCTGCCCCCGTTCTCCACTGCCCCTGTGCCACACTTCAGGCACCTCATCACTGCTGCATGTGTCCCCCCGCTGCAGCTTTGTAACTCCTCTGTCCCACACATAAACGACAAGGCGTGAGGACAGCAGACGTCTCCTTCCACCACAACGCATGAGTGATAGAAACCACACCCTCAGTTCCTGAAACCGAGGGGCGACCCGTACCGGCGTGCAGGTGCCTGTAAGAAACTGCTTGAACACTGGAAACAGGACACGGGAACTTCGTTCCAAACATTAATGAATGCTGAGCCTGCTTCCTGGTGGCTAGGAAGCTGGTGTGCACCTGTTTCCGGGCTCACTAGCTCTCGAGATTTCAATGGCTCAGCCTCTAAGAGCCTTTTGCAGGTTGCGGAAAAGGGGCAGAGCGCCAAAATGGACGAATACAGGAGTTTTAAGGGGTACCGTTTCTGCTCAGACGGATACTAGCTGGGTTGGATGCTTTACAGTAGGAGATTAATGATTTTATTAAAGACTTAAAACTACAGGCTTTCTTGAATTACTGGTGAGTAAATCATCTGCCACTTGCATTTTACAGCCTCTCCCATATCAAAATCACAGCTGAAGAATACACTGTCATATGACAGCAGCAAAGTGATTACCACAGATTTTGCTGACTTCAACAGGAACATCACAGTGACTGACAGAAGCCTTTGTCGATCTATTTTTAATAAAGATCAACTGCAAGCATTAAAACACCATGTATAACACTCGATAACAAAACTTAGTGTCTTTATTGTGTGACCTTAATATTACTAGACACAAACTCTTCTGTTTGACCTGGTTTCTACTTTTCTAAAGAAATTTTCTAACAAACACAGCCAAAGCAGTTGCTCTCCATTTATAATTTTGGTAAAATTAGCACACTTGAAATGTATATATTCAATTTAACAGCCCCTCTAGATCATAGAAGTGTGCCATTTGAAAGCTGTCTAGTAAGTTCAGAAAATTTCAAATCCTGCAAGTCAAAAATTTCAGGACCACAGATGTCCACGGAATACAAGCCTACAATTGCTCAGGTACATATTTTGGCTCCCAAATATTTCAGCATTAGTATTTCAAAAGCCAACTTTGATGATAAAGATTTATGTCAATGTTAGCCAGGCAAAACTGGTTCTTGAATTCAGGTAGAGGGGTGCACGTGTGTGAGAGAGCACATGAGACACCAGAATAGAAAATGTGTTTTCCTGAAGCAAATTCTATCAATAGGTGATACTTGGCAGAAGCCTGAACGGAATACATAGTTTATGTTATTGTTCAAAGATGTAAGCATACATCTTTCCAGTTCTAGAACTCCTAGCATCCCAAATGCTTCACTGACACTTTTGCACTTTATTGCCCCTTTCCTTTCATGCTGACACCTAAAAAACCCCATAAATGAAACAAGCATTTTCATTTCCTGCACGCTGAGAAGGCAGTAAACTGAGTCCGCCACTTTGTCTCTCAGTACATTGGTGTGAAATGCCAATAAAGAACAGAATTCAGAGCGATTTTGAGCCTCTATAAGCAGTTATTGGCATACATCGTTCACTGCTGTAGTGGCAAGACAACAGGAAAGCAAGAGGACAATAAAAAACTTAGTGTTTCCAAGATCAACAACACATTAGGAACTAACAATTTACTAAGTAAATAAATCACATAATTTAAAATGTTTCTGAATTAAGTATTTATTTTAACTTTAGCAAAACAAAGAAATTTATGGATAGGTTGACAAGTTGCTACAAGCCTATCCGCAGCCTTTGTCACATTCATCCCATGTCTCTGTAGAAGCGACTAGATATGTAGTCAAATGAGGTAATGTACATGGCTTGAAGTCCAAAGCAGCATGGTCCTGATAGCAGGATATTTCTTCCGGGGCAAAGAAACACTTTAATCTCTGCATCAGACAATTTAGCTGAACTATTTAAGGGCCTTTACTGCTTCTTCATCCATAAGGTCAGCTTCAGACACCTTCAGACAGATTGCCGGAAATAACAGAACTAGATCAGATAAAGCAAATTGTTGATGGGGTAGCTGCCGCAAATCTGCATGAAACTTCAATGAGTTACGGGCATGCTAACGTCCTGAAAATGGTGTGGGCTTTGACTTTTTGGCCAGTTCTACAGAGAAGAGTCAGTGCGAAATAGCTGCCAGGGTACAGAGTTGTTTAGCCCAGTCTATGTCATCGTGTCAGGTACTTACATGTGTATCTAAATGCAGAGATGCCTTGTAAATGCCTAGCTATGTGTAGAAAGCAAAAATCACAGAACACTAGTTCAGAGAATCCACACAAAAGAATGCCCAAACAAGTATCAGAACTTACAGAAAAGTTCGGTAAGAAAAACTTTGAAGGCAACATAGAAACTAACTGAAAAATCGCATTTCATCAGGCGAAGTACTGCACAGGATTCATGTTCCAAATTCCTCGGTAAGTTCTGCACTCAGGCATAAAGCATTTGGATGAAACCCTTTCAATACGCATATATTACCTTAATGTAATGATTTTGCTAAAGCTATGCAGCTTATTGGGAGCTTTTTTGGAAAGCAATTCCAATAAAATTCCTAATAGGGATGCAATTATATATCAGTATAAAAGTGCTTTATACTACCTTAATATCTTTCTCTAAGGAAGTGTTTTTTCTTTTTATCAGTACACACAACTTTACATTGATAGATCTATATCGATTTGTAAATTTAAAGCAACACAAATTCATTACAAAAACCCCAAGCTGCTAGTAAAAGCTAAAAAACCAAAAGCACTGAACTATTTAACCTATTTCCCCTGAATAAGTAAGGATGAAATCATTATTTCTATTTTTAAACACTTGGAAAGTGAAGGCCTATGAAAACACATGCACAAATCGTAAGTCTGCTGAAATCAGGAAACAGACGAGCAACAAGAGAAAAAGAGGACCTACTAAAGGAAAAAGACTCAGCGATAGAGCATATTCTGTCTGTGGAAAATATTTTGACAAATGTAGCTCTTCTCAAAATATGAAATATTTTCTCAGCTGTTCATCTGAGTTGCCAGTGGAAACAGGTATCATCTTGGTCAATACAGACTATAAATCTTTTATGAGACATTAGTAAAATTGGTATCATCCTATTTCCTAGTCATCAAAGCTAACAGACCACTACAAAGATGCAATTATTCTAATTAAATACAGCAGTAATCAATACCCTATACTCTGGGTGAGTAAATACAGTGATGTGTATTTTTAAGATTAAAATGGTTTAAAAGAAAAAATGTAATAGTTTAATAGACTGGACTACGGTTTTCTTCACAGGCTATAAGCTGCTACATAAAGCATGAATCAACTCTCCCCATGCAATTAACTATTGTTTCAGGTAAAGAGCTCCACCAGTTGTTCTTGGCACAGCTTCAAGACAGCTTAAGCTTTCCTTCTGTAAGTATCTCATGATGGAAGGAAGGATTCTGTAGGTCATCCTCTTACACCTACTCCTGCAGCTGCTCACCTCAGCAGACATGACACCTTCAGCCTTTTCACTTGTTCCAGTGTCATGGTTTTAACCTCTTAGAGGCAGGCCTTTTATAGCTAACTTTGGAGGTAATAGTCATACTAGAAATTAATTCCACTTAATGCCCAGTATTTTCCTGAGGTATTTGCTTTCAAAATGAATTGTTGTCAGTCATTTCTCAGCTTTCACATCGTATGTTAAGTTGGAAGGAAGATGTAAGCTGCAGATTCATTGTTTAGTCTTTAAGTTGTGGATATTCAATGACACCCTCTTTCTTAAACTGGTGCCAGTGTGAGAAAAATGGCCTCTCTTAAATACTTTAAATGGCATTCATTAAAAGGAAGAAATTGCTGAATCAAAGGCTGTGAGGTACCTTGTCAGCATTTTCAAAGATGAAAAGGTTTTTAGGAATAAAGAACAACTTCGTAAGTGCAGCCATTCTCTTTAACTCTTCACATTGTAGCTTAGCTCATGGACCAAGCACACCTTCAGGACTGCCCTCATAGCTCCCATCTGAATGACACAACTATGTTTGAGGAAGGAGATTAAGATTTTGGGACAGACAGAGCAGTGCTGATGTCCTTCAAGGACAAAAGCAACTGCTCAACTTCACAGTACAGAGTGGAAAGTACTAGCAGTAAACATGAAAAGAATCAGCTAGCTACTAGTTAAAAATAATAATCCTGTATATCCTGAATTGAGAAATGACTTACATATACAAGGCCAGTTAAATAAACTGACTTTTAATCTAAAAAAAAGAGGGACTCTCTTTGGCAAAGACAGCGTAAAGGGAAAGCAAGTGCAACACTGCATGTAGCCAAAACATGCTGTTGTAGTTCTGGTGGGGCAGCTCTCCTATCCTTCTCAATCCCAGACTAACAATGACAGTGGATGAACTTAAACTTGTGTTTCCGCTTGCATAGCCCCTACCTGACAGATGCAGAAATTCTGTTTGTTTTAATAGATACTTATTGACACTGGAAAATAACAGCATGTGCATCATTCAGGACGTCACAGCCAAATGCCAGAAAGGAAACTGTCTGACATAGCATAACCAGATTGTCAACACTCTCAGGCCTAACGTTTGCTACAAATTAAGGATTCCTTCACTGTCTGGTTTAGCAACTGTTGCACCTATGTCACTGGCCTAGACTGAAAGGAACTCTACTTCAGGTCATTTCATCCCACGTATTTCCAAAGTCTGCACGTATTCCTGAAAGCTTAGTCTACCATCTGTATCTTACAGATGAGTGTGATGACAGAGACAATTTCAACAGCACTCCATGAGAATGCTGCAGTGCAACCAGGCAAAATAATTTTCAGAATCAAACCCTCACTCTGGGTTTGTATGTCAGTAAGGCTGACTTTCCAAAGAATTTGAATGAGTCAGCTCGTGCAACATGACATGACATAATGTACTATTTTGGTGATCTATTTTTTGATCTATAGCAGGACAATAAACATGTAAACTTCTTAAAATTTGGAAAACTATAACCAAAGAAAGCATCCATACAGTGTGATACTACTGACAAGGTCACACTGGTACTTCTTCCCTCATTCAGCCAAGACATGCATTGGAAAGGAATAGGCTTTCTGGTATTTCCTGCCCCTTTCAGAAATATGGAAACATTTTGACAACTGGTCTTTTTCCTGACTTTCTGAATTCTAACCAGAATAGCAAAATTAAAGTCTTCATAACTTTTAAAAGATGTCTAAGCTTCCACTTCCTTCCCTTAACCACTATTTAGAAATAAATGGACCATATATACAAAGTAAAGGAGTAAAGTACAGAACAACAGCAGCAGACTTCCAGCCTTTTAATGTCTAAATTTTATAATAATAGGTATTAATATAGGATAAAACCAAGTAGTTATTTTCAAAATAATAATAATAATAAAACCAGAACATCCTTCCCCCCAAAATAGGGCCTGACTATTTAGACAGAGGAATAAAACCCCCCAAATTAAACTTATTTTAGGTATTTTCTTTACCTTACTTCATCAGTTTTGATCTTTGGTTTATGTGGATGAGAAATCAGCTCTTCCTAAAAACAGAGAAAGACTTATTAATTATTAGTTGTTCATTTTAAAATTACTGTTTATCCTGGAAGACAGTTTTATACAAACACTGAAACTGAAGACTACAGTAGAATAGTAAAGAGTTTGGGCGTTTTAATGTGCCAATATGGTACCTGAGTAGTCCAGACTATAAAACTCGTGTGAGTTATTGTGTTAGAAGGAAGGAGACTTACGTTTTGTTTCATGCCTAGCTTTAATGTACAGAATTTGCACAAAGCAGATATACTTGGTTTAGCATTTTAATAAACTTTGAGAAGAGGCAGTACTTGATATGAATCAACTTAAGAGCTTAAATAAGGAGGAAGAAAAAAGGAGGCTTTTATGTCTAAAATATATACGTCATTTCTGAAAGTATCCTTTGAAATATTGTTTTCCAAGTTACTTCTTAAATAACTACACTTATCAGCTTTAAAATTTCAGTTCCACTCTCTACCACTGAGTAATGAAATTGTATTAATCAGGACATGTAGTTCTTCAGAAGGACTGATGTTTAACCTTATATGCGGTAAAACTCTTTTATCTCTGCTCTGTATCTTGTGAATTACAACTGAAGGAAAGAAGTGCCTTAATATAATACAGACCTCTTGATCATGAATTTTCTTCTGATAAACATCCGGCCAGGCCAAGCAAAATCACTATAAATCAGTAAATCTAGAGTTCACTACTGATAACAATAAAATACCCTAAATGGAGTTCTTCTTTTTATTGCTCAAATTTAGTTTGTGAGAGCTTTTTAGGGAGCAGAACATATGAGGCCTGCAGCCAGGCAGCCAGTTTACTAACTTTATTATAAACTGAGTTTTAGTATTTCAGTGGAAAAAAACCTAGAGGCAACAATGAAAAATATCAAAGCAACAAACAATGGACAAGCTGTAAAGATTCCTTTGGCATATTAAACTAAGAAATTTAGACACTTACACATAGTTGTATTAACATTGGTTTAATTTAAATAACTGAGGTCCTTTCATTGTGTGTCTCTATATAGAGTACGGGGCCTTCAGCAAAGCGCTGCCACAGTCCTCACTGCCATTCTGACAGCACTATAGTCAATGTGTCTCCTGTATTTCCCTTCTCAGTTCCAAGTTCTTCTAGTTTTCAAGATTCCATACTTTCTCATATTTGCCTTGTTCCTTGTCTGCCTCCACAAGTGAAGCCAGCTTCAGTTCCCATCTGCTCCTCCCACAAGCATCTTCACATTTTCTGTGAAAATTCTGATGTACTAAGTAATCCTTTTGAGACAGTTTGCAAAAAGACAAGTAATCCATTCTCAATGACTCTTCTGTTCTGTTGTCTTGGAGAAAGTAATCAAGGCCAGTGTGTTGTAGCTGATTAAATTATAGATATACCCATACAAAAATAAAATGTAGCATCAAGAAACAGTCAGTTGTACCTTCAGACACTTTACTGTATTTATAATATCAGTGTCTTACTCCTTGCAGTTTTCAGACTGGAAATTGCCCAATAACCATATTTAGCTTGCTTAAACTTCATTTAACTTCCATGCCTATTGCTTCCTACTGTCTGGCCTGAATCACACAGCCTGCAGGATCCTCTTTGCTTAAGGAATTTGTTGAATAAAGCCAGCTTTTCTGCATGTTTACTCAGTTCAAACTTTTGCTATGCAAGACTGATAGCATGGTATAGATTGCGACACCCGATGAACCCTCATGCACTGGACTATGGTTCTTTGAATGCCGTCCGTATTGTCAACATGCTCAAACCTTGAGATGCATCCATAATAAAAAGCAATCAGACTTACTGCAGTCCTTTCTTCTCTCTGTTACCTCAGGAAAGCTAGTATTTCTTTCTTCTCCTGGCCTAAAAAGAAACGTATTTATCACAATAAGCTCAGAAGAATGAATTAAAAGCATGTAATACTTAGCTTGGCTGTAAACTTTAAACTCCTCATTGAAACTGAGAACTAGAGTGAACATACAGCAGAAATGGGCATAAAAGTTACTGGATAAAGTAGTTTTTCTTACTTCCTGACGTCCTGAAAACACACCACTTGGGAGAGTGACCTTCTTTTCCTAGATTTACATGAGACTCGAAATAATTATTCTTTCCTCAAATCAGAAGAAATCACTCCAAATGTCAAGATGAATATACATACTAAAGTTAGAAAATACTATTCTGTAGCATCTTGAGATTATAACATTGTTGTAATTCAGGACTCACATACGCATAATGACTCATTATAAAACCTTTTCATCTGAGAGCTGCAACCATAGATAACTTTTGTCTTCAGTATGCATTTTTGGATTAAGCCAGTCTCTGCTACTCTCTGATAATTTCAAAGGTGGTAGAATTTAGTCCAGTTTTGATCTATGGAACATTTAATGACTCTTTTCAATCAGTGGTCCAGGTTCTTCTCTCTACAAGAGAAGTACACGTCCTAGAACTTGTTAAAGCTTCTCTCTTTATACAGTTGGAAGAAAAAATAATTTTCTCAGGAGAATAAATTCTTACTGAGCATTTGTTAATATTCTAATTCCCAGACATCTGAGCACATCTGTATTTTTTTGCCTTATGGAAATGAATAGCTTTCAGCTACAGTGAGACATCACTGTTTAACCTGAGTAAAAGCATGTTAAATTGTTTCCATAAATTCCTAGCAATTTGTCAGGCAAGTTTGCGGTGATGAGGCAGTACAAGTTCAAGTCAGGAAGGCAGTCCACAGGCCAGGCTCAGTGACGGTATCTTAGAATTTACTAACTAAAGATAGCCAAATGAGATCAAGATCAAAAGAAAATGTGGCCAGATTGGAAAAANTATGAAACAGACATTCCAAGAAGTATTTTGGGGAAACCCTCAACCAATGCCAGAAAGGAGCACATCATAGCATATGACTAATAAAAAAAAGAAAAGAAAAAGAGCTTCTTATTTGTTCTTTTCCATCCGGAAGTGGTTAAGAAAAGATGATGTAAAATTCATGGGAAAACCACCTATTTTTTAGTGCACTGGATTCTATTGTCTGATGAAAATTTCTTCCATGCAATTTGATTTCAGAAATTAAGCAATCTTCATCATTTAACGTGGTTTCTTCAACAGCCCTTCCCAAGTTTTAATCAGCTTCAAGCCTGTTAAACAAAGGTGCCAATTTTTTTTTTTTTTCCCCAATAGATTGATGTAAATGACAGCATAAAAGATAAAGCCCAAGCTCTGGATGTTTTGGAGTCCTGATATTGACAAGTAACACCCACTCGATGTTCTAGAATTCAAATTCTTATCCTTTACTGTTATTCCCCTTTCACAAAAGGGAAGTAAAATACCCGAGCTCATAAAAAGAAACGCTGAACTTGGCCACATCTTAGATCACAATCGGAATCTGTATTTTTATTCACTAGTATGAGGAATTAATGTAAACACAATACTGAAGTAAGGCAAACAGTACACGCCTGGGAGTGGAAACCAGGTTCATGCAAAAGACTAAATCCTCAGGCAAGTTTGCGGTGATGAGGCAGTACAAGTTCAAGTCAGGAAGGCAGTCCACAGGCCAGGCTCAGTGACGGTATCTTAGAATTTACTAACTAAAGATAGCCAAATGAGATCAAGATCAAAAGAAAATGTGGCCAGATTGGAAAAATGTCTAGCGACACAAAGATCTATCCAGACAAGCTAGGCATTCCTATTTTAGATACTCTAAAGTGATTACTCAGATTTGCAGTGTTTATAATTTTGAAATTTCTTTAATCATAAACTATCCTGTAAAGCCTGTGGAATTAATGAATTAGAGAATAGTCCAGTGAAACAAACATCCAAAAGACAACAGCTTTTTTGCCATATGCCTCACTACTATTTCATATGAACTTAGCTAACTAATTAGAACAAGCATTTCTAATAAATGAATTCACTGTCACTCTGTGAAATAACAGTGTTAATGCAGCTAAGCTTTCTTCCCAAAAACCCCTGTCCCTCTACCACTGTGGAGACAACATTCACTTCCCAGATCTACATAACAGAGCTTCCAGGTTTTGCTCTCCCAGGGGACATGCTGCAGGAACAGAATTTCTGAATCAAGTCTGAAATCTGGATTTGAAAAGTAAATGACACCTATGACTGATAATAATGTGAACATTGTTCTTATTTCTTTCAGTGCACTCATTTTAATTTTCTTAGACTTATGTGAGGCTTATAGCATGTTCTGTAGTTGTATAAAGTAATTCACTCACTGAAATTAATCAGTCATCTTTATGGCTGCCAGATGCCCAGAGCTGCAAAACCTTGCTATCATCTATTGTTACTGAATTTTAAAAAAATGAACAGAAGATTCAGGGAACTGCTGCTAGATTCAGCCAGAATTCAGAAAGAAGGCTAATTGATGATAATGCATGAGATGCATTTTGGAATTATTAATTGGAAAAGGAGGATTGCTGACTTGCAGGAAAGACTTGCAGACCTCAGCACCTTTCTGCACCTCTTGCAGATTGCTCTCATCTGGCCTGCTTCCCAAATACAGGCTACAGGCTTTTCCGTAAAAATGTGGAATGTTTTACTAAAATCAGAAAAAATCAGTATAATTAAAGTCAGGCTGAAAATGTTGTTACAATATTTAATACTACTTGTCTTAGTATCCATTATTTGTGTGAATTGTATTCATGGTATATATTTGGGACACTAATTCACCAGTTAGATTAATAGGGGTTCAGTAGCAGTTTATATCAGTTTCTCAACAGCAAGAACAAATGTTGTCTGCATCTTCCTTTTCTTGGCAAAGTAGCAGGAGAACCCCAAGCTCTATACACTTGGTCCAATCCCAATGTTTACAGATGAACTTCAGTGATCTGGATACTGTGTCCCTTATTCTGCTTCTTTCATGGCCAATCTAATGCTTGAGTCACTGCATAAACATGAGTATACATAACTTGTAGCATGCTAAATTTTATTGATCCTATCCACCAATTACAGACTACAGGAATCATTAGCTAAATTGCTGAGTGGGTGGTTGCATGCCAGATTGATGTTAGCTTTTGTAAAACTCCACTAAGTCAGAAGGCTCTGTGCAGTCCGGAAGGATCCAACCTCAAAGGCACTACAATATTCCAGTTACGCTTTCCTTTGGAAAGACAGCATCATCCATAAACCAAGTTTTGATGATGTTTGCTAAAATCTACAGTTCATTCTGCAGCTGATTAGTTTCTACAAAATTTGAAATGGCTTGGTCTAGCAGTTCTTGAGTTATACCTCTCTAAAAATATCACTTAAACCTGTCCCTGAGTGACAGGCTAAGGCAGAAGCATTTCTATGGAAGCTGATTTAATAACTTCCCACTACCGAATTTCCCGCATCTCTCACTCAATAAAGTCTTGGCACTAGCACTGCTGGACACAGACTCATGGAGAAGATCTATTAATAGCTAAGACAACTACGAAATAAACTTGTGCTTTGAGCTGTGCTTCAATGTCTCCAAGCCAGGATTTCGTGGGTGAAAGTGTATGCAGCACTGGTGATTCCCCCCCCTCCCCCCAAATTGCCCACTTTTGAATCTGGGAACCCTCAGTTGGCTACTTTTAGATGCTAAATCAGAACAGATACTATGTGCTTACTATCAAGAAATTAAGTACACAGCCTACTACTTTCAGCCCTGCCCCAAGCCAGCATGACCCAATTGGGAATAAGTTTAGGCTAACCATCAAGAAATGGGCTTCATCATGCAAACCACGTAGTGAGCCAGGTCCAGATGATTTTCATTACTGTTGATCATGTAATTTCCAAAGTTCCAGTATTCCACCAAATGACATATGGTGAATTGAAATATTTATGAAAAAACAGTCAGGATCAGTGGTTCTTACCTGCTGAAGATATTTTTCTTTTACTTTAGTTTTCTCCATGCTTTGGGCTTCTGAAAGTCTCTCTTTCTCACTGTTTTTCTCATTTTCACAAAGAGACAAATGAGAGGCAAATGAGCAAATGCTCCTACTACC
Organism: Steatornis caripensis; assembly: GCA_013398225.1. Taxonomy (NCBI): domain Eukaryota; kingdom Metazoa; phylum Chordata; class Aves; order Caprimulgiformes; family Steatornithidae; genus Steatornis; species Steatornis caripensis. Next base: position 153,675 of record VZSC01001584.1, read on the forward strand.
ACAATCCTTCATGGAGGGCAACTGAACCATAGTGTGCTTTGGAGCCATTCAGGAAGTTAGTGACCCTGGTGTCTGAGTCCTAAGACAGTAGGTATCAGCTGAAATACCTGTTGTGCACACTAGGGGCTGTGGCTCTTCTGTTATCCATAGCTTATTGGCATGAATCGTTATCCATTCCTGAGAATTCCTCCCAGAAACCTAGGCAACAAAATTTTAGCAAGCTAGGGGCATGCAGCACTTCACACTTCTAGAAAGTTGTGGGCCCTCGAGAGCAGTACTTCTTTCTGGAAAGTAAAATCACATTAAGGGTGCCTGGGAAGGTGGGAAGTGGTGGTGCAGGGAGGGCGTGAAGCCCTGGAGAGGTGTTGGGGGGTGCAGGGCTCAGGCAAAAGGCGTGGGGCCTCCGAGAAAGCATAGGATCTTGGGAGGATGTGTGAGGGCCCAGGGAAGGTGTGGACACTCGGACAGAGGTGTCAGGCTCTGGAGAGGAGCCCCAGGAGGAGCTTGAGGCCCCAGGTAATGTGCAGGACCCTGCAGAGGGGTGTGCGGCCCTGGACAGTGTAGGGCTGCAGGCAGGGTTTCCTTATGGGGCAGAGTCCCCTCATGGGGCAGGGTCCTCTCACAGCATGGTGTCCCCTCGTGGGGTAAGGTCCCCTCACAGTGTAGGGTCTTGCCATAGGGCAGGGTCCCTTCCCGGGTAGAGTCCCCTCATGTCATAGGGGACAGGTCTCAAGCGGTGGTGGGAGCATGGTAGAGGTCCAGAAGGTGCGAGCGAAGCCCCATGTTGACTGGGCTCGAGCCAGCAAAGACAAGGGGCCCATCAGGCACCATCAGGTGCTGTCCTGGCTCTGTCCCCCTGGCGCCGCATGGGGCTGTGTCCTGGTGTCCCCTCTCCGTGAGGTGCGCCTGCCCAGCTCAGCCTGTCTGTTCCTGCCCTGTGGCCATAAGGAAGCAAGAGGATGGCAGGACCGTGGTGCTGCCTGTACCACGGACACGTCCCTGTCACTGCTACCTGCTGAAGTAGGTACCCATGACCTCTCTGCTGGGGCCCTTCCCTTTTCCCTGCCGTCACTGGCATCTGGGTGCGAGGAGGGAGGACTGCAGTGAAGGTGTGAAGCAATCTCAGAGGGAACACAGCAGCACAGGCGTGCCTGGGGAGCCTGGACAAAACTGCACAGTAAGGGACACGCTGACTGTCACAGTAAACATGGAAGACTAGAAAGCTGGCCACATTGTACATCCCATTTCAAGTGTTTTCAGGCCTTTTTTAACCAAGTCTAGCCTTGAGCCTCTCTGTGAACAGGCAATAACTACCACCACAGGCCTCAATCTTGTTTTTCATGGAGAGTAAAGGGAGGTAAATGTGAAAACAGTGGCCTTAGACAAGTGTAAGGCTGACACGAGCACAATCAGAATGGGAGCTGATGTCTGCAAATTTTGAGACCAAAACTTTTCAATTTGTTCTCACATTTTTTAATGTCCTGTATGCCAAACAGTTATGAAAGAAGTGTATCACCCAGCAAGGTGCAGTTAAATTGGCTTGACAAGTGCACTGATGTCTGTTGCATGTGTGGCAGGCAATCTAGTACGTTTCACTTATTTCACTGTCTTGCATGTCTATTAGATGCTTCTGCAAATAGGTTAGTCTATCTGTATTCTGTTGCCAAAATTCCCATGCATCTGATTTCCATTGAGATATCTTCCAAACCTTTTTACCTGGCTGTGTGGCTAGTGATTGTTACTTTTGGCAATCAGCTAACTACACTGCCTAGTAACTAGGCTGATGTAAGACACAGTTCTCTTTCAACTTCTACTTTCATGAAGATTGGGGTTCTGTTAAAAAACCAGAACAGGTTCTAGCACTATTAAGTATTTTCTCCATTATCAAAATTCTTGAACGTTAAGCAAAGTGGTCAGAGTAAAAGATGTTTATAGCATACAGTGAGTTTAATATTCAATCATCTCTCAAGACACCCTTCACTTACTATCTTGTTAAATAATACATGAAAGCTAAATGAAAATTATGTTCCGGATACTTGACAGATAAACTGAAGGGCACAACCAAAACCATTCTCAGTCCAATCTTGGTGCATAAACAAGTAAATATACAGTAAGTCTTCATGTGGCTAAACAATGTAAACACAACAGACAGCATTCTTGCTCCAGAAAAATTCCCAAGGATTTTAGCACCAACTTCAAGAAATCTAAGATTTCACTTGATATTGCCAACATATACCATATGCTTCTGTTGGACAGCTAAAATTTTGGAAATAATGCTGTAAATGAAAAAACATTATTAATAATTTTGTACTAGGAATAAGGATGTCGTAAGGAAGTTTTGCAGTGCAGTTTTCTGTACTGAGGTTGTAGCAGGGAATCCTGTGCCTTGTTTTGATGGCAGTTAAGCTAGTGATTGTGAAGCAATGGATACAATCAGCTAACTACACTGCCTACAAACCAAGCACTACTCTTGTGATGGAGTCATGGCATTCAAACCTAGAAAAAAAGAAAGCACTTCCAGTAATTATATTAACATACTCTTATCTCCTCAAATGCGCTTATAACAACAAGCAATTGAAAATAATGGAAAATGTTGGTCATATCAACTTTGGTGTTATTCTACTAAATCCAAAGTCTTTATATGACAAATTAATTGTTCTTAATAATTAAAAACTGCAGTGGATGCATCACAAACATAATTTCAGGAGTGCAAAGGGAAAGCAATGAATTACTAGAATTTAAATTCTTATAATGCACCACAGTGGAAATGGGAAATGAGAAAAGCCTTGGCATGTAGTCCCTGCTGTATGAATGCAGACTAAATTGTAGCTGTATTCGGAGCTGGAAGTGCCAATACAGCTGCAAATTTGGGCCAAGACAAAATGTTCAACATGAATATGATCTACCTGGTTTACAGCATGTCAGCTGTTAGTGCTTTTGTCACAGTGATCCTACTTATCCTTTTTCTCTAGTTGGGCCGTTTGAGTTAATGGTCCTACAGTGTGGGTTTTGTGCAATTTCCATTTAAAGTTTTTCAGAAGAAATTGCATGTAACTACATCAGGAGTAAGAATTTCACTAGTTCCCTGAACTTCAGAAAACTTTTTTTCCCCAGAAAAATATAGGAACATAGTCCTATATGGTAGTCAGATGTCAGGCTGCTCAAACCTTTTACACTAATTTGTGGTAGCTAAAGAAATTAGGAAGTCTGTTCTGCTGAACAAAACTGAATATGTGTAAGTAGTTATAATCAATTATGCCTTCTGTCTAATACATGTGTATGCAATTAATTATGTGATAAAACTATTTTATATACATTTATCAGGCTATTCCTAAATCAGGAATGAGACAGAGTCTGTGAGGTTACAAGGATAAGTTTGTCTGCAAATTAAAAATTTTGCTAGCTTTCACCCATAAATGCCTTATTGTTAAAATGCATCAAAAGAATTCAGGACTTACCCTCAAGAAGCTTACCTTGTAATAATCCCGATAAGGACTGTGTTTATAATAAAATGCTTAAAAAGATTTAATGGAAAGGGAAAAACAACTAGCTTCTTCACTCTTCATTTACTTCCCTTTTCCATGGCTAGCACAGCAACCTCTTCATGGAGCATCCATCTTTCAGTCTTTCACTGGCAGACCTGCCTCTGGGGATGGTTCCTTAGGTGGCCCCTGGATGCCACATCTCTTCCCCTGGGACTCCTGTGTTGGAGTGTCCCCAGTCTGGACTGTGGGTCGGGCCCATGCCTGCTACCTTTGTGTACGTTCTGTCGTCATGGTCACTCAGCTGGGCCTTGTGCATGGAGACTGGGCTGTTGCTTTGAAACGTGCAGACGGATCTTGCTGTAGGAAGCTTTGTTGCAAAAGAGGTTTCTATGGGCAAAGTCAATATGGAGCTCACACGGAGTTTCTGCTGTGCTTCTGTGGACAAACGGCTACAGTTTGGGTCACAGACACTGAAGGTGATCCAAGGTTTAGTGTCACATATGACAGCCCAGGCACACACTTCTAGGCTGATATCTGGATACTGGGACTTCAGCCTGGTTTTATTCATACCGGGAGTCTAGCTGTCATAGAAGGAAGCCCCCCCAAAATGCAAACAGCTCAAAAGAATGAATGTCTGGTGCTCCTGGCACTGGGCTGCAATGCGAGGCCGTGCTGCACAGGCTCACCCAAAGGTGACCCACACCACATCTCTTCCCCATTTCTTGGTGGCCTAGCCAGCCATTTCTGTATGCTTGCTCTGAACCTGTTTAGCTCACTGCAGTCCTTTCACTCGCTTGCATTTCAGGTCTTGTTTCTCTAAGTAACCCTTTGCTCTTTTCTTCCTCACATTCAGCACTANACCATATCTCTTCCCCATTTCTTGGTGGCCTAGCCAGCCATTTCTGTATGCTTGCTCTGAACCTGTTTAGCTCACTGCAGTCCTTTCACTCGCTTGCATTTCAGGTCTTGTTTCTCTAAGTAACCCTTTGCTCTTTTCTTCCTCACATTCAGCACTAACACAGCCCCATCCTGCTGCCACTTATGTTTGGAGGGGCAGAAGGCACGCACGATATGTCCGTATGGATTGGTACGATTCTGACTGTCCCCACTTTAGGCTCTCCTTTGCGCTGTTCTAGCCGCACTGGCAACAGAGGCAGAGCAGGACAAAAGACATTTTGTGCATTGCCCCTTTTTGTGTGGGAGGAGGTATTGCAAGAGAAAAACCACATGCTCCCCCCTGCTATGTTGGCAACAGGGATTCTTAGCCACTGATGTGATCTGCAAGCATTGTAAGAATAAGATTTTCAAGAGTGTCTAGTAATTTAGGGTATCTAATTGACCTGAGATGCTTTTGAAGGGCTTGTCCTCTAGAAATTTCTGGGCATCCCACTCTCTTTGAGAACTGCATACCTCTATAAGGCACATGTAGATTGTGTCCAGCCAGATGACTCGAATCTCTTGTCATTTCTGAAAATCAAGACATGCAAATAGGGAGGAAGAAAGAACTGACAAAAGTGATCAACACTATTACATTAGCAGAAAAAATTTACAAGGCTACAGCAATAGCTCTTAGACTGCATAAAATAAGCCCAGGTAGCTTTGCAATTTTTCCTTTGCTACTTAGTTTCAGGACACGCTAGACCAGCAACAGTCTTTTGTTTAAAGTGTATTTTATTGCTTAAGTCGTTGAAGACTGATGATCTTAAATTCAATTCTAGCAGTACATGGTGCTTAAACACTTAAGAGCCGCTTAAAGCAAATTTAAGCTTTTCTCAATTCCTATATTGTAATATGAATTGAATTAAAAGTATTAGAAGGTGCTAAAATTTGCTACATAGCCCCATGAACCAGAGTTTTTCTCTTCTGCAAAGGAAGATGGCAGTTCACAGAATGAGGGTAAAACCTGAAGTCAACTGTTACAGGTGGATTTGCAAGCCAGAACATCTATAGCTGTGGAGTACACCTCCTTAGCAGTGACGTCTTATCTCCTACATCTGCCCTGTATAACACTATTTTGTCAAATCATTGTGGTTTGCCTGCTTACCTGCACAATATGAGTGTTCTCACAGACCTTGTTTCAAAGAACTTTTACACCAGTGAGTGTTTTCCTTGGGCAGGAGGCTCCTCCTGATTAGTGTAACTAGCATGGTCATACTGTTGTGTGTGCTTTGCATAATAAAATACTCTACTCATGGTAGAATCTTTAATCAGAAAAATTATCTGTAAGTACCTATCACTTAGGTTTTTACAGAACATGCACTAACTAAGTAAGTAATCAAGTAAAGATGAAAGCCTTAATTGGAACGTAGCTCATTTCTGAAATGCGTGTTCTTAAGCCCTTTCATCAGGCCCAGAAAGTGTCTACTTATATAAGCTGAAAGGGAAAAAATTGTGAGCAATCAACATATTAAAATTTTAGTTTGTGGCTTTGATTGGAATCAGTTTCTGTCTTGTTTCAGTCAAAAATAATTCTTTGCACAGAGACTGCAAGATTTAAATAAAGGTGTAAGTTTTCAACATCTAGATACGAGGTTTCTTCTGCCCTCCAACGTAATGGCATAGTCATTTGAATTGGTGCTGTGTTCATGCAGTACTACTATTGTTTGTACATTGCTATTACATGGTACTTTTGAATGCGATAAGGACAGTATGTAGCCCGAAAAAGCAAATGCAAAGTGCTGTTCTCTAAGAAGATTGTCACCTAGGATGTTTTCCTGTATGGAAATAACTCAGGTTTACTGATTTTTATATCAAAGGTATGAACTTCAGCTGCTTACCTGGAGAAATTTTCTGTCATCCATCATCCACAAAAATCAAATGGCTTGTAGAAGGAAGATTGCTACTAGTAAGCTGCACTTTGTTCTATTAGTTCCATGTACTCAATCCTTTAAAGCAAGAAAACTGCAAAAAATTCTGCAGGGCAGACTCTTGCCAGTAGCATGTTTAGGGAAACAGAGTTTGCTCTTGGTTTGGCCTGCAGTTACTAGAGAAACGGTGTCTGACTCTTTCTCTTTGTAGTTCATGCCTAGGCTTGCCTGGTGACCCGGGAGACCCATAATTTAATCTGGCTAAGAATGCTTGTGCTGAGTTAGGGGCCTGATCTGAATCCCACTGAAGTCTTTGGACAGATTTCAATTGTTTTCAGTGAGCTCTGGATCAGTCCCATGAATGTCCAGGCACTGTAATGCAGTGGGTTTTTGTGGTTTGGTTTTTTTCTCTTCCTAATAACGATTAAAAATCAACAGCACCATTTAACAAAAGGTGCAAATATCTGCTCATTTATCTCATATATCTTATCAATCCACTTGGTTATTCATCATGTGTTTTGCAAAAAGAGCTGGGATGCTGACAGTTTCTGTGTGGGAATGCATGGAAGCACAATTTATTGGCTGTTACTTAATGGATCTCACATATGGATGGACTGTTCAAATTTTGCTTTTGACATTTTGTTTCTTAGCTGCTTATTATCCAAATAGAGTGCCCAGTGCTACGTTTTCTTCAAGTCAGTGGCAATTGACAGCATTATGAAGGATTTGAGTTCAATTAATCTACCTAATTAAAAGAGTCATTTTTTTCTTGTCACTGACATTGGGAGCCAGAAATACTCTCTGCTATTCTAGTTTCTGTGCCATTAACAGAAATACTTTTGAACTCCTGCATGATATTAAAAATACCATGTTAAAAAGTTCTCAAAACCTTACTTCTGTATCAATGACAACCTGAATAGTTAAAGTCAACTCAATGAGCTGCCAAGAACTTTGCCTAAATTTTCCCGTGTTTGTTGTTATAAATGTGTGCTGTTTGGCCTGGGTTTTGCCTCCTAATATCCAAGAAATAGTACCTTATTGCATGACTGATTGCACTGCCGTAATCTGGTTTCTCAGGTGAAGGGTTTGTTTACTGCTAACTTGCAGTTTATATGTTAACTATGGGAACAAGTAACTCAACAAAAGGAGGTGTTGTAGGGATTCAGACTTCTCTTTGATTGTTCTTTGTGGAATCTAGTCACTTCACTCTTTTGTCACAGCATTTCCCAACTCACAGGGCCTGCCTGGACAAGTTGGAGAAAGTAGGAAGGCGGGAGATAGATCAAAATCCCATCAATTGATGTGTTCCACTGATCCAAACCAGCCTGGCATTTATTGAGGAAAAGACCATTAATCGATAATTCCTGAGACTGAACTGTGTCAGGGTCAGATCACACATGGAAACTACGATCAAATTGTGGACTCCAGGGGAAGGAATGGGCTCCCTATGACAGCTGTTGCTGTTTTGCAGTGGGAATGTTATTTCAACCTCGATAGTTCAAGAATAAATGGAAAACAAGTTTTATAGGAAAAAGTCTTATCTTTTATTAGGTTATAATATAATACTGTGAAAAAATGACAAGAAGGCAAAGAAACCAGACTAAATAGCAACTTCCTAAGCTTTGGCAAGAAAAACAGCATCACCCATAGAGCAGTCACAATCTGTATGTCTGTGATGGTGCATGAAACCCTGAGCGGACTAAACTGTTACTGAGAAGAATTTAGAAAACTATAATTATGTGCATTATTTGTCATTTTTATGTGGCAAATCTTGCTCTCATTTGATATTTTCCTGGACAGTCATTTTGCCAGCCGAGTTAAAAAACCTCAGATCTGTGGTAATTGCTCCCAGCTGCATTTTCTTAGAAGTAAAGACACTAGAAAAGGTATCAGTTCATTGCGTTTGCCTCATACTTTGCATGTATCTTTGCTTTTTCCTTTGCAAAGCTTTAGGGTATTTGTTGTCCAGTAGAAATTTCTTAGACATTTAAGATATGTCATGAAGCAAGTGTCATCTCTTGTGGAAATACTACGTGAGGACCTCAGGGATGGCTAGATGAGAATGCTGAAATGCTTTTCAGGAATTTATAGCTCTGGCAGAGTTACAAGTAAATCCTGCAGGGTTAGAACGTTACAAAACTTTGCCTCTCAGCATTGAAGATTGTTCTAGTGCTGTTCAGAGAGTTGACAATCCATCATAAGGCATACAATGAGTCAAGAATGAGTATGCGAAGACCTACTTATAGGAGATCTGTATCTACCTGTATCTGTTAGTCTAATCCTGCTCATCCATTAATTCACACTTAAAATGAGAAACAAAGCCCCATTTTTTATAACATCCACTTCTGCTACACTCTGCAGCAAAATCTATGTGATCAAAAGTTTCAAGTCACTTGACAAATTTTTTTGTTCCTTTGACATGTCACTATGCAACAGATGTTCAAAAACAAAGAAAAATTGACGTGACTGTAAACATGGTCTTCAGTGTTTACAAGGGAACCCATTCAGATCAGAAAATGACTCATCAATTGCCTGACATTTTTAAAGCAAGTTTAATCTCTAGAATAAAATTTTGGCCTCACGCAAGAAAATCCAGTTTGCCTGTTCAGGAACACTCATCTCTTGCCCAGAGCTAATTTTGGTGTGCCAGATGCAGACAGGCAGCAGTGAGTAAAAGTCTTCACAGGCTGCATAGAAAGAAGCTGACCAACTCCTAAAAACATTGTGTGGAAATTCTTTCTGGCAATGCATAGCACTGATTTCCTGTTGTCCTACACCATTCTCCAGAAAGCATAGAACAGGCTACCATTGCCCTCTTACACTATATGTGAAAGGGAAGGAATGACTCATGGCTTGTGTGTGGAACAAAATCCTTATGTGTCATCACAAGCAACCAAATGCAGTGCAGAGCACATGATAGAGATATGCTTGTGGTTGAAACACTGGTGTACTATATTAAAGCTCAACTCCTGGCATTGCTGAACGCTTTTTCTGAAGATTCATTATCTATCTCAGACGTTGATTTCTCTTTCATTTGAGTGGTGACTGAAAGCTCCCTATTCGTTAAGGAAGCATTTAGATATGTAAGAAAAATAGAGAGAAGACATCTTTTTTTGTCACTAATTACTCCTTCCTTAAAACAAAGTTTCTACTAAATGCCTTGGTAAGTCTTTTTTTGTGATGCAGAACAAAGCTGTAAAGAGCAAGGAACTATGTGAGTGGAGGAGAAAGGAAATCCAGAAATAGCCAGAAATTCATGGTTTAAGATACGCTTCTGCAAATATGTGTTCTTCTGTAAATTTGTGCCTTCATGCTTTATTTTTCTTATCCCCAGTATTGCACCACATCTATTCACAAGACTGAAATGTAAGCACTTGAATGGCTTGGCTGCAACATCTACAGTCAAATTAAGAGTCAGTTTAAATACTCAGCTCTTTTTACCTTAGTTTGTTCTTTTTTCTTGACAGTTGCTGATATCTGACACTGGAGACACAGCTTCCTGAGACAGCAAAGGGGAAAAAGAACACATCAGCTATTGCTTGAATGTGCTCCAGATAATTATTGCCTGAAGTTTTCAACAATGAAGCACTCACATTTGAGCAACTGCTTGTGTATGAGCCCTTTAACAGAGCCATTCACACTCTGAATGAAATGCCTCAAAAATAAAATAAAGCTATACTAATAATGTGAACATTTATATAGATTACTAGGAAGATTAATGCTATGATAAATACAGAGTCACGCAATTTTCAAAATAAAGAATACCAAATGCGAGTGCTTCATGAGGAAAGTAACTGCATTGTGTAAAGTCTGCTAGAAGCAGTCAAGTGTATTTTTAATGATTACTAAGCCTGGTACTAATTTTCTCATGGTGAATATTTCACTTAAATACTGCACAGATGCACTGGTGGACACAACAGAATAAAGTACTGAATCAATTAAATATACCCTAAAAGAAGGAACTGATACTGGAATAAAACCAAGTAGATTGGAAATAGCTTTGAAACCAGCATGTTACTGTAATGGTGCACACCTGAATATTGTTACATTCCTGAGAACCACATGATCTTCTCTTCTATATAAACCCTAAGCAAGCTATACTAGAAAAAGTGTGAGGGAGGATTTGGGTGTTGGTTTTTATTCCTCCACCCCGTGTAATTGATATAGGTTCTTGTAGGATTAAATCTGTTTTCTTGGTGACTATTTGAAGCTGTTTATAAAGCATATCTCAACTATTCAATAGTTCTGTTCTGAGAAGGTAATGTTTGTGGTCTTAATTGTGTATAAAAGAACTATGTAATTGTAAGAAGTGCTGATTATTGGCTGTAATATATAAGTGACAGGTAATAAGGAGTACTGTCTTTTAAATTTTTTTTATACCCTGTTAGCTTGCTTAGTGTGTGTGCCTTCTAACAATGCATTAAACTGATTTCAGTACCTAGAACTAAATTCATCAGTTGTGTGGCAATTGGGCTTATCTAAGCTCTGTCATGGCTTATGCAGGTTTTGCAACATCTGTTCTTAGAACCTGATAGTACCTTAATGTCATTACATTTCTCTAGCGTAGTGTCTTATGTCTATTGATGACTATCCAACAGCTAAAGCACCTTGTGTGCTTCAGTTTAAAATGAAAGATGAAATTGCTGCCACAGTCTTCTTCATCACAAGACTAGTGAAAAGGGAAGACAAACTGAGCAAGCATAAAATGGAGAAATTTGCAGCTAAGCTGACGACGATACTGTTTGAAAAGTATAAGAATCACTGGTACTTGGACAATCCATCAAGAGGACAAGCCTTCAGGTAAGAGGACCCTTAGTGGAGGAGGAACGGAGCCTTTGCATGATATTCAAGATACAGTGAGTATCTTTTCAGTGCCTGGAGCCCTTGAATTAGAAATAAGTGACACAAAATTGGAATAGAACCACTTAGCTATCCCTTAAGCCTGAGGAAGGAAGTGTTATTAACTACTGAAGAAACACCTATTTTGAAAGTGGTTTCAGTGTGTGCCTGTGTGTGTATGTATGAGTAGAGAGCTGAGGTGGAAATCTTCATACAATATGCACCAAGTGTCTTGAGTAGCCCTCTGACTTCTTGAATGCAGAATTCAAGTGGTCTTAAACTGACTTGTGGAGTTGTAAGTGCTTTGAATTCTCTTTAAAATTACCGATTAAGTGAGTTGCTGCATTATGTGTTTAAAACAAACAAACCCTTGTTTAGGTTTACGAATTGGCTTGTTAAGCTAACTTGCTGGTTGGGGCTATAAGTGAGAACTTGCATCAACAGGCTAAATGTGTGGGGGAAAAATAGTGCGCTTCTGTATGAGCACAACTTGCAAAGTTACGGTGAAATCTTAAATCCACCAGCACTTTGCTCTTACCTAGGTGTATAAGGATAAACAAACATCAGACAAGAGATCCACTGCTGGAGCAAGCTTGTGTGGAGAGCAACGTGGACTTTAATAAGCTTGGCTTGCCAAAAGAGATGACACTATGGGTTGATCCATTTGAAGTGTGTTGCAGGTAGGTTGAGAAGCCTGGACTAACACGCGTTAAGTGCCCTGTATGAACCTGATCAACTCCAAGCCTGTTACTAGAGTCTTAGTGTCTGAGGGTGTACTTACTAGTGTCAGCTGACTATGAACAGATGCACATACTGCTAGTGCACAGCTCTGTTATGCAAATATGGTCACTTTCAGATATGGTGAGAAGAACCGGCCGTTCACAATTGCGCACTTTGAAGGAGAGGAGAACCCAGCGCTTCCTCAGCAGATCAGCTATGCTGTTGACAGAGCAGCACTAGACTATCATTCTGGCACTTCTTCAGATGAAGAGAGCTTCAACAAGGAGCCACAAGCTATCCCCACTGTCAGCAATCCTAACAGTGTCTACCAGGTAAGCATGTGGTAATGGTATGTAGCTTTCAGTAAGAGGTAGTATGTGCCCTCCAGGTTCCCTCATGAAGGAATGCAATAGACTTAACAATGGATGGCCAGACTAATCTCCCTTCTTTCCCAAACACGTTTTAACATTATCTCATTTCTTGCTGTTTAGTTCAGTGACTACTGCAAGGCACCCATACAACCCTGGTCTCAGTATCTTCATAGGAAGACCTATATGACTGATGGCTCATACTATGCCCAGCACAGGGGTTACAAAGTCTACAGGCCAATAGCTGCTTTCACAGGACCGCGTGTTGATAGATACCACTGGATCAATACCAAGCGGTAGATCTGTGGCTGCACCTGTTATAGGCTGTTGAAACACTGAGCTATGGTATGGGATGAAGGCTGGCACTACAAAGTTTCATAAAAACAGAAAGCACTCACTGTCTAATCCGTCTCTCTTACTCTGTATATCTGAAACTTTGGGGTTTTATTATATAACCTTTTAAATGTTTTATTAATGTTAACATAAGATTGAGAATTAATGTGAGACAACTTGTAAGTTAAAAAGGAAATGCATATATCAATAAATCTACTCATGTTTTTTTTAAAAGCCATCTGATCTGCTATCAGTGCCCTGAAGGGAGTTAAAAAGCTTTTTGCTGAAAACACAAGGAAGTCAAGGAAGATAAAAACATCCTCCCAGTTGCTTTGAATGATAGTCTTCTTCCTTCTGGCAAAGGTAGCAAGGGCAGCTGCATTGTGAGCAAAACATCTACACATCACAAGCAGAATCACCTCTGTGCTCCCCCTTGAGTGAAGCTTTGGTATATGCATCTGTGGAAGACTGCCTTTGCGGCTCCAGCTAGGCCTTTGCCTCTAGACTGTAGCTTACCTGTCAGAAGAACATGGCCTCATGTGCAGGAGAGGGGCGAATACGTGATGTAGCTTTCCACAGATGTAAGCTAACACATCACCCTGTAGAATGATGGAGCTGTTATCTCTAAGGATGTCTAGCCTGCCAGTTTGCAATATTGCAGCCCATAGGAAGCTTTTCTCACAGCTCTGGACAACTTAAGTCAAACTGTCTTCTAGCTAGTCCAGGCAGATGGAGACTCCCCTTTCAGTGGAAAAGGACTCGCTGGAATACTACTGGGCTTCACAACTACTCTCTGGGATATTGTTTCCAGTATGGAGTAAAAAAAAGTGATCTCAAACAATCAAAATCACCACAAACTTGCAGTATGTCTTCTTCCTGACTGTACTTATCACCTACTCCATAACTGCCTGCTGATTAAACTGTGGTGCATAAGGGTTACAGAAGTGATGTCAATAGCTTCTGTCTTGCTGGTTAAAAAGCTAAACAAACTAGTTTGTCAAAACTTAATAGCTCATGTAAAAATACCTATAGTTGATACTTACTGCAGCTATTTCTACTTGGTGCAGTCCAACTATTATTATTTAATAAACAATGATGGGGAAAAAACCCTACTAATAAGTAGTCCTGAAGGGGAAGCATGGTCAATGGAGCCAGGTCAAGATTCGAGGGCTACCTGTATAAGTGAATCCAAAGAGAAAGAATTAAAACTGTAGTATAGATTTTAGTTAAAATCTAGTAGTAGGTGTGAAAAGCTAACACCTGCTCTGTCAAGACACAGGTGCTCAATAAACTGTGTCCTGGCTTGCCTTTCAAATACTATGTGGATGAGAATAGAAGGAGGCAAGGGCTGTAATCAACTATTTTCATAGTTATGTCCAGTCATGCTTTGCCATGACTTGGTCAGTATTTCTTTAGAACAAACCCACATCAGTCACATGTACTTTGGCACAAGAATTTTGTGATAAACTTGGTGTTAATAGTGTTTGGTAGATCACTTGTGCAAAAAGTAAAAATCCTACACTCCCTATAACTAGAGATTGTTTCCTTTTTAAAGTCTGTTTCTTGTGGGGTGTTGATTAAACTGAGTAAATAAGATGTGTGGAGAGGCCTCTTCATTATTGTAAGTCAGAAGGGGTTTTTCCAACTAATCCTTGCGCTTTTGATAATAGAACTTTTGTTCTAGCAGTTTCATCCCTTTATTGCAATCAGTAGTGGGTTTTTTTCCTAGAAAGGTCAAAATAAGCATCTGTGTTTGGGTTGAAGTTGTGAACAATTGATTCAGCGATTCTGAGAGAATGGAATTATGAAGCTATAATAATCCCACCATTTCTCAGTGTTGAATATTTGATGTATAATGAGGTAACAGCCTTAGTGTTGAGAGTATTCAGTGACCCATGAAATCATTTTTATCTTGTCCTGTGCCTCCATGAATTCCTGTACTTGTGGGAAGGAAGGATCTTAGGTGACTCCGCTCTTTCCCCACTTGCTTTTTACCTTAAACCAGAGGCTGTGGTGAGCCAAGAAGAGGCAATATTTCATTGATCAGTGAATACTGAATATTTCATGTGCTTCAGAGTTTGGGTCTTGAGTCTGGGAGGGCGAAAGACTGTCTCTCCAAACTTAAAACCGGGGCTGGTCTTTGACACAGTGCAGAACCTGCATTCCTGTGTAGGTAGTACTACAAAGCAGGTGAAATATGGTGACTTCAGAACAAGTAAAGGTTGTATGGGGTGGGCAAGTTGCTTCCAGTGGTAGACATAATATTTCTTGCTCTTGGTGTGTAATTGTGTAGACACAATTACTTAGGTTGATTATATCTATAGTTTTCACTGCGTCATAAAGTTAGAAAAATGTAACTATCAGCTGATGTCTGCAGAGGCTTCAGAGCATGTAGTAAAGTGACTCATTGCTTAAAAAAAAAATTAACACCAAGACATATGAGTGATTCTATATTTTGCTTCTGTTCCTGGAAACTCCAAGTCTGATCCCTTGCAACAATGTTTGCCTTTTCACCACTTGGATATAGCCAGAATTGCCAGTCTCTTAGGCTAAGGTCTTGTCACTTAAATTACTGCATTGCTTTCACTCCTAATTTAATGAGCCTTTAGTACAATGGGGAAAAATACACTAGTTAAAATAAAAATACGAGATTTACTTTGGCTTAAAGCCTGAGGACAGATGTAGGAGGACCAAGTTAGAACCAAACTACTAAGTCTTCTTTTGACTACCACTGCAACTTTCTGCCTAGAGCTATTTTCTCTTCTAAGGCATTTATTTGTTTTACCAAACAGTCTTTCTCCAAACTAGTTATTTCAAGGTAGTAAAAAAGCAAGTCTTCATTGCCTTTACTGTTTAAAAACTGATGTTCATCCTCTATGATATGCACCAGCTCTTCAGTTAACACATCCACTTTATCCTCAAGTTCTGAAGGGGGCAAGTAAGTACAGGCTTCCTCTTCAAAGCTGAAAAAATGGAAAGGAATGCTTAAAATAACAGAAGTATCACTGTTAAAGTAATAGCCATAGACTATTCACAAGAGCAAAGTAGAAAGACAAATTTCACCAGAACTTAACTTCTCTGTTACTGAGAAAGTGATTGTAGCTTATAGAGAAATAATGTCTTTCTGTGACATAATCTGGCATCAAATCTGATTTGTCCTTTATACAATGTGCCTAGATGTAGGAAGTTATGGAGATTGGCTTTGTAGTATAAAGTGAGGTCATGTTGAAGAGGTGTCATGATTTTCTTTGAAGCTACACCCCCCCTCCCCATTGTTCCATTGTTGCTGTATTAATACAACAGTTAATAATATCTCCTGTCAAATCATTCTTACCGTGACCTCGATCCAAAGCTGCCCTCTTCATAGCTGCTCCAGGAATGAAGAGAATGCTCTTTCTTCTTCGTAAGCAACTTGTCATTTAGTGCTTCCTCAAATTTCGTATGGAGCAAGAGATTGTTCTTCATGTGTTATGCAGTAAGTACAGAAGTGGAAAAAGCAGATCAGTGTTAATTTTGAAAAACTTTTTACAGACTCTTTAAATACATTTTTAATGGTACTGCTTTTTATGCTGTCTTAATGATTTGCATGAAGCCAAATAATTTTTCCTGATATGAGATTTTTCAGCTGAAAACGACAGCTGCTTATGTAGCTTTTACCTTTGAATACAGTTATATTTGCTCGGTTCTATAGCTGAAGATATGGGAGTCCACTTCAACACCTGCACACTTTTCTCTTCAGGGTGTGTGCTCTTAAAATATTAAAGCAAAAGGTTTCTTATTATCATACTTACAACAGTGGCTATGGCCTCCCACAGAATCACAGAATGATTGAGGGTGGAGGCTTTGTCCAACTCCCCTGCTTAAGAAGAGATGCTTAGAGCCTGTTGCCCAGGACTGTGTCCAGATGGCTTTTGAATGTCTCCGAGGAGGGAGGATCTGCAACCTGTTCCAGTGCTTGTTCACCCTCACAGTAAAAAACTGCGTTCAGAACAAATATCCTGTGTTTCAGTTTGTGTACATTGCCTCTTGTCCTGTCACTGGGAACTACTGAAAATAGCCTGGCTCCATCTTATTTATGCTCACCCTGCAAGTATTTATATACACTGATAGGATTCCCCCCAAGTCTTCTCTAGGTCAAACAGTCCCTGTGCTCTCAGCCTTTCCTCATAGTGGAGATGCTTTTGCACTTTTTTGGACTCTCTCCACTATATCCATTTTTCTTCTGTACTGGGGAGCCCAGAAGTGACCACAGTACTCCAGGTCTGGCCTCACCACTACTGAGTAGAGTAGAAGGATCACCTCCTCTGACCTTCTGGCAATAATTTGTCTAATGCAGCCCGGGATACTGTTAGTAACCTGTTCAGTTGGCTCATGTTCAACTTTGTGTCTACTGGGATGCTCACATCCTTTCCTACAAATCTGCTTTCCAGCTGGGTGTCCTCCAGTGTCTATTGGTGCATGGGGTTGTTCCTTCTGAGGTGCAGGACCTTGTACTTCCCCTTGTTGAACTTCACGAGGCTACTGTCAGCCCATGTCTGCAGCTTGTTGAGGTCCCCCTGGATGGTAGCAGTCTCCCCTTTGCATCCCAGCTGAGTTGGCTTATGTGCAAGTAGCTCCCACTGCTTGTGCTAATCCATATTACTGAGGATATTTAAGTGCACACTTTTTTCTGATGATAAAAATAGCCCTTCTCTTCACCAGCTCTAGTTTGAGTCACGGTAGTTTCATCATCATTGTGCAGATGGGATAGTTAAAACCTAGATCTGGGTACTCAGGGGATGGCTGAACAGGCTTTTGGCTACATGGCTTATCAACATCTCTTGGCAGAAAGCCAGTGCTGTGCCTTTCCAATACATTAGGAGACCCTTTTAAGCTCAGGAAATTTCAATGATGTATAAAGCTTCTACCGACATCCCAGAGCAATCTGATGTTACCAAGCAATGATTTGGAGAGGCAGGCATCTGCAGATAGTTTAAATTGCCATTTTGTAACAAAGTATGAAAATAGGTATGGCAAGCTTTCAACCAGACCAGGTCTCATGATCTTTCTTATTACCTTCTCAAAGGCTTCCATGTCTGTGAGGCTTTTCACTTTCACCTCAAAAAGTTGGGAGATGAAATTTATTTCCTCCTTGGAGAATGGTTCTTCCTTTAGCAACATCTGACTTAGTGCATAAGTTTTATCACACTGGAGAACTGCTGACAGTTGGAGTCTGAGAGAGAATGTTTCACTGAGGCAAGCCTTTAGTGCCTATGAAAAAAAACCCCTGAATTGAAACCTGGAAGCAGTTGTACACAATTCATTATAGCTAGTGACTGAATAGAGTTATTAATGGGGGAAAAAAATGGTGTCAAACAACAGTAGGGTATCAAGACAGGTTTTAATTTCTGGAAGCCTATTTCATCTGAAAAAGTAACTTCATTGGTCTCATGGGGATTTGATACAGACCACAAATATGCCGCATAAAGACAGGATCAGGATGACAACACAGTGCTATGCATGAACGGAATTCTTCTTTGGGATATTTGTTATGTTGGTTTCTAGACAATGCTAGTAGTCCTTACCACTAATGAGGAGAACCATCATTCATAAAGGGTAGCTTTCAGTAGGAGACTAAAATCACTGTGTGTACATTGGTAATACCTTTGAGGACAATGAAATGATAATAGGTATCCCCTGTGATACAAAAGTGCATGTTGTTGAAGGCTGAAGGGAAAGAGTTGCGTTGCATGAAGGTGTTACAGGAAGAAGACTGCAATTCTGTTTTTCTTTCTCAACAAATCTGTGTCTGGTATAGCTGTGTTCTCTAAGTCAGGAGTATGATTATGAAACATCATTCTCTGTCTGATTCTCCCATGTACTAGCCAACTGATAGCTAGAATATTTGTTTTTATCTCCTTAGCCATCAGCGGAACAACCAACTATCTCTGAGTTGGTGTTTGTACACAGGGAGGATGTTAATACATGATACAGTGGTTTTTTCAGCTGTCTTGCTGCCTTCACCTAAGGTGAAGCAGTGTTCTTTTAACGTTGAATATGAATCTGTCTGTGAACCACCACTGTGTAACTCTAATGGCAGCTCAGATAATAATTAACTATCTTTCATCTCTCCTTTTGATTTTTATTATTAGAAGTTGCACAAAGTTGTTAACCCTCCGCTTTTAAAATGGTAATTTTTAATGAACATTGCTATAATGTAATTACATTTGGAACATTTTGTTGTACCTGATAAAAAAGCCTCAGAAAGAGTGGATTGGTGTCGTGGTTGAAGTCAGCAGCAGCGATATGAGCTAAGCAGTGCACGACGAGGAGAAGGAAACTTCCTACAGAACTCAGACAATCCCTTAGAATGAATAGTTTATTCTTTGAATTCTGAAAAAAGAATGAATATCCAGAGCTGAGATGAGGGCATAGCAGCAGTCAGCTCTGGTGATAAAACTCTTTTCATGGTTTGTCTCAATTTTAGGGAAGTTAAAATATTTAGAGTGCTAGGGAATATCCATATACACAAAATAACAGCATTGTCATAAGACTTCACTTAATACTCTAAGATGCAAATCTAAAGCATTCTTGCATTCCCTCTTTCTAGACAATTTCATATTTACGTATCATCAACTTTAGAAGACTTCTCTCTCAACATCTCAGAGTTTTAGAAATAAATAATACTAAATAGCCAGATTCTGTAATTTAATTATAGCAAGTATGATGCTGATATGCTGCTGACTTCTATACAGCTGACCTGTAGAGAATTTGGTGGAAATGGAAGTGGTAGAATTTGGACATGAGAAACTGGGTAACCTGAGCTGATTTAATAAACATGCTTATGTATCACCCTCACTTTTAACATACATTCAGTCTCGGTACCCTAGAGTGCTCTGTTGTGTTCAGATAGATCTGAAGCAATCCATTAACATTTGAGGATTTCTTATATCAATATTTTTTCCTGGAAAGCATCAAGCATACTATGACTTGAAATGTATGAAACACTTTTGCATTTTACTTCCTAGTCCCAAAACTTAATGGATATGAAAACATTGCATGGGCTGGCTAAATGTGAGGTTGACAAACCTGATAAAAGAAAGAGTTTCTGAAGGCATTGCCTGTGGCATTACTAAGAGGTATGCTGGAGGCAACACACAGGTTAATTTCTGGAGCCTGCAAAGAGAGGAAAAATGCTTCTGTAAAAAGTGTGTATGCACATCAGATCTGCAAAGTAAGAGGGATTAATGGGATATAAATTCATTTAAATGTCAGTTTTGATTTGCAGTGGGTACACAGAGCCAACAAATACCACATAAACATGGACGCTGTTTAAAAAAACCCTAACAAATCATAGTTCATCTTGCTAGTTTTTTAATTAAGTAAATGAAAGTGTACTCCAGCCCTGGAGCTCTGGCTGTAGTCACCATGATTTCTATTATTATTTATTTGATACTCTTATGAAAGGCCCTGGAGAGTTTACCTAGATTAAAGCCATAGTGTGCTAGGAACTGTAGAAAGAAAATGAGAGAATCCTTGCACCAAGTTATAAAGGAAATATGTTTTATCACAGTATTATGCAGGAATTATGTAATGCAAGAATTAAATGATGGGCTCAAGAACCATGCCACAACAAATATAAGAACTGATCATGGATCTTGTGGGACAGAGGTTTGACTTTGAAACAGTCCTGCACCACTGTGGAGAAAACACAAATGGAATTCAATTCCTGATGTTCGCACACTGGCCATTCTCTACTTGATCTTACCTTACAATTGGCAGACAATTTGCAGCCTGTTGGCTGAAGAATTTTTTTACAACTGTCTTTTGGAAGCACTGATTACTAAATATCAGTATCTTAAAAACTTACATCGATGTGAAATCTGAGAAACTGGAGGATGGAGATGCCATACTGATATATGACAAACTCTCTTGTAGAAAGAGTTGCAGGATCAAGTACTGTTAGTTCTCCTTCTTGAGTCATCAAGGCATCCTGTATACCCTGAGAAGTACTTGCTATTTCTGCAAGAACAGTAGCATTTCATTAGACTAATTCATTTCTCTTTTGATTTTGTTTGTCCAAGAGGTAACACTATCATACAAGTGTATAATATATTGCATTTCTCACCTTATCGTATAGTATCATAGTTGAATATAAAATGAAGCCCTTCTGAATCATTATGAATTCTTTTAAGTCGTGAAGAGCTTGATACCCTTAGGAATGCCCAAAACTTCACTCTTCCTAGTGAAATTTCTGGTAACTAAGGCCTAGAAAAGTGACCTTACTTATGTGTGCCTCAGGGCTGATCAGCAGCAAAGTTGGGGGTGATTCTATGTTCTGAGTCTTTCTCCTTCACTGGTAGAGCAAGTGCTTGTCCAAACAGGAGAGTAATTTTATGATGTCTGCCCAGAAAAAATCTTATCACAATAAACACAACCCACAGCTACCTGAATGATAAACCAGAAATCTTCACATTACACTCAAGTTCTGACTTTCATATAAGAACGAAGGTGAGATTTATTTTTTTCTAGCCTTTGGCTTTCTAGTAGTCCAGCTGCCATTACATGTCTCTGGAGCTCATCATTCATGTCTTTCAGAAGACCAAGAAGAAAAGAGGTTTTTATACACTATGTTTATACAGATGGTGATAAAGCTAATATGGAAATACTGATTTCCTAAACAATTCATATCTTACCATAATTTTTTTAGCAAACATTTCACATATTGGAAATAAGTAAGGTAAACGGGTAAATAGTTTTGCTGTTTGGAGCATGACATTAAAGTCTGGCCAAAGATGTTAACGTTGCAGACAAAATACTTTCTCTCCAAAACTATTTATATTATCCAATTCATTAGTTTTCTCCTTTTTCATATATCTCAAATATTATGTGGAAGTCTGTTTAAACAGGGGGAATGTTCAATTAAACCAGAAAACAACCAAACAATACAAAAAAACCCCTGTCCAAACACTTCTCATTCCCATAGTTCATTTGAACTGTTTACAGAGTACTCTTTGCAATTTTTCCTAGCAAAGTTGTCTTTGTCACTGATGCATTTTTATTGATGAGAAAAGCTTTTCTGTCTGCCCTTAACTCTACAAATAATGAATTTCTATCACAGTGTCAAATTCCATATCTCATCAGAATTGATAGGAATTATTTTTCCAGCTAACGAATACAACATTTACCTGTTTAAGTGCTCTAAGCCCAGTATTTTCGTTTATTATAAGGAGCATATTATTGCTAATTCACAACTGTAGGCAAGTTACTTATGCAGATATCAAATGTGGCTCATGTATTTTACTGCTAAGCAGACAAAAAGGAGGCAGTTGACAGGAAAAGAAGCCTCTGGTGAGATCATTGTAGGCAGCTCTCTTTGTGGGGAAGCAGTCAATAAAGTGACAAGGTTTTTACCACACAGAGAAGATGTAGTGAACTGTGGATTCAGAAGAATGATTCTGGATGCCATCAGGTGTTCTGCCTGCTCCAGCATCTTAATACCTGTAAGAACAATATATACTAGTTAATGACTGCAAATAATTCCAGAGAGGTTTTTGTCCACCTCTCTTGTTGTTCTATAAGCTAACTTTGACTTTTATAAGTAGTATTTGGGCCTAATACATCAGTTTAAAAATCAACTGTTAGGAATATAAGTTGTACTTTTCGGCTAAATGTCTTATTTTTGGAAGAGGTTTAAAATGCAGAAGTATATTAGAATCTATCTCTCCAAGGGGCTAGATCAGGCTATCTTTCTCTGGCATTCTCATAATTGTGTGACTCTTGCACCATTTCCTGTTCAGAAAGCTCTGGGAAGTGCTTCAGGCTGATGAGAGCTGTAAGACCAACTGGACTGCTTGATGCGCTTGGTGTGTGCTCTCTTTAATTTCAGTTGTGCTGCATGAAGGAATTCTTTTTCATCTGTTTCAGATAGCACTGTTTCAAATTAAATTTTCTTTTACCTTATTTGTTTGTGTTCAGTTGAATTCCAGGATTGTGCTACCCCACTTCATCAAGCTAATGAGTAAATAGCTGTTTACTTCATAGAAAAGGTGCTGGAAAAGACTCTGAAACATTAAGCAATTGATCACATGTGATAGTTCACCTGATTCCTATGAAATCTTTTCAATCCAAAGAAGAGGAAATTCTGCTACTTATCAAGTGGCTGCTGATGATTCAAGTACAACACCTACAGATGTGCTAACCCTAAGGATGGAATAAGCTCAGCTCTGCAGATGCATAAACATATCTAGGCAAGATGTTTAATTTAATTTAGGCAAAAAATTGCCTAAAAAAGGCAAGCACCTATGTAAGTATCCAGTTTTATATCTGAATTTTGGTAATACCCTTTACTTGAAAGAGTGGAAAACTGTTATTTTCTGAGCTGAAAAATGCACTTTTAACCTAAAATCTTCCTGCTTGTTTGTTCAGTTTCTAGGAGTGCTTAGGTGTTCTCTTGCTGATGGTTAGTTGGGAGAATGTGACTTTTTTTTTCTCTTCGGAATCACATGATTCTTCCTCATCTTGTACTCTAACTATAGTCTGAGTTCCACCCCACCTCTTCCCCATTCATTCAATTTCCAAAGCATTAATGCCCCCCCCGGCAATGCATCGGTATCAAAAAGAGAATCATAGGTCACTTGAGTTTCCTGTGACAAACCAGACTTACTTTTAGTTAAGAACAACAGGAGCTGGTCGTCCGCCTGGTGATGCGTCCCTGGAACCCAGAAAGACTTGGTGATGGATGATAGAGGACTATTGTTTTGTTGCATCTCTTTTTCTTTTTTTTCTTCTGTTCTCATTCTCAACATCTGCAAATTTGGATAAAAATCCTTTTCTAAGAAAGCTTTTGTTTCACTGCATTCTTTCATTGAGCTCTACAAGGAAAAGTAAGGAGATGTAAAAGTAAGCACCTGTAAAAAGTACAATGGAAATTTCATATTTGGTTCTATGTGACTTTTTCTTTACTCCTCCCTTCACGTAAACTTAGGGTCTGTATTTTAGAAACTTCTGCTCCCTCGTATTACTCAATCTCCAGAAAAAATATTAAGCAGCAAATACAGAGACCTCCAGCAGACTGTCACCTTACGGAGTGAAATTTTCTGGCAGTACATACTTCATTTAGGGCAGATACTAGCTGGTTAGTGTGCTTTCTGCTGTTAAATTTCTCAGACACTGTAATGATTAGGACTCTGTACTAGATATGGCATTTCTGGGTTACTAATCCTCACAATCTCTCAGTAAGTCTGAAAATCAGAAAATAGCAAAAAACCACTGCAAAAAACAGGAGGCAGGTTGCGTAAAGGGAGGTGGTCACACAGTACACTATCATGCTGCTCAGTGTATGCTGTAGAACGAAATCCTGCGGGCTTCATTCTGCTCTTCTGTTCTCCACAGAGCAGATGATCCTGCGGCTTTGCTCTTTCATCTGATATTTGCCGTATGTGAGATTCTTTGAGGTCCAGATGCTTCTCTTGGAAAGTCTGCCAGAGGTCTCTTTTTTCTGTTGTTTCTTCTGTTTTCAAGGTGGCATTTGTGTTCTGTAAAGAAGAAAACTCCACTAAGCTCTTTTTCATTGTTCCCTTTTACTTTCACTTAGGGGATAGCCTACTTCTGAAAGCTGTGCTTCTCCTATCCCGTTGCTTAAAGTATTGCATTCTTAATCTCTACATTCAACCATTGTCTTCATGTATCTGTTGTGAATGTCAGTACAGGACATAACCCGTACAATATAGCTGCAGTCATTATCTCATTAACATAATACTATTAATCTTATATATTGTGCACATGACGCAGCCTGTTCAATTAGAAAACTTTTGGAATTTGCCATTTTCTAACCTGCAGTGGATCAAAATTACTTGAAATATTCTTCTCTGTTCTTTTATTTTCCAGGAAGAGTTTCAGCTGTTCCTCCAGCCTTCTCATTTTCTGCTCTCTGAATTTTTTCAGTTCATTGGCTATGATGTTAGCTTTATCCACAAACTACAGATCGTATGTAAGAAAAAAACAAAAACAAACAACAAACCTCAAGATCCTGGTATTGTTCTAGAAATAATGATACTTGGAGAACAAAGTCCTTTGCACAGGAAGAACAGCGATGCAAATTATTTAGCATTTTCTGAATAAAATTGCTAGGTAATGTGTTATTAGTTTTACCTTCTCCTGGATGCAGCCTTTTAGGCTTCTGACTATTTCCTTAAAGTGTGCCTCTCTCAACTGTAGTAATCTTACAGTTTGTATAAATTCCAGCACTAAAAATATATACTCTGTGTTGTCTTGCAGGAGATACGAAATGTCCCTGGTATCATTATCAATTGATAACTCCTGAAAGATAAAATGGTCATGTGAAATATAACATGAAATGTGTGAACCTTCTTTTGCTATCTTACTTTCCATGAAAGACACTGAGAACAGATTTAAGAGTCAGAGTTTTTGAAAATGCCATCAAAGGTAGTGGAAGTTAGGTAAGAGTATTTTGCAGTCCTATACACCCTTTATTGTTGTTGTTTATAAATACCCAAATAACAAAACCACAACTATCAGAATTTAAGATTCTCAAAGGAGCCTCAACTAAGTCTGTGTTAAGAAATGGATCTAAAGTGTCTGATCTTTAGTAGCTAAGCCCAAGATATTTTAAATTCTTTTTGGCACAAAATAAATATACAGTATAATATGCTGTAATCTGGAATTAGCTGTCACATTGCTATAAACAGACATAATTCCTGAGAAGTTTGTAAACTTTGAAGTTTTGTAACAACACACTAGAGGAGTTCCAGATTCTAAACCAAACTATCAAGGGATTTTTACTTCTACAACAAGCTGTTCCAGGCCTGTGCCCTCTGTTTGGGACCTCAAGGCAATCTTCTTGAGCTTGTAGCAATCTTGTAGCATGATGACTGTTTGCCGCAGGTGTCTCTGAGATAGGATGAAATATGCCAAAAGATTCCCTAACTTCTCTCCTTTGGCCTCCTGGATTGCTTGCATTTCTTTGGCTTGCATCTGGGAAGGAAACAGTACAAAGTCTTACAGATTTCTTGCAGAATTGTGGAAAGTGTGCGCATGTTCCAGCTCTCACTGCAGGTTTTCCCCTCAGAGGGGGGAAAAAATTAGCTACCCTGAAGAGCAATGCAATCCATCAATTTAAAAAGGGACTTAGAAAAGTTTCCCTTGACAGCACAAGTCAAATAGTTGTGAACTGCATAAAACATTGCTGAACCTAAAACAACAGGGCCAGAGGTTTTACTAAAGTCTCATTCCTCTGCATAGCTGTTAGCAAATGACAATACCAATGCTTTAGCTGATGTACCTTCTCTTCTGTCTGTGTTTGAAGTTCCAGTCTAAATTGTGCTTGCATGTTTCTCAGCTCAGCTTCTGACTCTTCCTTTAAACCTTTAAGCAAATCCCCTTCCTGATGATGCTTTTGGAGAAAAGCTGCTGCTCTTGCTACTTGCTGTTTCTCTCTAATCTGAGCGACCTCTTGAGCTACTTCTTCACCATTAATTTTGTAGTTAAAACTGTTCAGGATCCTTGTCACACCTTCTGGGCAAGTCAGAATCTGAAGCAGATAAGCATAGTGATATGAACAAATGAATTTTCTTTATAGAAATGAACTTGCTTCCAGCATTGTGTCTGTAGTGGGCATAATTATCAGGGCTTTTAATAGCGGGGTTCTGCCAGGTTGACTTGTGTAGGAGGTTACTGCAACTGCACTTTGCTATGTGCGTGCACATGCACCCCAGCCTCTGTGCCCTGCACGTCCTGTAGGTTGTCAGCCAGGATGGGCATCTGTACGCATACAGGTTTTGTGAATCACTGTGAGACTCATGCAGGGAGAGATGAGGCATGAAAATCATGAAATGGCTCTACCTGAAGGTTGCTGTAGAGATCCAGGACTCTGTACAGACATGCTTGCCTCAGAGCTTCCAGCTTTACTATCTTCACTGCTGAAGCTTGTAGTATTTGAGTTAGAGAGCCTGGCAAATACTTGACTTCCGTAGAATGTAGTTTCTATTAAGCAAAAGAGAATAAAGAGGTAGGTATTTTCCATACTAACAAATAACACTGTGGTCAACAGAACTAGTGAAGTCTGATTTCCTACAGAATTGTGATGGGAAGTGAGTGTCAGTTTGGACAAGCCTTTCTCTAAGGTTAGAGGCTCCAAGGGAAGCTTTCCCTGCCTAGTAAGGCATGGGGTCATACTGCAGTTTTTCCTAGGAGGGATTTATAAAATCTGTATTTCTCCTCTACCTGCCCCTTTGTTTTCATAAAATTTATAAGTACTTTACTTTCCAAGTCCTCTATACCCCTCCAAAGTTAGGTGAAATGAGGAAATGGATTAAAAAACTTAATAAGAGACAGGCATACATCTACTCCCAGAACAGATTTATATAATCTGACTGTAGAATGACTCTCTGCTATATTAAAAGCTGCCAGTATAAACAAGGTTTTCTGAAAGGTGTCATTTACCCACAACAGAAGTACTTTCTGTAAGTTGCTTAAACATCTTTTAAGTTTTCTCTAACAATTGTTTTCCTGTCAGACAGTAGCATGAGGTATGTGGAGTAAGAGCTAAAAGGTATTACCACTGGTGGACACTCAGGTTGCAGAAATGGCAGTGGGCCCTTCTAAAAAGTGGAGGAGTGTAAAGGAGATGTTAACTCAAAATATTTTGAGGAAAAATTGTCATTAGAAGAGGGAGCTTTTCTACTTTGAAAGCCTCAATGGTTGTCTTAGTGTTACTCTCCTAGCAAAACTCAGGACACACTAGAGGAAAAATAGCATGTTATAGTTGTAGATTCATCCTATGTAATGAAATCCTGGGATACTAGAGGATAGAGTGAGGACCATTAAAGCACCAAAGTCCAAAAGGCAGGTTGTGAAGAAAAAAGCAAAACTACATTTAGGCATGAGAGTACAAGAAATAAATGTGGGCAGTAAACACAGTAAGGAGGCTTTAAAAAAAAAAAGTTTCATACTGGAAATGTCACTATTTTTTCTTGTGTCATGATAGTTTAAAGCTTAAAGTTGTTTTTCTTTGACAAAGTGCTTTGCCACCTGTACTGAGGCAGTAAAATATGTAGTCCAGTACAGAGAGACCTGGAACACTTAAGTTATGCCTGTAGCTGCTCCGATAATACAGCCACCTGTGTAATGCCTAAAGCTAGCATGTATGTTTCTATCACCCAGTGAAGATTACATTCATTCTTCCAAAGCGATGAGGTGACAATAGCAGGAGTAGCATAAAGAAAACGCCTTAAACTCACTTGCTGTTCAGTGAAGTTAGAATCTGGGATTTGTAAGCCAAGAAGACAAATTGACAACTGATGTGCAATTTCTTCCAGAAAATGTAGGGTCTGTTTGGGCATTGTTAAGTCTGGGCTGAGGCCTGAATGCTTGATTTCTTCCAATTGTTTCTGACGGAGGGCTTGTTGAGCATGGTGGTGGTGTTCTGACAGTTCTTTCAGAAGTGAATCCTTTGTGTATGTTCCTTCTGTTCCTTTATTGGTCTTCATCCCCTGAAACTATAGGCATCCCAACTGAAATATCTTTATGATCAGGACCATCAAAGGAATGACAATTGAGTCATACTGAGCCTGAGATCTATAAAACATAGCCAGAACCTAGACATCCATGCTCAAGTAACATAAGTAGCCTGATTTACTGTGGGATTAAGTAACAAAGAGTTACTGAAAATAAGGCCACCGCTTCTTGTGCCTTAACATTGAGAAAGGAAAACTAATTTGTTTTCTGTTTTGCTTTGCAGTAGTCAGAAAACAAGAATTTTCTTCTTTAATAAACTTTTTTGCTTCAATTTCCTTTTCTGCAGTGATGTGGGAAAATTGAGAGAAATTTGAAAAGGAAATGGAAAACTTTATTTGCCTGTATATCAGCTGAGAACTCCAAGCTTACGCAATGCCAACCTTACCCAACTTCCTTTATGGTATTCCTTTTCTTTAGCCTTGGAAGTTTCATAAAAGGAAAAGATAGTGTTTATTTCTTCTGTCAATAAGGACAGTTCCAGATGTGCCAGTTCACAAGCATGCTTCTCAAAGAAAAACCTACAACCAGATATGCATGAGACAGGACTGAAGATAGATCACTACTTTTTACATAGTCATTACTGTGAGGCAATGTCACATTCATACATACATTGCCTGGAGAACAAGCAGTAGACTGTAACAGGTATCTTCTGTTGAGCCACACACAAACCCCAAATATAAGCCTTCTGAGGAGAAGGCTTCCCAAACTTGAAAATAATATGTTTTTGTAACTAAAAATGCAGAGGCAATTAAACAAGGCAGAACAAAGATTTCTTACCTTGTCTGGATTTCTCGTTGTATGTGGCTGATATTTTCTGAATGTGAAGTGGGCAGAACAGGTGATACTATGGAAGCTGAAGTTGTTTCCTGACTTCCTTCAGCCCTTAATGCCTTTGAATGAGCAGCAGATGCTTTTAAAGTGCTCCTTGATGAATAGCCTGTAGAAGAAATGTGACAGGCTATGTTTACTGCTAAATTGTATTTTGGGTGCAGTCAAACCTTACTACAGGCTTCTTAGGATTTCCCTCCCCTCCCCCCCTTAACTCTTCAGTATTCAGTGGTTAAAATAGCAATGTTCCTGGAAGGAAACCAAATGACCTTTCTAAAAGTCATTTATCAGTCCGTTCTAGTTACATTTCCACAAAAGTGTTTTACCAGAACAGGTTTGTATTTTTAACAAACAAGTGTGTTTTATCAATAATTCCTTGAGAGTAATCTTGATCTGGATACAAGAATTCTGAAAGTGTTTATATTCCTTATTGAGAAAGGAATCCTGGTTTATACCACGTTACTTTTTAACTGCAAATAAACTTCAACAGCAGATAAATTTTAACTCAATAGAATCATCTTGCTGCTTATTTAGACAGTAATTTCCAGTGTAGAATCTCTCCCAAGCATAAATGAGTAGATGGAAAAAACCCCTAAGAGCATACCCATCAATTAATGATTTGCTGCAGGCAGATAAATTCAGAAGTGCCTGCAGGTGATGTAGGAATTCTACAAGGGATTACTTTAGAGGAAAAGAGCACATCTCTTTACTCTGGTTCACTTAATTTTTGTTACTCATCACCAGTGCTGGTCTACTAGAGTTAAAATAAAACTGATGATTTCCTCCGTCTTCTTGTACTGGAAATATTATAATGATAATACCACCCTTAGTTATGCTGGAAATAGTCAAGTTGTACAAGCTAAAATACTGTTACTGAAATGAAAATCAATACTACCTCAAGAAAAAGGGCTATTTAATTCTGTGTGTATCAATTATTTTAATGCAGTCCTCCTGTTTAAATAGACACTAATTAGTTCTGAATTGCTAATGAATCTGCAGGCTTCCCATTAGCTAAAATCACCAATGATTTCAAAAGGCACCAGAGGTGATGGAGAAAGTAGCTGTCCTGTGAAACTGCTCTTACTTAATTCCTGATTCACTGAAGTACCTGACAGCAATAGAAGGCTATATGCTGAGACACAAACATTCCATTTCTGTTGTGCGTATTTCCTCTGGCAGTATGCATGCTGAATTTATTCACCCACTGTGTGTTTCCCTGAAAATAGCAGTCTTCTAAATGAGTTAGATCATCACTAGATCTGATAGTAATGAAGAGATCTTGTATGAAAAGGTCTTTGAAACACTAATGATTCAAACCTCAGCTGTACAGATAGTTGCCCTAGCAAAGACTGTGCCTGTTCAGAATGAAGAATGAAATATATTTTTTTGCAAGTAGTACTTCTGCTGGGACATCTTCAAAGGAACTTCCTTGGAAATTCTGCTATGCTTTTTGTTTCTAGGGTTTCAGAGAAGTATACTTCATAATAACCGAACGTTTTGCATACTGAAATTTCTTCAGCAGTTGAACAGCTTGAATTTTTCACCTCCATTTGCTCATATATGGCAGGCAGACCTGTACATAACTAAAAGCCTGGTCACAATGTAACTTACTATTTTAATATTCTCAGCAGGGGAAGTAAAAGCTCTGCTATTGATTTCTAGGTCTGTACTGCTTTTCTATTGTCAAACTGAGGTTAGATTTCCCGTGCTGCAGGACTAAAAACATGGAACTAGTTCAGGTGCATAAACACAATGCATTTTTTTTATTTCCAAAGATCAAAGCATCCTACTGAAGTTTTCCAGGTAAACCAGCTCAACTCTGAGGCACAGAAAATGTAAGAAATCAAATTCTGTGCCACCCTTTTCTCATAATCTTACCTTTGAATTTTAACCACCCTGCAGCTTATAACAAATTAGTCTAATGAAGTTGCATTTATACTTCTAGGAACACTCCAAATGTAGAGAAAGATGTCAATTGTTTTGCAAAATACATATTAACATTTGTGAGGCCTGGCAAGAGAAACTTGGAGCCTTACAAATGACTTCAGGGCTAATTCCACCCTGCGGCAAATTTGCACAAATGATAAAGGGTTTACTCATTAAGTCCCAGGAGATCTTTAATTCTTACAAAATGGAACCAAAGCCTAATTTTCAGCTGTCAGATGGGAGAATCTCTATATTTTCAAAGTTGAAAGGTTTCAACAACATATTTTTCAAGGCCAGAATAAAATAAGGTAACTGGCAGTACCTTTGTCTTCTCTCTTACCTGATGTCTCAGGTGATACACTACTTTTGCTATTTTCCTCCATCATCTGAACCATAGATTTGAGTAGTGGGATCAGGTTTTGTTGCATGACCTTGCATGTACTATGTGAGAGTCCACTAATGCCATAAAATCTGGTTGTCTGATAGTTTTCAAAACACTGGTGTGACGCAGAGAAGAGCACCTGAAAACAGCACAAAGCAGACAAAGGCTATTTCATGCCTGTCAAAAATATCATAAAAAAAAAGCATCCTGGCATTCTTTGCCTTCTCATGAAAACTTTATGTTGTCTGTTCATAGCCTATGCTATGAATTTGCCCAGTGATTCAACAAGATGCTACAGCACTTTGCCTCAGCAGCTTAAAAGCCTTTTGCAATGGTTATGGTCCCAAAATTCCCAACTCTCCGATTTTTCCACATCCTTCAAGCTGATGTAAAAGTTGTAAGATATTTGAACTGTATTACTTGTATTTAATGTCCTCAGTTTCTCTGGAATCCATTTGTAAGTGCCATAAATGTAGTAAAATGCTTTCTGTCCAACATCGTGGTCTAATAATCCTTTCTCATTTGAACTAATAAGCTGAAATTTAGTTAATAGTGATGGTCTCATGGGAATGGAAGAGAAGAAGAGGACAGACAGACCTCCCAGGGAGCTTTAAAGGAAGGACTCTGAAGAAAGGGGAAGAGGATTAGAGAAGTGCATTAATTTTTATCTTTTTTATTGTAAATTGTCCAAAATGGAATGTGGAAACCAGCTGATGCAAAGAGTAAGGATCAGGTCCTGAGACAATTGAATTAATGAAAAGATTCACTGACTCTCTCATCAAAAGGATTTGGGTCTACAGTTCTTGAGACATTATAGGTTATGGGATTTGAAAGGTTGGTTTAAGAGAGGGGAATTTGTCATTCTCTGTATTCAAGCATTTTTGAAAATCATTTTGTATCCAGAAAAAGTTGTTCACAGCAGTTGTGGAATGTCTGATATCTCGCTTCTTCCCTAGGAAGTACGGAACTGCAGGTGTCCAGCTGTTTAAAGTCTCTCTGCAAATAGACAAACCGACAACTTGGCATTTGGACTACATGATCATTGTAGGTCCCTTCCAAGTGAACTATGCTCTGCTCTGGTATTCTATTCTATTCTATTAACCTGCTGTTGAAAAACTGCCCTTCAAACTGAAATTCAATTTAATTTTCAAGTGTCAAAGTCTTTGTGTACTTTATAAATCAACTTTTGCAATTCTTATCTAAGTGTTTTGTTATTTTACAGGCTCTGATTTCTTGCAGCAGTGTTCTTGGATGGATATTCTCAGAACACGTCAACTGCTCATGCTTTTCTTAGAAAGTAACATGTTTGCTTTTTATTTGTTTTAAGGTGAAGTCAATACCTTTGCTTGCTGTGTCTGGATGTTTGACAAGTCCCTCAAATATTCCAGTTTGGTGTATGCAGTCTCCACACTAGCTTGTTGTTTCAGTATACATTCCTGAGACTCAGAAGCTAGGGCAATTATGACCTGGAAGAAATGATACAAAGCATAAGCCTGCTTCAAGTGAATTGCACATCCTGGCTCATTTGCTTTCTTATAAATAATCTGGCAAGTCACCAGCTACAAAGCTGTGTAACTGTAACAACTCTAGAGCACTAGTGTCTGGGTAGCCCTTAAAATACAGTCATGGAAACTGCAGATGCTGCAAAGAAGGGGGAAAAAAAAAGCTTCATGGCAATATGTTTCAGTAAAGTCTATTTGACATCTGTTCAGTCAGTAAAAAGCTTTGTTTACTTCAGCTGGTATTGCTTGGACAGAAATTGGACATTCTCTGTAGTACTAGGTAACGCTTATTTGGAGAAGCACTGATGTTTTCAAGAGCCGAATATGGATTTATCTGTGTGGAAGTCTCCTAAGTCTTTAGATGTTTCTTAGCATTCCCTGAAAGAAGGAAGAGTGTAGAAAGATAAATTCAGATATTCAAATACCCTATCTGCATCGCACCTGGATCCTTCCCTACAGGGAATATGCACTGCTTTTTGGTAGAGTGGTACTTCCTGATCTCCTAGATGTGTTCCAGTTTTAAAAGGTGTGATTTTATATGGTAAGTTGCATTTGTTCTCTGTCAGTGACTGCTTGGCTTCTGACATAACGAGAATCTTCCCCACTCAGGAAAATAAAGGAAAGCATCTGTTTTTGGCAGATCTTCTTTCTAACTCTGCTGTTCTACAATTCCATTGGACTTCTTTCCTTAAAAAATCCAGCTTCAATTATACAGTTCAATGAGACATTACTGTTGCCAAAAATCTATCATTAAATATCTGAGTGATGGGTGTCTAGGATGACTGGGGTTTTCATTGTTCATTCTTGGTGGTGTCTTTGTGCTTTAGGGGTTTTTTTATTTCTTTTTGTTGGGTTTTTTTCCTGATTGGGATTGAGAGAAGGCCAGGTGGGAAAGGAGAAACTCTTTATAAATAGCAGTTCCTGGAACTGGAAATAACACGGTATACTGGCTTCAGAGCTTTCGTTTTACAGTGTCTCTCAAAGATAGAACAGTGTTCTGTGAACTGAGACCAGGGATGCTCAGCTCAGCCCAGCAGTGACCTCACCTTTCTGAGCTTCAGGTTTGTTACTGTCTCAGTACTTGAGATGTAGCTCCTTTGCTTTTCTCTCTCTATCAGCTGTGTGTATATTCGTTCTTCTTCTAGTTGCATCTTTTCAATGAACTCCATCAGCTTCTCCAGTGCCCTTCTGATCTCCAACAGGACCTGTGTTTCTTGTTCTTTTTCATCTCTGTCTGCTATAAACAGCAAATATTAGCTGTAGCACTCATCTGATAATCTACTGGAAATTCACAGAGCAAATCTGAAGTAATATACCTTCTCAGTGTGCTTCACCACATCTACATTCTTTATCTTTTAGAACAGCCCAATTTTCAGGTCCTATCTCTGTACTGTCTTTCTTCAGGAAGACATAAGTAGTTTGTAAGGCTTAAGCTAACCTATCAGAGGGAGCAAACATCACAGAAAATTATGTATGACCCTGCTTCCCTCTCTTCTGCTTGTAGCTACCCTTTTGTACCTTTGAATAGCAAGGATAGTTCGGTGGCCAGCTGGCTACTAAAATATTTTGAGGTTCGTCTCTCAGCTTCCTGCAGAGAGGACCCTTTAAGAAAATGGCACATGTCCTCAATGTCTTTCACTTTTTCCTTGTATTTTATCTGTAAGAAATCGAAGAGGAGAGGGAATTTTAGATAATGTTGCAAACCTGTGAGTTTGCAACACTGAGAGATAGTGACTTGCTGTGATGCTCTTTCCTCTGACAGATGAGAGCAAGACATTGTCTAAATAGGTTATTGCATTTTCCTAGCCTTTTAATTACTCTGATTGCATAGAAACTGATTGCAAATCCCCTGTTTCTGATACCACAATGCATTGTGTTGTTCTTGCTCTGTATAGACACGTACTGAATTTGAACTGTTGGTTATTCTGTTAGGATGCCTGACACCATTCCCTTATGCTGGAAATGGTTGCACTGAAGTAGCACTATCTCCATTTTGGTTTGCACGATACTGGGGATGGAAGTGACTTGGATTCAGGACACCACCATCCTGGCTGCAGCATCAGTGATACTTGAATTTGATATGTGAGAACAAGACTTCCTTAATGAATTTTTAAAGAACTTCCCCAAAGTCAGCTGCAAAAAAGAATTCACCATACCTTCTGTGCTTTTCCCTCTTTTGCAGCATCAAGGACATGAAGAAATAGAGAGTTTAGCTTTTTAAGAAGCCCTTCTTCCTTTTTTCTTCTGCAATGCCAGTATATATGCCTTGAATTTATTTCCTTTTCTAGAAAGTCCAGCTGTAAAGCAATGACACACACAATAGCTCAGACCTGTGGGAAGTTGAAGAAAGATTATAAACTTTATTGAAGCGAGTGATGAAATCTCCCGTGCTTTTGACAGCATATATCCCAACTTTGCTGCCACAGGGGATGAATGCTTTGCAGTCCTAAGGCTGTGCGTGTTATAATTCATGTCCAAATGCAATGTGTACTTCAGGGTGGGGGAAGGATATGAAATAGAAGGTACAAAGATCAGCAGAAGAGGATACAGATAGTAGGGAGAGAAAAAGCATATAATGAAAAGAGGAGAGATAAGTAAAATGACGTATATTTCAGTTCATCTTGCACTATGAGAAAATACTACTTGTGGGGCATAGAAAGAAGTTGAATTTCCTCTCAGTAGAGGAAAAGTATCAGCAAAGAATATCAAACCTGTAAGTAAAGGTGAACCTGTAATTACCAGATCTGGATCTGCAGCTCTTCTTGGTAAAGCTCCAAGAGACTGAACAGTAGGAATTACAGTGTGCGTCCAGGGGTTGGTCTGAGCACCTATAACAGGCCCGATTTCACCTGTAATTTGACTTACGGTTCTGGCACCAATAGTGATGGGGACAAGGCCTGTGGATAAAGAAAAACTAAGTGTAATGCTTAGATCACAATTTCCAGCTGCAGCCCTAGTGAGCAGCTTTTATTAAAGTTCAAAAGGAACTGACAATGATTTCAAATTGCCTAATGAAAAACAAACTGAATTTTCCTGAGCTGTAAATGCTGTATACCAACTGTCATACCAAGGCACTGCAGACTTTCACCTTCAGATAGCGTCTATTTATGGCCCCATCACTGAGAAGAATAGTTCTCCCAAAGAATACCGTAGATTTAGCCACAGTGTGATTCGGTCTCCATCCTAGCTCTCCTTCACTGTTATTCTGGCGTTGCTTGTTTTGAATGTACACACCATGAAAATTGTTATTTTCCATTTAGTGTTTAGGTAGAAACTGAACTGTTTTGGTAGGGTGATTTCCTTGCTCTGAAAATAATGTGTCCTTGTCTCTTTATTGTTTACATAATCCAATTCAATTTCCTGCTTTACCTTTTCCATTTCTATCTTCCATGCTTCCTGCCAGTGGGGAAGGCTGGCTAGTATTCCAGTCACAGTCTATTCCCAGAATTGGCACCATCAAACTAGACCCACTGGGATCAGGGATTTTCATTCCAAACACTGCAGGTATCCACATCTCCGTGCCAGGATATTTGATCATACCTAGTTTGTTAAAAGAAGATGAGAAACATAAACCATTAAATAGTTTTTGATGAAAAGAACTGCTTTCACTTCCAGAGGCTTACAATGCTTATATTTCTGTTGCAGCTTCCAAATAATACCTGTCTGAGTTCATTATAAGGTGTGCCAGAGTGGCTATTTTAACAAAAAACTTCCTAGAAGTTTGAAGTGCTGATGGCTTGGCCGAATTCTGTGATGGAAATGGGTGCATTGATGTAGCCTTCAGTGTAATTACACCTGTTCATACATTAAAACAAGCTTGTTGTTTTATACCTACCCAGTTTACCACCAGTACTCTTGAGACGTGAAGCTATTTCCTGTTTTTTCTCCAGGCTTTGCAAGCAATGTATTGCATGATAAAACCTAGTGGCAAAAGACTTCTTCATATCTTCTACCGAAGCCTTTAGTGCTGCTAATCTGTCTGCTACTAGACAGGTATCTTCCAAAACTGATGCCTTAAACTGCTTTAGAGCATTCACCACATGGATTTGTGATACCAGCCAGTCAGCTTCCAGCACTGCTTGGTAACTTCCACTGTGCGGTAGCACCTTGTCTTGTTGGAGGTGAACTCCATGTACCCGAGCAATTTTCCCACTCAGAGGTTCAGTGAAGGAATCTCCAAGAAGCATTAGGTTTCCAGAAGGACCCACCAGGCCACCTAGAGGTATAACTTCTCCTGCAGTCAGGGAATGGGAAATGAGAGTCAGAACATTACCTGGCAACTCATCATTATGGTCCAGTCCTTCCCATTTAGAAAAAGGCATCATGATCATGTACTTCAATGAAAGCAGAAATAGGTCTAATGGGACACATGGAGGGGGCAGGAGGGAAGTTTAAGGTTTTTTATAAAATAATTTGTCCAACAAAGTGTTCTTAAATAAGTCTCCTAGTTTCTACTTTAGAAGAAGATTAAGGTCCACACTCCTTTTTTGGGTCACGTGTATATTCTAACATGAGTCATACAGAATATAGGTATGTGAAAATGCTTTTTAAAAATCTAGAGCTTCAATTCCCCCAAGCCTCTAAAGAATACACTTCATGCTACTTTTAGTATTTTAATAGAGCAATTGGACCATCTTTAAATGTCAAATTAACTTCAGTAGTTTGTGTCATAGTTAATGAATGATGACCTCAGATGCCTCTCACAGTTTCACTAGTTTTATTGACCTTTAAAGTGATAAATTGTAAAATAAAACTATAGAAAAGAGAAGGATTACTGTCTGTAAAAGCAAAGTTGCGCAACTGTTCCACAGTTGGCTCAACAGGAGTGTGGTGGACATAAAGACTTTTTAGGCTCATTCTGGTCTGTGCCTTGAATCAATCGGTTAGGGGCAGGTTAAACGAACAGTGCATACCACACTTACTGAATCATGAAGAGCATTCACTTACCAGTGTTACTATCCAAACCAACTCCGAGTATTGGAACAATCTTGCCTCCCTCTGGCTCAGTCATAGGACCCCCAATCTCCAAAGGTGTCAACATGCCAGTAAGAGGGTTAAGGTATGTCCCACCAACAGTCAGCTTTTGCCCAGTGTGAGGATGGATCGTAACCCCAAGCACCGGAACTTCTATTTCTGTCACCGGATCTAGCATGAGTCCTCCCATACCAAATATTTTTTCAGGACGCAGGACTGGAAGTTTCGACTTCACGGGTAGGCCAGTGTTGGGACAAACTGGGTAAGGAATGTAGGGAAATATGGGCACTTCAGGCTTATGACGCTTACCTACATGTAAAACCAGAACAAATTCAACACAGTTATGCAAACTAGTGCTAAATGAAGGAAGCATTAGAGCTCAGAATAGAGACCATGGAGTTTTCAGAGAATGCAGATGGTAAAGGTTTGTTGTCTTTAGGTCCAGAATTAAATGAATTAATGTAAGCGCTTTCTGACGATTATATGGAGTTTTTTAGTTTTTGCTTTTGCCATTCCCTTACAGTTGCAAGTTTCTCAGCACATAATGGTTTTTACAGTTTAATGAACAGAGGGGCTGAAATCTCAGAAGCAAAGAATACCCCTACACTTCCTCATATACAAGCCTCATAACAGTTAATACATCTCATACACAGTAAGTCTTGTATCTAGCTGAACAACACTATCTTCTGTGCCATAACGGGAAGCTTTCTCAGATTTTCTTTAGGTTTTGTTATGGGAAAGATACATGTGAGTATAGCAAGTTGAGGGTTATTTTTGTTTGGGTTTTGTTTTAACAAGTACCCCCACTATTACTGTTCTCCACAAATAGGCAGTTGGATCAATGGATTGTTGCATTGTGGCACTTACCTGAAGCAGAATCAACAGCACAGACCAGCCTAGATCTGATGGGATCATAACCGATGTTACCAGCTACGTGAAGTACCTTCCCAGTCTCAGGATGTAGGAAGTAATTGCTAGGTACTGGCCCAGGGCACTGACTGGTCAGCAGCATGGTGCAGTGTGGGTAGGGAGTTAACAATCCAGTGACAGGATCCACACAGATATCGTCGGGTGCTTGGGCAGTGCCATTTGAGTCTGAAAGCAATTTACAATAGATGGGGAGAGGGGGGAGAAGAAATAGCCTGTAGACCTTGCACAAGAGGGGCAGTGGGTTGCTGGTTTATCAGAAATCCTATGCAAGGGCAGAGATGGGGTGAGAAAAAAGGAACTGATCTTTCTGCCTTTTGCAGAAGATGTCTGAGGAAGTCTAGTACGTTGGCAATTCGGTTATCTCTCTACCATGTTTGCATGAGTTTTATAATAGTGAGGAGATTGATGTTTCATGAATGTCCTTTCAGGATTTTAGATTTCATTGCCTCGGTCTGCAACATTCATTTAAACACCCAAGGTCAGTTTCGTTGTCCTTTTTTTTTTACTTGTGTTCCATTTAGAAGGGGGACAGAAAGAGGTATCTTGGTGTCAGGGTGCCTTTTACATTTTGTCATACCAAAATAAGTGCAACAATATTAGAAAGCAGACAAACACGTGGGAGCAAACCAATTGACCTTATTGAGACTTGCCTGCAGAGTAGTTCATTTCCCTCTCTGTTGCTAGGGGATAATTAGCAAGTATTCAGTCAAAGATCTTGAAGAATGCCAATCTGACATCTTCTGAAGAAACAATTTCAAAGAGTTCTACTGATGATTTTGCTTTTGTAACAACTCCTTAATTCACAAGTTGTTAGTGGGAACTCAGTGAGGACATCGTTTTCGAAGTACAGTCTCTTGACTTTGCTATTAGTTCTTTTGTGATCTAGCTATTTTTTGTGACATATATTTTGTGACCTATGTTACACCAGCCTGCTTACACTTTCTTACACACCAACATAATTTTCAAACGAATTTCTACAAATTGTAGTTACCCACTAGATCCTGCTTGGTAAGTATCCTGGTTTTAGCTTTGTTAAGAAGGTGAGCTCCCATTCCTTCACCCAGCACTCCCCATGCTTTGAGGCGGTGACTCTCCTTTATTATAAAGCTTGACATCTTGCTGCTTGCAGCCTCTATCTGGGCTAACAGGCTGGCATTCAAGAGATAAAGGTGGTTACTCACGATCTGAAGATAAGGTAAAACAATTTAAAGAGAGCTGTAAAGGAAGAATTTTGATGGGCATGCAAACGATATCTGCACTTTGGCAATTAGAGAGTTTGATCAGTATTTGCTTTGGCTAATGAAGTAAAAAGACCACTTTACTGTTTCTCTGTTTTCTTCTTAATTACACCATTCTGATTCTGACAGTGATAAGGCCTGTCAGAGCATGGATGGCACGCTGATTAGAACTGGTGTGATATTCTGGAGCCAAATCAGTTGGTAGCACAAGAACGGGCCCTCAAAATATTGTTGTCCCGGAGATTATGAAGGGAGTCTCTTCAGAGTTTATGTCTCTCAGATTTTCTAGGCTTGCTTTACATAAATGTGAAAATGATCATCTGCATCATCTGATCTTCTGGATCAGGAATCAGTTTTCAGCTTCTAGATATATGCGCCGCCAACCACAAGCCAACACAATTGCTTACCACAAATGCTTTCTAGCTAGCAAAAAGAAAGTTGCAGCAGAATTTTGCAGTGTGATTATTACCTTGTATAGTCTGGCTGAGGCAGCATTGTTTGGTTTCCTTTACAAGTCACCATATTTGTCAGCATCTCTGCCAATCTCACCACCTCTCGCAAGGCGGAATTGAACATGACACAGTGCTCTTCCTGACATTTCAGATCATGCTGTAATAAGTGCATCTGTTTGTTCACACTTTCCTCATATTCAGCAGCCAACTGCTTCCTTTGCTGCATCTCTTCTTCTGCCTAGGTGGGATATAAGATTTGAACATATCTGGGGTGCTTTTGTTTTATGCAAGTGTAAACAGAGATTACAACTTTCCTGCCCTTTATTAAAATGGCAAAGATTAGAAATTTGGAATAATTTTGATGTGTTCATTTGAATTCAAGCATACATATGCTGAAAACTCTA
Source organism: Steatornis caripensis (assembly GCA_013398225.1). NCBI lineage: Eukaryota > Metazoa > Chordata > Aves > Caprimulgiformes > Steatornithidae > Steatornis > Steatornis caripensis. The sequence goes on from VZSC01001584.1 coordinate 194,379, forward strand.
ATATGCTGAATTACAAGTATCTAGCACATAAGTTATCAGCATGTATCCAGACCTGAGTAAGCTGGTAACTTAGGGTATCCTTTTAACAAGTGGTGTAAGAAGTCCTTAAGGAAGAATTAGCTTTCACAACTCCTTACTGTGTAGCATACACATTTTTCCAAGTGAGACAATGAGTCTATTTCTGTTTTCAAGACATGAAATCGCTTCATTCTTAGAACTTTTTTAACAATTTAAACAAGTACAGTTCTGATGTGGAAAAAGAAGTTGTATCTGCTCAAGCAGATTCATTTGCGCCATTTTCAAAGCTGAAACCTCTGCTGCCAAAGCAGAGAGACAAGAGCTCCCAGAAGAAGAAGAAATGGGATGCATGGATGTATCAGATCAAGAAAAGAAAAAAAAAGACTAATCTTTGAGATACATTTCTGTGTTAGCACAAAGCAGTAGCAGCAACTTTAAATGCTTTAAAGGCCCAGTATAGCTTGTTGTTCACAGAAATTAAAATATTCTTTTGCAGCCTATGAACCATGAAATGCTTACAGTTCCAAAAGTGAGGTTTTACATGACCATGCCTAAAATTATGAAAAGAGACTACTGAGAATTTCATTTGTTACTCCACGTGTAAATGTTGCTGAACTGAGCTCTACCTGCTGTTTTGCTTTTAAGTAAGCCTCTGTCATTGTACTGTCGTAGGCCTCCATCCCTTCTGGGATACTCAGTGTCTTTATCCAGAGGTTTTTCAGTGAAGATATTTCATTTGTAAGCTTGTGATACAGAGTTTTCACCTGAGTTTAAAAAAAAAGAGATCATATTAGGACTGTAAGAGATGATTTGGAGATGATGAAATTCTCTTCAAAATAGATACCTCTTTATGTAATTAAAATACATGCCGTTGTCTGAGTTTTCAGTACAAAACACATTTATGCTAGCTTGTCTCAGATTTATGGTAGGATGATTTCTCCACACTACTCATCTGTTAACTGCATGCTGTAATGCCAGCTCCCTCTACTGTCCTTCAAACCACAAATGAAGTTAGATACAGGTAGATTCATCATTAGGGCTGTGAAATGCTATCCCATTGATATCAGCTGAGGGATTATTGTAAAATTCAAGTAACAGAACAAGGCTCCATATCTGTTACCATGTATTAATTTATTCTTTTATATTTCTCCTCACGACAGCTCTCACGTTTTTGACTAGGATATCCATATTATTTTCATTTTACATATGAGAAATTGAAGCTGGAAGATGTAGTCACTTGCCAAAAAATGGTATTAGTTCATTGCAGAACCATAAGAAAACCAAAATGTTCTGCCTTAAGGCCACTACTCCTCCCATTACATTACATGGTATAAACAACATGCTTAAGAATATGGGTACATATTTGTGTTTCACGTTCTAAAAAGATGCAAGTTGAAATAAAGCGTGTACCTAATAGCCAAAGGCTAATGAAACAATAGTAACAGACAAAGTTGCATGTTTTAGGCTCTTTCTACATAAATATGAATAGCCCCAAAACACAATTTACCTCTTCTGTGAAATGGCCCAGTTTGGTTGTCACAGATAGTGACTGTCTCAGCAATAGTTCAAAGAAAACATTGGTATTAAATGACTCGAGGTCTACGTGTTCTTCAGGCTCCCACACATCAAACCTTTTCAGGAAGGATGCTGAAACATGGATATTCATTTATTAGTATTTTTTTTTTCATTTAAGACTGTTTTATGAACAAAGAATGCATTGAACTGAGCAGCCATTGCACATTGCTGAACATGGGATCCTGGCTCCATTATATGCAAGTAACCAGGCAGATTCACTGTTGTTTAGCCTTTCTGTTATATCTGACCTGTTCCATCAGTGCTGCAAGAGTCGTCATCCATACTACCTTTGTTCTGCAGCGAGGGGTGACATTTTTTAATGGAAAGTACTGTTGATACATTGGAGGAATAGCTGTCCAGATCGTACTTCAGCTGCTGCCTTCGAAATGGAGGGCAGGTAGTGGCTTTCTGTGACCAGCTAAGTCCCTGACAAAGGAGCTGCAAGACACAACAAAATTAAACAAGTAAATTATTTTTCTAAAATAGAAATAGTAATCCCAGCAGATAAGGCTGAAACCAAGGTGAAGGAAGTATAATTATCTGTTGTTTGGATCTGCTAAATGAATAAATCACATTTTCTATCATCACCTGAGTAGTCTGGTTGCAGAAAAAGCCTGTTGATTTCAGAACATGCTAGAAACATAAAAGAATGGCTGTTTGGGAGATTAACAGTCTGAAGGACCACCTTGGTTTTTAACTGTGAAACAGCACATCTGTTGTGGTCACTGGGACTTTTGTCTGACTAAGGAGTGCAAAACTGAATGTGATATGAATGACCATTGGAGAAACTTATTCACGACTGATAGTTCTTTATAATAGCTTTCCAGGACTTGTCTACATTGTCTTTATTTTGAGGCAGGCGTGGTCAGACATTAAAGAAAAAATAATTATAATCTCATTGATGATCTCATTCCTTCCCAAAGAGATGTGAGTTGTGAAGAATTTTATTGTGAAGAATTATTATTTGATCTAATGAATCAGAAAATAGGAATGAAATTCACTTACACCCTGAGTGTCTCTGCATGGCCTATGTGACAGGTAAATATACTGGGGCTTTGGTGGTGCTGGATCAATTCATAGGGATGAATTTTAGCCCACATATAAGGTTGACTTACAATTTACTCTTTCAACTTTATAGGTGATGCCTAAGGGAACAGATAGCCTGTGGGTTCATTGCACAGAATCTTGTAATATCCTCTACAAAAAAATTACGTAACTGTTAACTTACTGTCAATACCACAGAGGCAATAAGCAATATGAGAAGTCCTGTGATTACTCCAATAACTGCCATCCAGTCAGGTTTCAGTAGGAGGTCTTGGTTTTTTGCAATGCCCACCTGTACAGCATATCTGGGTGTTGTGGGGAAGAATGGCCCCTCTTCATAACACTGTCCTCCAAGTGGCATGACCCTAATGTACTTCATGAAATGAGCATAAATAGAAAGGCCAGTCACATGCCATTGCATCTGATTTAAATATGCATGCTGATTTAAATATGAAGTGTTATTTTGTCTGTTGCACTGAGGTAAAGCTTTGCAGTATTTGCACCATTTTGCACTTATGTATGTAGCACACACGCATGCAAACTCACATATTTATTGCTGTAATCACCTGTACAAAAATGAAAAATGCTCACTATTATTTTTAAAATTTCATGTGTTTCCAAACATTCATATAGAACATGAAATGCTTTGCTAAGAAGGACATTGTAACTGCAAAGACAGGATTCCTTGGTACAAACCATTTTTTTGTGCTGATTGCTACTCAGCTGTAGCACATAGGTACCAGGGTGCTGGAACTGGAAAAGGAAAAAGATGAAATTTTGGGAGGCTTCTCTTGCTTCTTTGAGGCTTCGAAAGTCTCCCCAGTCAAATTCTGCATTTGTGTTGTACAGGTTGTTTCTAGGAGCAAAAGTACAAACATCAGTTCTTCTAACTACCCTTTTTTTTTTTGTAGGCTCTTTATTACAGCAGAGATTTACGAAGGCATAGTTGTCACTCAGGGTTCATCTGTACCACTAAATAACTGAGGATCAGTGTGAGTTTAGGCACTGAACCTCAGTTGTCCACACAGCTCTGCTGTTTAAGCCCCTGCTTTGTTTTGGGCTGCTCCAACTAGTTCTCCCAAAACAAATGTGAAAATAGTCACTGGGACCCCTTATAGGCGTTTAATCACTGCAGATGTCAACGCCGAGAACATGGAAACCACATGTAGGTTTTGTTATTGATTACGTGTCCCTGGTGTTATTTGTATGCTTTGAAACTGGATGAATGGCAGAAATGAAACCAAAATATGCCGCAGGGGAAGAAAACCACAAAACCACCCAAACAAATAAAAACCACAAAGGCAGAGCTCCTAAGGCTTTCAGTGCAGTTAAGGACTACTGGTTTCCATTTGGATTAGTTTACCAAAACCTAAACCTTAGCTCCAATAAGATCCTAAAACTCAATAACTACAAAAAAAAGACGAGAAGGTCAACTAGAGGGATTATACAACATAAGTCAGTGAGAAGTCAAGTTGCAAAGAGTGTGAACACAGATCAGAAATAGCATCAGCAAGACATCAGGAGCCGTATGTATATATTTAATTTTGCTCGTTTTAATAAGTGAATGTTATTTTCTTGACGAAGTACACGCTGTTTCCTACTGTGCCACAATGTCTTTTCTGTCAAAATGGCATTGAAGTATGTTTAATAATGAGATTTCCACTCTTCCTAGTCATATTTTCTCTTAATTCTATGTTGGAAACGTGAAAACTTCAACCTGGTTCTCTGTAGCTTAAGTAAAAGTACATTAGCTAAGTTCTTCTATGTTCAGCATTTGTACTTACACGTCATAAACCGGGTAATGCTCCTTGGAGACAATGAACATGATGGTAACATTAACATTAATGCATGTAGTGGGATTTAAGATGCCAGCAAATATGATTTCTGATGTGGAATTTGAAGGTCTCAGGCTTTGTATCCAGGAAGACTTGTGTTGTTCATGGCCAGACTTAACTGTAAAAGCACAGACTTTGTTAGGCTTGGCTCATTACTGATCATTTTCTGTTTACAGAACAACTACAGGATACAGCTTTTCCTTTTAATTTTTATGACTAAGCTTTATACCTGCAAATTTGGTTTCCAAAATAAGGTTACTGTCAAGACAGCATGCAAACACGCCATGGGCATTTTCCTGACATTAGATAATTGTGCACCACATTTTCTTGTCTTTTTGCAACAGCTCTGCTGAGGTGCATCTGGTGAAGAAGCAGCACTTCTTGCAAAACTGGCAACTTTTATGAGGGATCTGTCCCTTTATGTTTAGTCAGATTTGGCTTGCTGATACATTTGAGGATATCTCTGCAGACACTAAAGAGGAACTCAAGTCCTGCTCTCCAAGACAAATGCCATTGAAAGGAATAATAAGGAAGTGATCTGACATGTCCAAAGCTAAGGAGAGGATGGTGTAGATTAGAACTGAAGAATGGAGCTAAACTCTGGATCAGGAGCACTAAGCCAAAGGAGAGATGTGGGAGAAAATTAGAAAAGTTCAGCTGTGTTGCTCCTGGGTTCTGTCCTCCCTGCATACCTATGGACATGGCAGTGGGAGCGTTGTTAAGGGGCTGTGTGCCAGGTCATGTGTGCACACAGGTGGAGGCTTTCAACAATTGCCCACACAGTTGTCCCTCATTGCCCCTGGGCAAAAGGCAGGGGGCCAGAGGGAAGCAGTTTGCTGACCAGTGGGTTTGGCTGCAGAAGTTCTGACTTGCGGTGCAGAGAAGATAAAGCTTTTTCATTAACTTCGCTATGCTTAGTGTGAATGGCTTCTCCAGGAACTTGAAGATGGTGAGGTATTTTTGATTTAACTGTTGTTATTTTGTATTTAGTTTAGCGCTGGTAATGGTTGATATTACAAAGTACAATTAAATATCAGAGAAGCTGTGTTAAATACATACTTTGGAGCTTTACAGAAGAACTTACCTGGAGCTGTTGTTGAAGAAGGCCTCTTTTTCTGATGTGATGAAGCCTCGTTTAGCATGATGAAGTTGTGAAATAGTTGTGGGTCAGGATTATACACCCCCAAAAATCCTTTCCCTGAAGTGGTATGAAAAGCATTCGTCACTTCTGGTTCTGAATATGTTGGACTTTACTTTTCCTACAGGTTTATAGGGTATTAGCTCACAAAAGATCCCAAATAAGGCTTACAAAATCTAAAACCAAATGGTATACTTTTTAGTACATTCCTCTTATTCTAGGGCAGTGCTTTAAAATACTTGGGCCTTACTCAAAGTCTTTAGCGTTTGTTTGGTGTCGCAAGACCTGTACCTAAAGTAGCAACTGGTTTAACTTTGCTAGAGTCAATGAAACTGTGCAAAGGTACCATGGGCAAATGATTCTTTTTTTCTTGTTGTTACTAGATTTTTGTATGGTTGTGCAAAAATGGTTGGATGCTTTTAAGATTCAGCTGCACAAGGTGCTAGACCATCTCATCTAGACCATGCTTTTGCCAAGGAAGGTTGGACCAGATGATCTTTGAGGTGCCTTCCAACCTGATATTCTATGATTCTATGAAATAGTGCCTTTGGCCTGTGGTTTTGTTCTGGAATTCTGGGGGGGAAAGGTTTAGCTATTTCTAATTATACTTGGTAAGAGCACGTTAAAATCTGAAGCCCAAGAGAAAATCTGTATGGATAAAGGACCTGAGAAGGAAGTCCTTTGACAAGCAAAGATATTCGCCATCTCTGTTTATTATAATTTTGGGAATGGGAGGAAATGTCTGAATATCTGTACTTTACTGTAAAATTGGAAATACACAGATTTCAGATGAATGTTCTGGCATTGAGTGGGATGAATTTTGCATGGAGTGATGAATTTGTATTGTCGCGTGCTACCAGGATATAAGCATCAAGATTTATTATTGTTTGTGTTACAAGTATCATGGAAAGGCTTGTTGTGTGTAAAAGCCATTTAATACCCAGATAATACTATAGCTCTTGTTATTCTTTTACTTACCACTCATTTTTACGATGTATGTTGGATAGGTATGTTTGCTTTGTTCTGAAGTGCAGATGTCTTTTAAAGAGAAATATGATCTCAGTAGAACTGTTCTTAATTCTTCTAAGAACACAGCAGTCTAATAGATAAAGAGTTCAGAAATTTTTTTACATGAATTTTTCGCGCAGTGGTAATACAAGGCCAGGTACAAAAATTTTCTGTGGTTATAACAGTGTCTGAGGGTTTTGCTTGTTGCCTTCTATAATTTTTTAATAAAAAAGGAATGAGGATGTTCTTTGGTTAAAAGATTACTGAAAGTCTAGAAAGCCTACCAAAAAAAGGTAGATTGTGAAATTAATTGCAGCTTTTACCTTGCTCCCATTTCTGTAAGTGATAAAAAGCTGAGCATTTTTCTCTGTACAAGTGACCTGCAGAGTATCCCTTTGTTGTCTTCTACACTGAGAATTACACACGCTCTCCAGACTGTCAGTCTGACAAATGCAGAGGCCGAGAACCTTGTCGTAGCCTTGATAATCTCTGGGGACAGTACAAACCTGCAGGAGGGGAAAAGAGAATAAAATAGTAGTACAAGTAATGTCCAGGTGTTCGTTTATTGAGGAGAGAAATCTGGGTTTCCTGTTTCAGGTTGAAGAAGAGGTAAAATGTCCTGTGAACACACTAATAACACTTGGTTGCCACATTGCGTGTACCTTCTGAAGGAAGGGCCTGGGGATTTGCTTTTAGGCCAGTTTCCGCGTGATGTTTGCATTTAACTAATGCAGAATTGAAATACCTTCTCTGAGCAATAACGAATCCATCCTTTCTTGCTTAAACACTGTCCTTCCTGATTTCGGGAGGCTGAATCCCTACAAATATCATATACTTGTCTGACACAGTGTCTTCCATCAGTTAAGGACCTCCAATAACCTGGAGGGCATGTGCAGTGAGCATCACGGGGCTGGAAGAAGAAGCAGATGTTTGTTTAGGAACATGCAGTCTCACACAGATACTGTTCTGTATCTTGCTGCATTAAGAATTGTACCTGATCTGGCTACAGTCAGATGAAAATTTAATATCCATACACATAACCTTAACTTCCAGCAAAGACAAGAAATTGGTTTAGCCCTGAAGAAACTCAGAACATAGGTAGATCTGGCACCCCCATCCCCCTCCCGTGAGTCTGTGTAATTGGAAATAAAGTGTAGGACTGAAGGCTGTCAATACTAAAGCGAGAGAGACTGAATACGAAAGTGCAAGTGAGGTAAAGAGAATGAAGGACAAAGTGTGAAATAATACTGATGTGCCTTAAGACTTTCACAGGAATGCTCCTATACCTGAAACATCTGACCTTTCCCAAGACAGATGCATGTCTCTTGCCCTTCTGCAGGCTGCACTGCCTCTGAGCCACATGGAAGGCACGCTTTTTGGCCAGGCGTGGGGTTAAAGAAATCCACGGGGCAAGTCAAGCAGCTGTGAGGTACCGGTGCTGCCCCTTCAGAACGAAAAGTTCCTGGGGGACAAGGAACTGGTGTGATGCTTCCTTCAGGGCAGAAAAAGCCTTCGAACAACAGCAACAAAGATTCTTGTCAGTTTTTCTTATACAATACAGCTGTATTATGTAGATGGATGAGTTAGTGTCTTTCCAGTTTAAGCATTGTAGCTTATTTGTGTCTGAACACCTAAATCAGTTAAATGAATCCTGCTTCAACAATAATATTCCCCCATTTCAATATTGTTTTACTATGCAGTGAAGAAAGGAAGTCTTCTATATGTGAATCTCACTACAATAAAATTTAATGCTCTAGGCTTGTTGTTTAAGCTTACTTATTTTTTACAATATGAATTTCTGCAAGCCCAATTGATTGTTGAAGAGCTCCTGTGGCATTCAGCAAAATGTAAGTCTGATTGCATTTTTATTGAGCAGTATGTGACATTCTGAGAAACCATCATGAGAAACATTCTGAAGAAGCTAATAATCTCTAGTAAATTATCTATGAATACCTGCTGGACAAATTGGTGGATTCTGTTCTCTTCTTTTGCAGTAAATTCCACTTTGACAGTCCTCATCGTTCTGAAGTTGTAGCTCCCCATTGAAACAAGGCAAGCCTGAAAAAATAGAGAAAATGAAGAGGAAGAGGGCCATTTATCTGTCGCACTGAGTAGCTTGAATTGCCAAATGTAGGTAAGCAACAGGCACACGTACGGAGAGCTTTCCTTTCAGCCACTGAATATTTAATGGTCAGTGAAAATTAAAACCTGCTGATGTATTGGTGTAAAATATTCATGGAAGTTATTTGAGCCTATTGTACTCTCCTACAGGTCATATAACAGAAGCTGTAGTCTGTCCAATCTAAAGAATTTACATATGAAATATGACTGTTGCAGCACAGATAAGTGCTTATTTATGACTATAGAAAATTTGCTACTGTACTTTGTAATCTGAAGGTATCAGGCTCCCTACAGCAGCTGTGATTTTTCAATGTTTATGAATCCTCGTTTACTGTAACCCTCATCCTCATCAGTTAGTATGGGATATGCTGGGTTTTATTTTTGGGATAGGCTGCATAGTTTATGATGAGCATAAAACAAAAAACTGTTACGTAATTGGTATGTCTTCAGTGTTCACTATAGAAAATGTACTTATTCAAGGCTATTTGGTCCCCTCTGTTTTTCAAGATATGCGGCAGATCCTCGAACGCAGTTCAGGGACCTGCTTTTCAACGGTCTCCACTTTTCCATTCTTCGAGGGCGTTTTAAAGGTGGCAAAACCATCAGCAAGTGGTTCTGAACCTGCTCTCCAGGAGAGCAGGGCTCTTGTCCCGTTAGCCGAGTGCCTTTTCCACAGCAGAGGGCAGCCTGGCTTCTCCTCAGGGTCGGGGAAGCCGCCGCCGCCTGCTCGGCGGCCCTGCGCTCCCCGGCGCGCAGCTGCCGCTGGCCTGTGCTAGGCGTCTGCAAGCGCACGGCGAGGAGCTGCGCGGGTTCCTTCTCCTGCAGTTTCACGACAAATGCGTCGAGAAGGAAGAGAAACTTCTCGATTTTTCAAATGTAATGAGATGCAGGTAACGGCAGTTAATGTCACATCTTACATCGCTAGGCTTTTGAGGCACTTCTGAAACCTTTGCCCTTGTGAAAAAAGGCAGCGGTCCAGGCCTCCTACCTGCATGTGTCGTGTAGGAAGTGTCATATATCTAGCACAGACTTCTGTTTTCTTGTGAAGTGTATAATCAAATATTCAGGAGCACTTCTGGAGTACATTTCCCACTGTTATCCTCTGTTTGTACCTTCTGTGGCACTAGTAAATGTGCATAGACTTCTTAAAGATCTTTCACGCAACTACTGTAGTTGGGTGGACTTTCTAGGGACACAATACATGAGTAGTTTCCAGATATATTTTGAATGGCAGTCATTGTTCCACTGGCTAGTCAGCCTGGGAAAAAAATGGGAAGAAAGATAGGAGCGTTCAGAAAGAAGAGCTATTTATTTATCTTTTTGCAAAAGTTAGGACTGCATCTTAATTGGCAAGATGCAGGTTGCCAGAAATTGTTTGTGCCCCTTTGGTGAATCTCTGATCTTACAGTGAAGGGTTAGTTGGTATACCATATTGTTTTATGGACAGTAGTGGCTAGAGTCCGCAGTTAAAGGGTGTGCTTTATAGAGAAATGTGCAATACAGTATCCACTAAAACAGTTTGGTTGTTAAAGTAGGATTTACTTAAATCTGAATTGCCTGCACTTTAAATTATATTAAATTCCCACTCGGTGGCTGCCTAATGCTGGAAGTGCCTAAACTCACCTCCTTGTTTGAGTTTGCATTCTCTGAGCATAGAGATCTCTGTCTCTGAGCATGCCTGGAATTGCCCCCATTGGAGAAATCCTGTGTGCTGGTCCTGCCTGAAACAGAATGGAATGCAGGAACTAGCTGCAACTCTGCCTGTTCTCCTGTCCCCTGCAGGGCTTTGCTTTGGTGCCTAGTCTCAGAGCACACCTAGTAAATTCCAGTAACTGCCAAATTAAGGGTAGCTAGTTCTTCTTCTTTGTAGTTTTTTGTTTTCTTTTTTTTTTTTAATCACAGATAAAGCCAGAGTCATCTGCCAGCCAACATCCATGGAGCTGGAACGCTCACACAGAAATGTACTTTCAGTTCCTTTCTTTCCCAGAGAGGTTTCAATCCACATCTCAACCTCATAAGCTAGTGCCTTGCTGCCAGTCAGTATCTGTGAGTGGAGGGAGGAGAGCAAAAGGGAGGTCATAGAGAAATGACTGCCTAATCTAGTTGCTCTGTTCAGCTGGAGCTATGCAGCTGCTAATGTCATAGTCTAGACAGCGAGTAGTTCTATGGTTGTGTTCAGCTCCTTCCTTCCAGCAGTGCATCTATATTTGAGCCAACTGCTACAAGGCTCTGGATTCCAATTGTAAGTCTAGAAGTTCTGGATGCTGGATTTTTTCTTAATCCCTCCCCTTCCATGGGAAGATTAGGTTGGGCAAGCTTCCCAGTCCTGGGCCTGATAGAGTTCAGCCTTTGGGAATGCAACATGCATAGCACTGTGGAAATGGCCCCAGAGTTTCCCCGAGGCATTAGGTTTCATAGGCAAAGAATACGAGAGGAAGTTAGTAGCTTTCCTTTGTATAGGAAGTATTTTATAGTCATGTATCTGACTGCTATTTGTTATACCAACCAGTGTCCCGTGGCGATGGGCCTAGACTAAGGAAATAGCTTGTGATAGCATTTTCCCTGTTGCGTCTTAGATTAGTCATCGCTCACTGTTAGGAGCAGATATGCCACTTCCTTATTCCACAGAGCTGATGTACAATGTTGCTGTGTGTGGCAAGCGGTCATTTTCCTGGCAGGGACCGGAGTTTAATAGTCCCATAAAATGTTTCATAGCTGTATTCAAGACCAAGAATTAGTGATAAGTCATTCTCAAAGGCCTGGCTGACATGGTGACCCTTTAGCAATTACCTGTCTTAGCTTTTCAGTCCAGCAAAAGGAGAGGAAAAAAGAGGGGGAGATCAAGTACAACAAACTCCAGGTTTTCTATTTAATTGTTAAAGAAGATGGAAAAATGAGCAAGCTATTGGATAATTAGCCTCTAAAAGCACAATATTATTGAACACAGAAATTGGAGATTTCACTCCTTCTCAAATAGCTCCTTAAGAGAGCAAAGCAGCATCTTGTTGTTCTTCTCTGGAATGGAACTTGTAAAAGCATCCCTGATGCACATACAATTTTTTAACTCGTGTAATTATTTTGCTTAGGAGTGCTGGTTTTTTCCCCCTCTCTGAACTTAATCACTGGTGTTTTCAGTCTATGCTACACCAGATTCAGGTTACAAGCTGCATGTTATTTTTAGCTGATTTTCTTCTTGGGCATTGGGGTTTAAGAATTATTTGTTAGTTTAATTACATGATATCTGAATAAGTAGGTGCCAATATGCTTGTAAGACCCATAGTTAGTAAGGCAGTCAAGCAAAATTTTTGTCTTGAGAAAGATTTCTCTGTAAAATGGAATAAAGGTTTATAAACAAAAGAAAGACTGTGTTCACGCAGCTACATGTGGTATATGTTCTTTAGCAAATATTTGACCAACCTACTCCATAGTTATGTCATGTTGTTATTTTTTTCATGTAAACTTTATTCTCTAGATAGTGTTTACAGTAGCCTTTGACTCTGCTACAGAAGGCCGGTTACCTTTAGGTAATGTGCGGTTTACAATCATATGAGTTTTCTAAAGAGAAGCTTATGCAAATGCTGAAATAATTTTAAAGACTGCTAGTGAAAGGCTGGGCTCTGACACTTCACACAAACCCAAGGTAATTTTGATGGGTTTTGGCAGCATTACCCACAAGTGACTCTCAGAGGACTTACTACTCTAAAAACTGCAACTTACCTTGAACCCTTCTACCTTGCTCCAGGGTGAGGGTGTTATGACAAACTTGGAGTATTCATTGTGAGAGGGGAGAGTGAGGTTAATATTATGACCCCAATCTGGGAAAAAAGATTTACAACTAGTACCTGCAGACATATTCCTGTTTGACAAAGTAGGAGTTGCAACATATGTGTGTGTATTTCCCTGTGCTTAGGTTTTCTTTGTTTCATGGGGTATTTTGTTAGGTGTGTTTTGGTTTTTTGGTTGGTAGGGTTTTTTGTCTGCAATGTACTTAATCCTTGCAGAAGAGGAAAGAATCTTTCTCCACATAAAATACAAGCATGTGACAGCACAACCTAGAGCTTTGTCTGGTTATTTGTCATATTCAGGAAACCAAACACCACCCATTAATTTGGAGTGGTGAAAGGGTTCCAACATGCGGAAGATTCTAATTTTATTTCCCTTCCTCTTTCCATGCCTTCTCTGGTTTATTTCTTGTTATTCTTCACTGTTTACTGCTCTTCTAGTTTATTGCTTTGGGGAAATCAAGTGAATAAAGGCTTCTGGGACTTGGGGCTCGATTGCTGTGTTGGAAAACAAAAATCCTGAAGAGTGGTTATTCTGAGATAATCCTGAAAAGCCAGCTGAATCATAATTTAAATTTAAACAAATGAGGATATAGGCCAAAAAGAGCTCAGATTTTTTCAAGTTCCAAGGACAGTGCACAGACTGGAAGTTGCTAGGCTTTTTTGCTTTGACTTTGTAGTTGTATTTTTGCAGTAGCAGTGTTTTATATCTAGGTGGATTAAAACGTTGGAGGACATATATTAGTGTCTCTGCAGCTGAATTCTGATTCTGGGAGGGGGGGTAATGTGGGGAATATAGCAGTGCATGGTTTTTGCTTCTTTAGGGAATTAGAAACCAAGGTTTTATTTAATCTGTAAGACAATGTAGCTGAGGTTTTTATTTTACAATAGACAAGTATTTTGTTAGAAATAGCCTGCTGCGAACATAAAAAATAAAAATCCAGTATAATAATGATCTCTATTACATACATAATTGTCATCAAGATGGGCTTTAACAGTGTACGTACTTCACCTTAACAAACACTCTATTTGGCTGCGAACTTGAAAAACTGCTGGGTTCTGCAGAAGCTTATCTTGTTTTATATCGGAAAAGGGATTGCCTTTGTGTGTGAGTAATAATTCCAGTGAAATGGAAAAGTCACGTTCACTAGGAGTCAAAACATGTACACCTGGAAGCATTAGAAAATGAAATCAGAAACTGTCCAACTAAAAATCCTAGTAGATTAATTTCTATTCACAGGTACTTCCTAGAGTCTTTCTAGCAGGCAGATATTTCTTGCTTAACTGAAATGTGATTTCATCACAGCCTGAGTAGAGGTGTAAACATACCTTTGAGTCCTGCTCTCTAAAGAAGCTTTATGGAAGGTGCAGGAAGGTATGCATAAGAATGTGGTGAAGAAAATGAAAACTGATGTTTCAAGGGGACTGTGCTTTGTTGACTCTAAAATGCTTTGTTAAGTCTTGGGGTTTGTGAGGATGGAAATGTTTTTTGGCCTTTGTGTAGACCTTTGAAGGCAGATTATTGTGTCTTTCTGTGCCGCTAGCGACCAATTACCTGTGAATACCTTTATAAAAGTAATTGTGAAGGATTCAAAAACTAGTTATTCATCAGTAGCAAAGCGATCCAGAGAATTTTATTTAAAACAAAGCAAAACCAACGCAATCTTAATATTTAAAACTGACACTGGATTTTTGTATTAATTCATGCTGCATGCTTTCCTTTAGATCTGAAGTGAGTATTTATTCTGTTACACTGTAATCCTTTGGTTACTGAGGTGATGGTGTTATGATTTCCGCATGTACTTATCACACTGCATACATTTCAGTATTTGTGTTTGGACATCTTGTTATGTTTGAAAAAAATGAGACTTTTGTAAACTTACGTGGCTAGTGATGACAGATAGAGATAACAAATAGAGATAATTCAGAGCTTGGACCTACCCAGACAGGCTTCTCATGGGTGTAGCAGTGAAGTATGGCCAAGCATGGAGCAGAGCAGTGCCTAGGGCCTTCCTGATATCAACTGGTTAACATCATCTTGTGTTTTTATACCTGAGAATTGGTGTTTTATCCACTGGAGCTTAAACGCTTGCTGTGAAGCTAGGTGAATCCCAAAACTGCATCACTGAAGTAAAGGTGAAATGGCTTCAAAGGAGACGAGAAACAAAAAATTGTAACCTGGAAACCTAGGGAAGAAGGAATGTTTCCTGGGCATTGTTTCTGGGCATTGCAGGAAGCTCAACAAGAACTCCCTTCCCATCTTTCTTCAGGAAAAACATTTCCTGATAAATTCAGTGTAAGCTCATTCCTCCTCCTAGAAGACACAGGGAAAGAGGGATGGGGGTTAAAAAAGACAGGAAAGTGATGATGTGGTGCTTTCGGGCACAGGTGCCATGTGGCTAGCTCCTTGCAGATATAAGTTACCAGGGCAAGTAGGGATGTCTGAGACTACAGACCACTTAGACTGCCTCAAGAGAGAATGGACTTCTTTAGGGCTGATCCTGCAACTTCCAGGTGCTAAGTTGCATAGCCTACTTATCGTCAGGACAAGTGAAACTTCTGGGTAAACAGACTGATGAAGCATTCAGCAACATTGAACTGCAGCTCCTGGCTTGTGCGCATGTGTGGCTGAGGCAGTCTGGATCACAGAGATTGCTACAGCTTGAGATCTCTGCTGTCTGGGTTGAGTGGGAGCCACTGTCCTTTCCTCTTTCCTTTTCTTCCCTCTCCCCAACATGATCCCTCTTCAAAATGCTTGAGATGCTCTATTTTTCAGTTAGTGGGGCTTCCTTCTCTAAATACATTTAATCTGTCCTGTTCAGCACAGCTGCAGAAACATGTCTTGTTTTAAATTGAATCATTTGGTTTCCAAGTTTCTCTAGCCACAAAGAAAGCAGGAAAACTAAAACTGGATGGGTGAGACTGTTCTGAAAGAATCTGAATCAGCCAAGAGCTCAGCCTCTCCCTCTTGCTTGGCTCAGAAACTTGGCTCCTGCAGCTCTGCGTGCAATTCAGCCTGGTTGTCATCATGTGGAGAGAGATGTGGAGTTATGGGAAATGGGATGCAGAGTGGTGTAGAGGAAATGTCAATGTTTCTTCTTGAGTGGCAGCTGCTGATTCATATTTTCAAAAGGCCTGTGAAGGATTTTCTTCAGTGTCTATCCTCCCCCTGACTCTTTTCTTGGTTCCTCATCTAAATACTGAATTCTTTTTGTTTGTGTATTAGAAGGAATTTTTTTAATGTAATTTTTTTTTGTATGCAGTTTACTTACAATCATGGTATTGTTCTCCATTTAACGTTGTCTGGTTTTAGTGGGCAACAATTCATATGCTTCTCAGCTAAGCTTTTGGGATCTGTGAGATGATAGCTTGTTTAAGCAAAATCCAGCAGTTTTAGAGGGTCTCTGGTGCAATAATTGTGGATATGCAGCAAAGCATGATTTCAAAAACACATCTTGGAGGACAAAACCAAAACAGGACGTGGATTTTCTGCTGTGGTCAGTCTTGATGTGGCACCAGGCTGTGGTGATGGGGTCAGAAAGCAATCAGATCCTTCCAGATTGGGATACCTTTCTGCCAAAAAGAATTTGTGTCCTGTTGTTCCATTTGACGTAAGTAGTGGGAAAGAAGGGTGCTGGAGCATTTCTGCCATTACTAGCTATTGAAAGCAGCTCCCGGAGGAGCTGTTTGCTTAAGACTCCTTCCAGAGTTAATGGTCTGTAACAAACGCTCTTGCTGCCTGCAGAATTTTATGCTGCTGAAAATCTGTGCCAGAATCTTTCTGCTCTCATTCTTATGTTGTTTCTACTCTTTCAATTTATGTAACACCTAGAAGAGCTTCTGTGTGTCTGCCATGCACTTTCTTGTTAATCCGTAAAAAAAATACAGTCACTAATCTTTTCATTTTTTGCAATGTCATTTTTCACCTCTGCAATTCATTTTGTGTAAGTTTCATAGACGCAGATGAGCTGGTACGTGGTAACACTTGTAATTTTGTTTTTCACAGTGTTGTATTGTAGATTATACTAAGTAGTTGTGTTACTGATAACTTCTGAAAGCTAGTGAAAATACATATGTGTGCATCAGAAAAGTTGTTCAGTAGAGCTCAATGTCTTAGCACTGAAGGCTTTTGTTCTCAGGACTTGCTGCACTTGTGACTGTGTAGAAGCAGCATTCAAGCATCTGTGACAGTGTCCTGTTTCCCTCTGGAACCTTAAGATGTTGGTTTTGTAGGAGAAAGATCTAATATTAAGCAAAAGTCCTAGTGAGGTAACACCTAGGATAGAGCTGCTGTTCCCTTGCTTCAGGCTGTTTTAACAGATGTATTTGTTTATCCCCTTGCTGTAGCTTGCAACTTCTTCTGGATAACTTCAGCTTTTAGGGCTCTGGCTCACATACTTCTTTTCACCCATCTCGGAATGGAAAGACTTAGTTAGGAAAGCCTAGAAAACTGGCATGAATACTGTAGGATCCTGAACATCTGTTGAAGACCACAGTTGTTCTGTCATTCGCTTTATGTGCAGAGTCTTTGGCCTTGTGACTATCATTGATCATAAACAAGTGCAGAGAGTCCTTCCAGGAAAGTAAAGCTTCCATCCTTGCCATGGCTGCCTTCAAGCCATTATAAATTTGCAACAGATACCTCACAAGTATCCTTTTTCCAGATCAGGAGCATCCCTGAGAACTTCTGGAAGCGCTGGATCTGATCTATTTATTTAATCTTTCTTTGTTGAATTGCTACTAATTCAGTGGTAAAGCTTTTACACGGTTCTTAAAAATAATTATGCATGTAAATGCTCATGTATCTTTGAAGGAGCAGGGAACATAAGCAACGATGTAAGCCAGTGAATGGCACTCATTTTGTAATACAGGGCAAGAAATGAGGTGAAGAAGGAAAGCAGCTTCTCTAAGTAAGGCCTGTGCCACACATCAAAAGCAAAACTATAGCTTGTGAGAGTACATGTGATCTGGTTTAGAATGAATTAGCTGTAGGAGTCATACTGCAAATACTAGCCTGGTAACCTTAGTAACTGGTACTTAGGTGTCAGAAGCACTGCACATGGTCCCAGGCATGTCACAGTTTACCTGTGCACCTTGAAACTTATGCTGCTGTGGCTGCTGCTTTCAAAAAGGGCCCGGGGCTGGGGAGTTTTGAGCCAGGTTGATAATGTCAATGCAGCTTACAATAGGTCTGACTTCTGCTCTGTGCTGGACAGATTTTGTCCTGGGGATGCTTCTGCTATGCCCTGCTGCAAGTGCATAGTGGTAACCCCTCTCTCTGCTACGAGCATGGTAGTAGCCTATGTGAATTAAGCACCAGACATGTCTTGAGGTCCAGAGGTTGCTCCTTGGACTTCAGTGACCTGAAATCTTGTCAACACCAGGACTGAACATGGAAGCCAGTTTCTGTAATTAACGTGAAAGAGGATTTCATGGCAATGCAGGAGTATTTCCAGAACAGTAGGCTGGTGTTCATGTGTACGTATTCAAAACTTCAGTTTAAAGACTGTCGTGGATGAAGCTATTGAGGTAATTCTGAGTATTGTAAAATCTGCTAATTAGTTCATTGAAAGAATAGTTGTCTAACTTCTAGTTAAAAGTAGTGGGTTAATGAATATGCCTTGAAAAGAAGGAGGTTTTTCTAAGTTGTGGGGTTTTGGTTTTGTTTTTTTTTTAATACAACACCTCCCCCCCCAACTTTTCGTGGTAATGCTGGTGCTTCTGCACAGGCACAATGGCACTCTTAAAAAATCGAGACAACAACAAAACTCTCAAAACCTCTTATGTACTTATCAGCTTTTAAAGTCTGCTTAATTTGCTCTTTTCATGATACTCATTTCTGTTGTGAGTGTAGTACAGCTATACCAGTACATAAAAATCAGTAAGTTACATACAGCATGAAATAATATATTTATTTACAGGAAGGAACAAGGAAACAGTGTAAAGCATACCTACTAATGTCAATGCAATTAATGTTTAATTGTTGTACAATATACTTTACAAGCTAGTTCAGCTTTGAGTATATTGAATAAATGATACATACTAACAGCTTAAGGTTCCTGTACTTTCACCTGAATGGTTTCCATGTGACTAAAAGAACTTGCTTAATATTGTATTCTTATACAATCATTTTCTACACTTTTTTTGAGAGATCCTTTAAGCACATTCATTTTCTTCACTGAGAATGCTTACTGATGCACTTATCTAGTTGTTCAACATACTGCTTCATTCTTGGTTCTGTATGTGGTGCAGAATTTCTTCGTCAGTTTTCACAGAAAATAAGGAGTCTAATTTCAATGGGTGTTGGATCTGATCCTTAAATCACACAAATGGAAGCTGAGTAACCTAGAAGATCCTCATTAATTCTCTTCAAATGAATAAAAAGTTCTGTGAGCACAGATGTGAGTTAAAATGCAAACACAAAGGAAGAATGAGTGGTGACGGGGGGATAGAGAAAAATCATCAGAGAGAATAATATTTGTATTTCCAAGTAAGATATAGGACAAAAAGGGAAAAAGAAAAAAAACCCACATGATTAAAGCATGAGTGACACCTATAGAAGGAGGTGGATGAATATTTCATAGTGTTATACAACTCCTCATATGAATAACTTTTTTTTAAATAAAATACTTAAAAATTTTGAAGTATCATGTCTCATTCAGACTAGAGGAAATACAGAAGAGTATTAGTTTAGTTGTTAGGGGCATAAGAAATGTAGGATATGACCCAAATCCCAGTGAAAATAACTTAAACACTGTCATTTTTCAGTAAAACTTAATTCATGTTGTGCAACATAGCTCTTGGAGCTTAACACTTAAGGATATCCAATAAGAGGAAAGTAACCTTTTTTTACAAGAAGAAAATGCAAAGGGTTCATTAAAAAAATATTCCCTAAACATGCTGAATACTTAATACTGATCCTGCAGTGGTTGCACATGAAAAATCTCCCATTTATTTCAACAGGAGGTACATACGTGAGTTGTTTGCTGGATCAGTCATTTTGTAGGTTATGTAAATGTAGATTGCTCCATATGTAGCAAACAGGGAAGTTTCATAGAAACCACCTAATTCACAATCAGAAGTTAAAATAAAATGATACGAAGTCTGGGAAGAGAATATTTTTTCTTTAGTAATAATTATAGGAATTCTGCTGAATACTTGGATATCTGGCAGCACAGGATAATTTAAGCTCCTTGTTATCCTTCTAACTCACAACACTGCTTAGTATAAAAAATGATCCTTGTAAAGTGTTGTTATATACTTAAATCTTATAAAGATATATTCATCTGTTAGATCACCCAGAGTGAGAGGGACTGATTCACAATATTCTGTCCCAGACTTCACCTGCATTTCATTATTGGTAGCAAATTCTGATTGCGTAAATAAAAAGCTTGATTTTTGTTGAAAAAAAACTTGCTATGTAACACTATGTTTTATTTTGGAGGGATTTTTTTTCCCCTATAGGACTGCCTTAAAATGTGACAGCTCCAGCTTTGGACAAATTCAGAGCCAGACTGCAGAAAGTATTAAATATAGTCCATCAGATTCTGAGTTCCCATAGCTCGTGTTTAAAATTACATATTGCCTGAGATTCTTCAGTACATCTGAACATTGATTTCAAACTGTAGAGACAAATCTTGTACTGGTACCCTCAAGACTGGGCTCTGAATGAGTAAAATTGAAGTGGGGTTTTTTGTGGTGTGTGGGTTTTGTTTTTTTTTTTTTTTAAGCCAGGCACCTGCATTTAAAAATTGTCAGAGCTTCAGGATGTAGAACACCTACAACTCGGACTTCAAAAGAGAATTACAAGTGCTCAAGTTTGTGAGAAAATAAAGACCTATTCATTTACTGAGTATCTAACACTGAATGCCTAACACTGTTGAAGCCTGGCTAGAGGGTTTTCCTCATTTATTTGTTTACTCTTTAGTTCTGGGTACTGAGGAAACGTTTTCAACAGTCAGTTCAAGCTATAATACATTTGAAGACTTTTACTGTCTGGTCTTCGTCTATTCTTCAGCAACAGTTGTGGTACGTGGACCAAGAGATGAAGATAATGAGCCTTATCAGCATTTCCCTGGAAGGCAATAAACCAACAAATATTCAGCTCAATCTACATGCTAAGTGTTCCTTCTATTGCCATATTTTCTACTTCGTTTTGGATGAGTAAGGAGTTTTGCAATCAAAAGAGATTCTGTGCAGAAGTCTGTAGTTAATCCGAAGTCTGTTAGAAGTCACTGGGCATCTTTTCCATCTGTTCCACGTGAACTGATGATTAACTGTTATATAGCAGTGCAGGGAACGTAATGGAGCTAGCTACTGCATTACAGCCATTGAGTTACAAAGACCCTGACTAGGTAAAATCAATTTCCTACAATGAAATACCTTTAAGAATTATGTCAGAGAGGTCCAAAGACGACATGAAAAAGAGCTCAGAAAAGTTATCTGGTGAAGAGGGACTGGGCATTCTTCTTGGAGAATCCAGCAAACTGTAACTCTATACCAATGAAGAAAAACAGCACAGTAAATTTCAAGCATTAACAGTGATACAGGCTTTATGTCAAGAACTTGTACTGATTTTGACATGTGAGGCCTGGTTTCTTCCCCTTACCATAAGATTTGAGAGAGTGACATGTTTAACAGTTCAGTCAGTGATGAGCTGGATTGAAATTATTTTATTCTACTGGGTTTTTACCTCCTACAGAGCATAACTGTTAAGAAGATAGGTTCCTAAATGACTTGAAATGTAGCTTTAAGTCTGTATTTCTAACAAATCTTATTATATTATCAGTTTCTGTACATGTATACTGGTGGGAACTCTTATCTGGAAGAGTCAAAAAAGACCCTAGAAAAGGTAAAAGGGCTGTAACATTAAGCACTGAATATTTGCTTCAGTTTGGACAAGAATACTGGAATGAATGGCAGATATTGCATAGTTTCCACAGAGCAGAATTTCACCATAGACAGTCCTCTGCTAAGCACTCAAGCTTCTGCTTTTCAGTGTTGTTGTCTTGTTTCCTGCACCCAAAATTTAGCAAGAGATGCTGATACCCACTGGATAATCTTGTTATCTTTTGCCCCAGTCTTGCAGGTTTCAGGTAGTTTTGATGCTGAATGTGTGTGGTAAGGGACAGACAAAAGGAGCTCTTTCTCTTTCAAGAAGCTGCTGAAGGGAATAGGAGATAGTGGCAATACTTGGGCCTGTAGCATTCCTTTATCAGCAGAGGAAGAACTCCCTGGGTGGTGTTTCCGAGACACCTCTATCTGTCCTAGTGTGCTGTAAAATGTTGGAAATTCAGCGTTATTGCTAGGACTAGTTTAGATTGGGGATATGTGTGAGCAGTATGCTGGCAGCACCTGCATGCAACTGGACTGCTTTAAATTATAGCAAATATACCAGTCCCTAGAGCGAGGATGGGACCTAGTGAGGTAAGAGCTCATACAATGCATTTTCCCTGAAAAGAGGATTTTCTGCCCTATGCAACATAAGGTAAGACTGGTAGCATCATCTACTGTGTTTACAAGATGGTACAGTTACATTACTGCGTTTAGTTTCTTGGGTACGAATGCTGGAGCCTGCATAAAAGTAGCTATAGATAGTTACCTCTTGCGGAATGTTCTGTCCCTTAGGTTTATGAGTCTGAAGCAAACACATGAGTTCTGTGTTCTCCTCAACTTTTAAATAGGTAGTGGTAATTTGACATGAGTTTAGTACCTGCAAATGACAATGAAACCTGTGATTGCGAAAGAATAAGAAAACCTAAGGCCACAGTAAACAGCCTGCTATTGGTTCTCACCTGCAACTCGGGCTTTCCTCCCATTTGTAATAAACAGTTAATTCCCTCAAGAATTTGATCTTTGCGTAGTCTGAGAAACCTTTCCATGTCAGTACTGATGTCAGTTTTATGAGAATCCGTAACTAAGACAGTGTGGGCAAGAGCAGCACAGTGCAGTGGTGTTAAACCTGAACAGAACAGACCACAGAAAAGCCAAACAAATTGAGTGTCTGAACACCTCACTGGAGTAAACCATTCCACACTTGGCTAATCATAAAGGGGTGCCCTATTAAGACTAATCGGTTGTTCTTGTAGACCTTATAGTTTTAAACATGAAATTGAACATTCTTTGGCCTAGATAAAATCTGTAGTCTGAAATTTCTGGAGTCTGTGCTAAGCATCTATGCAGTTAAGCTTTTCCTCTTACCATAATGGTCAGTCAGATTCACTTCCACACACACGCCATTGTTTTTGCAATTTTTCAAAACCTGAAATGCAGAAGATTGACATAAGTCCTGATTTTTGGACGTGCCAAAATACTCTCTCCTCTGCTAACTCCATCTTACTTTAACCACATCAGACCAAAGTTAATTTTTACTCATGGAAAACCCTTGTATGTTTTAAACAAAATATCATGGATTTGTTGTCTTTGCTCTGAATTCACACATGTCTTTGTACAACATAAATGACCAACCTACCTCTAAAACTCTCAAATATCCATTCTCTGCACACAGGTGGAGCGGAGTTTTCCCAAAGCGGTCCTGTTCATTGACATTAGCTCCTAAGCATATCAGGTCACTCACTATCAGATGTTGGTTCTTTTCTGCAGCAATATGTAATGCAGTCTAAGAAGAGAAGGATGGGAGAAACTCATGATGAAAGGCACAAATAGTTTTAAAACAACAATGCTTGTTAGAGAATGAGGTGGGGAGTTGGGATTCTGGGTTTTGTTCCCAGTTGTGCTAATGCTCACTCAATGCAGATTGTTTCCTCCCTGTGCCTGTTTTCCCCTCTTTGCAAGGACAGTAGCCACTTTGTCCAAACAGATGCTTGGTGCTTGACTGGGGTTTGAAAGACATTTGCATTTGATAGAAAATGACCCTATTCCTGGCAAGTTAACATCCTACCCGTTTCTCTGCATCTTTTTCGTTTATCTTATTTAGGGATGCAAATCTTTGTGCAAGTGCGTAAGTCAGAGCTCTTCTGCCCTGAGCAACAGCCTTGTGCAGCAGCCTGGAATAGAACAGAGTTTTAAACAATCAGAAGATAAATCAGTGGTTAAAATACTCAAAAATAACAGTAAGAATGTATTTTAGAGTATGAAATGTTAAGGTTCGCAAATGACGAAATCTTGGGATATCTACACGTTTAATTTATTTAGTCTCTATATTATTAACGGAGTTGCTGATTTTGTCTGCCAGGATTTCTTCGTCCTCCCTTCTTGCTATTATGCCATTCCTCTCCTCTCCGGGAGCTACTCTAAGATTCCTTTTTGCTAACAATCTTTATTTCCTTATCCATTTTTTAAAGCATCCTTCAGTACAGGAAAAAGAGCGTAAGATACTTCAAAATCGGGAGAAGGGAAACTCCCCTCCTGCACTTAAAAGAAGTATTTCCAAACTGTAATTCAGTGCCATGGAGAGGAGAGCTCAATTTCTTCTGTGTATTCAGTCTTACTGAACTACTCAAAATAGTACTGGTGTTTCTCCTGAAAAAGACTTTTCTTCTAAATTTGGGCATGTCTTCAATCCCGGAGGAAAAAATAATGCAGGCATTGATTTCATTTATTTATTTATTTCCCCCTTGTCTTGTAGCATGATAATCCTTGAAGGTGTCTGAATAGCTCTGACATTTATTGCTGCTTCTGTTCTTTTTTGTGTGTATGTGTGTTTTTGACCCAGTAGCTAATACTGTTCACCATTTGGTAGAACTCAGAGTTAGCTTATTCGGTGTGTAGTCCTGCCTTCATATCTTCTTCTGAGTGTATGATCTGATGTTTAAGTACTTCATAGAGGTAAGTGGGATGCTGAAGATTTTAGCTTGTGAATTTTACATAAACATGGTGGTAGAAATGTCTTAATTTCTGAATTGTGACTAATTTTGTTCATGTGTGAGAATTTTTTCTGTATTGTTTAAAAAATATGCAGGAAATATAGTAGTGGGTGGCTTATCGTAACACTGTTACAGTTACATTATTTCTGAAAAGTGAAGTCTGTAATTATTCCACTGAAAAAATCATTATTCTGAATGGAACATGAGACTTCATTGAAGATGACAGTGCTGTGTTTAACTTCCCCTATGTGGGTTATAAATACTTTAAATTGGGAACAGGACAGGATTGCCTGTATGAACAGGAATTTCTTTCCCACCAAGACTAGGACAGTTTATAAATTATGCCATGCTTTCTGTCAATCTGGTTTGATGCCAGCTTCACCAAACTAGCTGAAGTGTATAGAACCTAATAAGAGACTTCTTTTCTTATGAACAGCTATTTTATCTATAAGCATGCTATTCTAGGGAAAATGAGATAAGTAAAACCTTTGCTTTCATTTCGTTTCTAACAAAACAGCCACTCCCAGTTCTTTGGAAGTCTGTCCTCTAGACTAGCAGCATATGTATGTTTTGGTGTAATCCTCCCACCCATTTTTATTACCAACTAATAATACAAGTAATTATCCTGAGAGTGTCTGCAGCATGGAAAAGATTTTTTTGCAAATCTTTTTTTTTCCAGTAGCTTATCTTGCTTAATTTTAATTTTCTTGTGAATATCTACATATACAACTAGGTCTTTAATATTGTTAACACTCTGAATTTGTCCGATGTCAGCTATAGCTTGGCAGTACTACTGCATATATGGTATTAATCTATTTTTACTATCTGCCTAGAACTATGTACTGAGGCAAGTTTGAGCTTTCTTTTGAGCAAGAAAGCCTTTGCTACAGGTGTGCCCAAAGCTAGCAGTTAAAGTTAGAGCAAATCCTCAGGACAAGGTATGTCCCAGGAAATAGAAATTAGTATAATGGAATCACAGAAATCAATATATTTCAACAGAAAAATTGGAGAGACCTGTTGCCATTTTCATCAGGTGCGAGCAGTTTGTCCGCTGGGATATTTCTCAGTAAACTTTCTTCCCTATGTAGCTGGAACTGGAAGAAAGAGACGGCAGAGAGATCCTGCTGCGTGAAAGAAATTGAGGTTGACATCAAATGTTCCTCAGTGTCTGGACAGCCTGTATTAGCTTCCAGAAGCACCTCTGAACAGCCTCCTGATGGGTTAAAGTGTGGACATGTGTTCTGTGAAGAATGCATCAGGAAATCTTTCTGGCTACTTGTACATGCATCCTGTATCCACCAGCCACCCTCTTTCTCACTTGTCCTTGAGAATATTCCTGGTGAGTTGGACTCTTGCATGTTTTTCTGATCATCATGAAAATAAGTCTCTAGCTGTCCCCGCAATGCTGAGTTGGAATCTTTAGAACAGCAGTATGAATGCAACTTGGTTAAACTGTGGTGTCTTTCCTGCGTGCTACCAGCTGCCTGCTTGCTTCCTCCGGTTTCCCACTGAGAGGCTTGTGGATCTGTGGAGAAGCCCTGCCAAAAGCCACCTGGCACAGAATGCGGAGACTCCTCCTTCAACTTGCTTTTGTTCAAATCTTCCTGCAGTACCTCCACCAGGATATCAAGGTCCTCTAAGCCTTTTAGCTTTTGCCCAATGCTCTGCTTGTTCTGAAACAGCAACAAAAACGGGGAGGGTGGGAGATGGGGGAGGGAAAACAGACATGAAGTGTCCTGTTCTCACTCAGTGATATAACATGAAATATGCCTGAGGAGGCTGGCAGCACAGAGTTGAAGGTGTTATGCATACCTGTCTAAGCTGTTTCTCTGTATAAGGGTGAACTCTTCTCTTTTCTGTTGGAAAGGAAGAAATAAGCTATTTTGAGTTGAGGGGTTTGGGTGGGGAAATATACAGAAGACATTCTCATAAAAAATTTTACCCCACGTAACAGATACATAACACGTATGTGGTGGTGATGCACAGCTAGCCTGTTCCTGTAATTTAAAGGGAGCTAGGAACCAGCATGGGTAACTGACCATGGGAGAGAAGTGGTCCAGCTCTTCAGGTACCTAACAGTGATGATCCTGCTAGAAAAGGAGGCCCTGTTACCAAGAGAGGAGTTTCCGAACCTGTTTTTCCTGAGGATCCTTTGGTTACCATCTTCATTAACGAGGCTTCCTGAGGAGACAAAAATACCTGACTCAACTTGAGATGCTTGCACGTAAGACAAGGTATTGTAACACAAAGTAAATTGTGTCCTGCACTGTGTACTTTGCACAGCAGAGACTACAGATGAATAAATTTCCGTGATTGAGTAATTCATGGCAGCCTTATGAAAACCTTTACAACAGACCAGGTATCTGGGAGTCCACCAGCTTCTTGGGCTGTTTTTGCAGATCGTTCAAAAACCTGGATTGCTAGAGCAAAATTGTTTTTTGTTCTAGGGCCATCTTCGGCTTGATTGCATGATATATAGTATCCAGGGCACAAATGGGTTCTTGCTGTCACTGTCTTTAGAAGTGTTCCTAATACAAGCCCTCAGACTGTTTAAAATTTGGTATATTCTCCAGCTTCATCAAAAGCATTAATCTGGTGGATGGAAGAGGCAGCAGCTGTAGGTGTAACCTCTCCGGAACAATGGCAGAGTGGGAGTGTGATGCACCAGGATGCTACACCTCTGGCAGCAGCCTTTCTAAACTCAGTAAGAGTCCTCACCTTGCTGTGAGCTGGGTCCAGGCCTTTGCCAAGCCGTATTTTTCTCAGTAATTCCCGTACTGGCATCTTTACTCTCACACCCATGTAGCGCTTCTGAGGGAGATCAGAGCTAAGTCGAGAGTCTGGAAAAGTCATAACATGATGCTTAAAGTAACATAATTCTCTAAGCTGTTATCGAATAGCTGGGAGGACGAGGTCATCCTGAGAGACAGCCTGCGATTCTGATGTTTGTTATTAATTGTGGGAAATTTCCACATCACCCTTACATGTTTCTTAGCTTTGGCCTATTTCCTGCTTGAGAATTACTTTAGTGCTTTACTTCTCAGGCTACAACACACTGTGGGGCCTCACAGAGGGAATTCTTTTCCTAAGAAAAGAACAAAACAAAAACAAACCCCAAAGATGGCTGTGGGATCTTCAGTCTGAGGGCATATGCAGAGAGCTGAGTTAACCTGCAAATTAATTTATGAAGGCCATTGGCAAACTTTAGTATGCAGGGATGGCTTCAGTTTTGAGTGAAAGAAGAAGAGAGTCTGTCCCAAGTCTAAATGTGCCACTGAAGGTGGAAAGAGGACAATATGGGCAGGGTAGCAATGCAGAAGGAAATTCGGATGGATGGTTGGGAAAAAGAACAAAAATAAGTCAAATGTTTCTGGTTTAGAGTTTTCAGTGGTGCAGAAATAAATGTACTATCTTGAGACTTGGCCTTGGGCAGTTTTTCTTGGTGCCCTTCAGCTCAGGAGTGCAATACTGACTTAGAGCACATGACTGCTTTTGGGGAATATGTCAACACTGTTTAGATCACTGCCCCTCTTAGTCACGTTCTATTTTTCATCTGTTGCAGTAAATGTCTCTGCAGTTTCCCGTCCTGGGGTTTGTTATACTGATACCAGTGGAACAATAAGGAACAGAATTGTTTGAGGAATGAGGTAGTGATACTATGTCCAATGTCTTTCTTCAATGGTTCTTAGTGTGTTTGGAAGTCAATGTGGTGCGATTCAAAGGGAAGCAATGATTTTAGTGTAGTGAAATGAAATAGTTATTTGAGAATACATATAATTGTCCAAACAACCTTGTCTTCATCAAAACAAGCTGCTCTGTAATTGTTTCTGTTAGTTCTTCTTACACCTTGTACTTGAACCCCCAAACCTGAAAGGCTTGCCTAGATTAGGAGCTTAAATGCATTGCTTTTGAAATACCTTTTATGTAACACTGTGTCCTACCTACCCACCTCCCCTTGAGAATCATGTTCTTTGTACAGAAAACATTCAGTAACAGCTATTGTCATTATAAAATGATAGCTTTATTGCGTTAGTTCAGGATCTTTCCCATTAGTTAGCACATAAAATATACCATATAGAAGGACACTTCCAAAGAAGCCTGAGTGTTGGGAGTCAGAGCGTGGGCTACTGAGAATAAGGAGTCATCCAGCAACCATGCTTGCTGGAGCAGAAAGAAGCTTCTCTTCCTAGTGCAGCTCACGGTATGAGGAATGAAAACAGCACTTGTGATTAAAACACACGTATGATTAAACAACACAGCAGCCTAAAATCAAAAAGGTGTATGCAGCTTGGGCAAGCAGTTCCTATTACAGGAACAGTCCGTATTAGGTAAAACATGAGGTGCCTGTACTAACATTCCTCCTTGACCAAAATCTATGTGTGTGCTCTGCAGCAGCTGCTGGAGTCTGGCTGGCTAAGTCCTGTGGACAAGAACTGTAGGAGCTCAACAGATGGGAATGGTGCACCTCCCCAAACTTGGGATGTCTCAGAGTAGGCAATATTTGCGTGGAAACCAGCCACGCAAGGTGTGGTTGCTAGTTGCGTGATATTGCTTCTCTTCCCCACTCTCCCAAGTAGCAAATAGTGCATTTTCAATATATCTTGAATTGTCATTTTGTGCTAAGATTTCTGGCATTTCTGGGTGTTTAAGCTATCACTGAATAACCAAAACACTGGGACCTCAAAAAGCATAGTTTTTCTCACGTTTCTCTAGGAATTGGAATAATTCCTCTTTAGACTGGTATTTCAATGATGAATTATTTACTCTTTGTGGACTATTTTAAAGGCCTCTCTGAAAAGCTATAAAAAAATTTCAGATTTGCTAATGTATCATGATCTTTCAAGTTTTTTACAGTAAAAATGCTGTACGATGGATCAAATTACATGCCCAGATATATGCTTGAAACTGAAGAACTCAACAAAGGCAATGATTCACCAAACACACTTTCATTTGACTTTGTAATGTTAATAACTCAGAAGGTCATATCTATTACCTTGCAGCTAGATTCAGAACTAAACTTGCAATTCAGAGTATAAATGAGCAGCAAAATGCTAGCGATAGACAGAAATGGTGGAATATTGAGCATCCTTTACGAAACAGAGTCATTTCTGACATCAGCAGCAGACCACAACAAAATAAAAACAAGACGTGAGTAGGAGAGAGTGCTGTACATCTTTGATATTATTGCCAGAGAAGCTTAATATATGCTACTGCTAGTACAGCTCTCTGCTTGCACAAAAGGAGTTGCAAGTCACTGTACTTCATTGCTTTGTAAAAGAAGCATAATAGTGTTGCATAAAATAGAAGCCATGAATAAATATTTGATCTTACCAGTGGGAGCAGACATCTCTTGAGGTTTATGTGAAGGAAGAGGGTAGATCTTTGGACTTGCAACATTAAATTCAGTTAATCCAGAGTCTGGCAACGATGGGCTCTGTCGAAAATAGCTTTTGGGACTGGCAGTTTCTCCAGGCAGTGGAGATCCTTGGCCTGGACTATAGCCACAGATTTCATTTTCACTGATGTTTTGATTGACCAGTAGTTCAGGACTCATGCAGCCTGTTTGCAACATTACCACTGTGTGTGTAGAAAAAGAAGAGGGGAGGAAAAAAGCTTATTCGGCTATGTTTAAAAACAAAAAAATTCAGTCCAGTTTCACATTGAGAACACGGTAATTGCCTGATTACATTGGAGAATTAAATACAGTATGAGCTGGGTCCAGCTTCCCTCTTCTCTTTTTAGCAGCAAGTTACAGCAGTTGCAGAATAAAGCAGCCTTGGAATCCCGGCAGTCGCTGGAAACAGCTTTTGAGAGTTTCTTGGCTGCGATTCTCCCTCGCTTTTTATACTCAAGTAAGGCTTGAAGGACGTCAGCCTGGGAAGGCCCCACCCTCTTTCCTAACAATCTGCTGCAGCTGATGAAGAAATTACTTTTCCTTAGAAGCGATTGAGTACAAGTTGGAAAATATTTTCCAGAGGTATGAAACAGGAAAAATTAAACTCTGGTTAATTTACTGCAAATGGCATGAGTAGGGAAAAGCAACCTCTGACTTAGACTGGTTGACAGGATTGTGCATACAAGTAACCGATCCTGAAGTAAATATTTTGTGAATTCTTTAAAAAAGAAAAAAAGAGGCAGTTTTTCCAAGTCTGTGTAAGAGAATGTATTGCTCGCAGCCTTTATAAAGCAAAAATAAAAAAAATCTTCCCTTAAATATGAAATGTCGGCAAAGGAAAGACATCGCCTATAATCTGCATCAATTTGAATCTGTGAAGTGAGAGAGTGCTATGTGCTCCATTAAGGATAATATTGTTTCTATTTGTGTAGACATTTGTGGGTTTTGTTTGGGTTTTTAGCAAGGAAGGATTCTTAAATATTGTGACAGGGGTGACTATTAAAACTCAATAGAATTAAGATTCTATTTGGATGAGTACTCTTCTTATGGGAAGTCTATTTCCTTGTCACAGGGAGATTTCAGTACCAGGTTTAAACTCTATTCTCATGTCCCTGGGAAATAATTTCATTGTACAATCCTACTTGTGGGCTATGCTATTTCAACTCCAATATGCAGATATTTCTCTCAAGGACCTAGTTTGGAAAAAGATTACAATGCTTACCAAATGCAGCAAATTCCTTAGCTGTGTCTTGGAAAATATTCCAGTTTTACTCCCAAACAGAATCATCTCATGTATCAGTCTGAGCAGAAAGCAGCCGGACTTTATGGAGCAAGTCAAAAGAAAAATGTTACTTACATGTTTTAGTTTAAACTGAGTAATGACTCGCCTATACAAACCTGCACAATCCTCTGTCTCCCACTTTGTACTGAGAGTAATAACTCCAGCCTCAGGGATGTTGAAAGAATTATTTAGGTATTGATCAAAGCCAGGAAATCTGACACTTGCAAAGAACCAATCTGCATTGCAGTAGCACTGGAAAGGCTATTACCTGGCTCCCTGCCCCACAGATCTTGCCATCTAGAAACATTACTGTATTTCAAACTGAAAAACATGAATGCATAGGGGAGAGGCATAGCTAATGCGTCCACATCTTTACATGGCTGCCCATGATTTCAACTAACAAGGGCAAGGCAGCTCTCTTTTATTCCTGTGAAATCCACAGAGGTCTGTAGGTCGTGTTCAAGGATGAAGGACATGTAGTGAGTCAATATTCTAGTTTCTTCCTTAGTGGGTTGTAACCAGTGTGCTTAAGGGAAGTGATTTGTTAAAGGATATTTCAGAAGTTAAAAGGTTATTTACCTTTCTGACATTGAGACAGCTGCAAAGGGCGGCTGTTTTTAACTAAGGACACATTCTGCAGTGCTTTGTTAAATATTTTCCTTCTGTTTCCCCAAATTTGCCTTGTTGATTTTATGAGTCTAGGACAAGCTAGAGCCAGAGTCCAGTTCCTTAGTGAGATTGAACAGTATGTTATACTGTAAATGGTACTGTTCAAATCAGTAGGATGAGGCATCGTTTAACGAACGACTCAACACCTGTATAGGTGGGAGAATTTGGCCTACTGCAAACAGGGAATTACTGTGTTGAGTCATTGCATTTATTGG
The DNA here is from genome assembly GCA_013398225.1 of Steatornis caripensis. NCBI lineage: Eukaryota > Metazoa > Chordata > Aves > Caprimulgiformes > Steatornithidae > Steatornis > Steatornis caripensis. The sequence continues at coordinate 226,286 of VZSC01001584.1, forward strand.
TCAGTAAATGACACCAGAGATTTCTCGTCTTTCTATTCTCTTCTGTACTCTGACCCATATATTGGAAAGTTTTCACAGCTTGTTTATAATATGCTATTACATTCACAGCGAATGCAGGAATTACCCAGGTTATACAGTACAGAAAGGACCAAAACGCATCCCTGTAGCCATGAGAAAAGAAGCAGATGTCCAAAACTAGCAACAAAAACCTTGGAATGTGGCCATCGCAAGAAATCATCTCCAAGGCTTTGTATTTGTTTAACCGGGAATCTTGTGGTTCTCCTGCTTCCAACTTCAATAGGTACCTGACTGTTTAAGCAAACAATTCATTACTTTAATTTCAAATAGCTTTCATGAGCCTTATTCTATAAACAAGTACTACTGGCAATGAGCTGTCCATTTATAGCTTCATCTCTGTCTTTTCAATAGCTATTTTAAATTTGGACCTGCTAATAATGCTACGTCATGTTCTCCTGTATATATCGTGGCAAGGCAAGTTTCAGCATGCACAGCAAACAGGTTGCAAATATGGCTTTCTAGGATCTGTAGATACTGCTTCAGTCGATACCTGTTGATTCCTACAGCTATGCACAGAGGTATTTAGCTTATTACCCAGTGAAACCTGGGCTGTGAAATGTATTTTCTACCCAGGGGCATAGAATATTCTCATTATCTTCCACAGTTTTAGTGATATCTGCTTTTTTAACCTACCCTGTACTATCTATTATAAGAAAGGTAGAAAATTTCAAGCATTGAAGATGTAAGAAATGAGGATAAAAGTATGAATGTTTGGGTAAAGATCTTCAGTGACAGTCATCTGAGGAAAGGGGTGAGATCAAAACACAGGTTTGGTCATAAACAGCACTGCCTGAGCCTTTAGGAAAGACTGGTTTGCACTTCCTGTCTGCTGCTTGCGCTCCCCTGTAGGAAAAATTGCCTGTCAGATCTTTGTGTTGGGGGATATCTTTTTGTTTGTTTTTTTAGATATACTGATGTAATTACTGGTATATTGACTTAGGCATTCTGATTACTGATATAATATTTTCAGCAAAAATGGTCGTCACTATCTGGAAGTTCCTAGTGGATAACTGTAATTAAAGCAATTCCTTTCCAACGGATTTGTGATGGGTAGCTCTGCAAATCTCTCTCCATGTAAACTTTCAGGTTATGCCGCCAATGGGTAGAGCTCCTTTTTATATCTTTGGATGTAGGATGAATGCTCTCTAGCTTCCTTCATCCCTTGTTGCTACATGTTTCTTTATTGCACACACCCACTTTAACGGCATTTGCTGGGTTAGGTGTTTCTGTCTTTCCCTTTAGATGCTGCTGTTTTGCCAGCTGTTAACTTACCTGACTATGAAATCCTTTGTTGCAAAGGTTTCCTTTATTAGTATTCTCTTTCACGTATGTAGGGATCAGGAGATGGTGGGTTTAGTTTGTGCTAATGTAGAAAGCAAGCATAAGGCTTTCCTCTGCACGTGGCTTCAATGTGTGATTAGAATACAAACAAAATATCAATCCTATGCATATAATTCTCTTTAAAGGTGAACATTGTACTGTGTAAATAGGTCTTGACCTAAATGGATGACTAGTAATTTAAAGCACTCGCTGAATAATGAAGCTGTATAAAATTCAGAACCAGTGCAGAACATGCATGGATTTTTTCCTTCTTCTGTCTTTTCTGAGAAATAGTGCTCTGTTGCAGAGGTTCCATTTGCATGCCTTCAATGGAAAGCTTAAATTATGATGTACGCTGGATGTGCGTACTTCTGACAGCTTGCATCCAGGCTTGCAGGGAAATGGTGTTGTGGCATTGCTATCCGGTTTGTCTCACATTTTCACAGTAAACAGGAATACTTCAGCTGTGCTGAGACAGGGCATTGGGTAATTGCATCTGGGATGTCTGCTGACAGTGGCCTATATGTGATTCTTCAGAAAGAAACAAACTGTAATGATAGGATGTCAGTGCTAAGTAAGTGAACCTGAGCAGTGCTTAGTCATTTTAATGACCATGAAATGTGAACTCTACTTACCTCTTGCTGCAGTAGAAAACTGCATTGCAAGACAAAATTAATTTTTCTTACCCGTCGCAGTTATTCAGACCTCCTTAGAACGCCTGTTCCAGTAACTGGCATCCTGCTTTCCGATGGCTTTGAGTTCTCTAGATTTTTTTATGTGAAATATGATGTATTTTTCACTTAGTGGTGATTATTTTCTTTCAGTAACTATTCATGCTCTGCTTTGCCTTTGGATTACAGAAATAGAACATAGGCCACACACAAGGTCAGTTTTCATATGTTTTACCTCCTAAATGCGTTCTGCCTTTCCTTAGGGATGCTATATGATGTAACCTCATCTATACTTTCCCTTGTAATGACCATCTTTCCTGAGAAAGGAGGGTATCAGAAGGATTCCTGATTATGTGTTCAATTCTAACAGAGTTTATGTCTGTCCTGAAGAAGTCACGCTACTTGCATTGTACAGATAGCTGTGTTTCTCCACCAACTTCACACAGCCACGTATCTGAGGGCTGAAGGCATCAGAGCTTGTCAAATTGTCTGAAATCTGCAGAATGATTTTCACTATAGAAGATGAAAATATATAGTGAAAGCAGCAGAGTAAGAGAGTGTTGCAGCAGTAATGAAGGTGTAACTGACAATATCATTGTCACTTTTTGCGTGATTTTTTTGTAAATTTCCAAGAATTATCTGCTACTGACTCATCTTTAATGATGCTTCATGGTTACTTCTAAATGTTTTCCTTGGATTCAGAGCTCCGTAGAGATGACAGTGATTGCATGTTCAGACTATTTTACCTACTCAAAAATACGTTTTATTCAACTGTGATGAAATCTCTCTCATGTCAGACTGCCGGTTTGACTCAGTCCACCACAGATAAGAATGAAGAAATTTCCCAGACTGATTGCACCTCTTCAGACTATGACAAGTAAAGCTAGTTCTCCTGTGTGACATCAGTTTCTAATGCCATTGTAGGTAGTGATCAGATACAGTTAATCGTTGATGGCATTCAGTTCCCCTTTAAGCTATGTGGTCAGGTCTTGAAGAATTGCAGGCTATCAAGGGTGAAGAAACTGTTTTGACCTGCTCGTTTTCAATGCCTTAGGGCATCTGGAGGTGTGATTTGGTTTCCTCTCAGTACAGCTTTGAGGAGTATCCCTCTCCATTCAAAAGTATGTAACTGTATGCTTGCTTTTTGATATTTTTTAGGAGAAGGTAGTTAAGGAGAGAAACTCTGAACTACTATAGAGAAAGTGGTTTGCTGGTGTTACTGATCTAAACTGTGCTGTTAACCTAAGACTGGTGCGTCTGATCCATTCTGTGAAGCAACAGTGCCCTCCCGTGGGCACAGATGAGCTGTCCGTGGTATATGCTTCTATGTAATTGACTTGACAAATCCATTATGGAGTTGATTACCTAATCCCAAACTATATGCAATATTTCTCAGCTTTTCAAATAGCTATCTGGATATGGTATTAACCATTATTCTATGGTATTATTCATCAGTTTTCTGGCATAAATTTTCCCCAGTCTATACCTGTCACAAATATCCAACAAATCTGAAAGCAAGAGTATAAACCCAGGGGCCCAATCTGCGTACAAAGACAAAAGGGAAAAATCTTGTTATTTGTAGAATTGTAATGGGTCTTCCTTTTGGTGCGTCTCACTTTATCAAGTTTTTTAGTAAGAAAGTTTTTTATTCAGACAGATGCTGCAAGAATAAAATTCCAGATGTTTCCCCTCTCTGCTTTTTTTTCTTCTCTTTTCTTCGCAAAAGCAAACCTGCAGGAGCTATAGAGAATGGATCTGTACTCTGAAGCTTGGTTTCAAAGGTGGCTTGCCTGTGCTTTAGCAGATGCTGGCTTGTTAACTGAATATAGTTGTTTTCCCAGAGGATCTAAAATGGGAGCTAGAGAATAAAATGCATCATACTCCGCTGTTACATGTAGGCGAAGAAGTAACAGGCCTGTGATCGACAGTAAGCCCATTGCTGAGCTCTGGAGAAGAATGATTCATGGAGCGGGCTGATGGAAGTTAGCAAAAATTGGTCTACATTTGCAAGTATGAGCAGGTTCATAGACGTATGTCTTATAGACTGGTTAGATTTACTGTATTTATAATGTGTTGGGACCATCCTGGCATACTGTGGGACAGGGAATCAGTTCATAATACTCTTGCATTTCCCCTCTATTTTCTTGAGGTCTCTGCATTCTTTCCAAACAGCTGAGTCATCATGACTGTAGGTGGGTAAGAGCATTTACTGGTTCTTGAAGAGGTAGGGATATCTCTGATGATGAAATTAACCTTCACAACTTCCTTCACAACTGCACGCCACTACTGTTGGAAATTGCAAAGTCAGAGTTTTCGTACGTGCCTTATTACCTCACTGTCATTTGGAAAGCTATTCAGTGGGCCAAGGAAATAATTTTTAGAAACTAGGGAAGGGAACAAAGTTAAGTTATTCAGTCCTTGGGCCATGCGCTTGTTACATTTTTTAATAGGACTGTACAGTTATACGTACTGAGAACAAGGCTCTTAGATGTTTGCTCTTGGCGTCATTTTCTATACTGTCAGAATGAGCACTGAAACCTTTAGAAACAATGTACTTTTAGCTCTTAGCTTCAGACCTAAATAGTAATTGAGGAACAGTGGGTTATTGTGCCTTAACTAGGCTGAAATAACTGAGTGTAGGAAGACAGAAACAGTGTGAATGAAGCCTATGGGGCTTCTGGGGGCTTTGCTTATAAAATGAAAACCAGACAGTTTTGCTTTCACAGAGGAATTGGCACGGCGAGGGAGAAGCAAGCCATCCACTTACACCCCCATTTGTGTGTACACTGAATAGTTCCAAAGTCAGTTTTAATGTTATATTTGCAAATTGACCATGCTCTGAAATCCACAGGTCGTTCATCTTTCAAACAAATAACCTTCAGATTTGAGTATCAGCATCTAGCTATAGCTACAGGGTACTAGTATGAAGTGATTTCAAAGTAGGGCTCAGCACTTTCTGTTCCTTGTTAAATGTATATTTAGGCTTCATAAACTGTTTTGTGAATTTCTGTACGGTTCTTTTTGCTGAAGTAGATTTGAGCAGAAAGCACAAGAAAAATGCAAGTACTTAGGTTTTGAGTTTTAAAGAAACATTTTAAAGTGTTTTTTTGTAAAACCGAAATTGAATCTTAAGAACATATTAAAAAAAAACTTCTCAAATTCAAGAAAGCAATTAGACCTTACCTAATGAGCTGACTTCAACATTCTTGGTGCATCTAGGGAACCAAAACAGTAAGTTAGTCTCAATGTATACTGTTTCACTTTCACTCACTCAATCTATTTGTATTTAGTTTTTCATCATCCTTTTAATTTGCAACAATTAAAAACCAAAACCAAACCCCAACCCCCCCCCCCCACAACAACAAACAAAAAACC
>VZSC01001584.1:231821-295815 GCA_013398225.1 Steatornis caripensis
CCCCAACCCCCCCCCCCAACAACAACAAACAAAAAACCCGAAAAAACACACCACCACCCCCAAAAAAACCAAACGCCAAAACCGAGCCAGGAAATTGAGAGGGTGCAATCTAAAATTTTGTTTGTGGTATCCCAAGTTCTGTCACTAGATGGTGCTGTGAATTAGACCGCAGAAAACCCTCACACGCAAACAATACGCATCAGGTACAAGAGGAGATCAACAAGGAGCAGCATAAAGCAGAATATATAAGTGGGTGTTGAAATCTCATGTTCAAACAAATTTAATATATGAGGATTTCCCTGTGCTCCCCAATGTTGTTTTAAATGTACATCGGTGAGGAATACAGCAGAAAGACCTTTTTTGTTACTTTTCCCTCCCTGCAAAATTGGTGAATCAAACTTGTCAAATATTTGTGTTAGTTTCCGTTAGTGTCCTGTCCCAAATGAGGACAGCTGGCTAGTAGTTTCACTGTGAGCTGTAACTAGAATTCAGGTCTAAAGGGACAAGGCACTTTCAAAAATGCAGCTAGTCTTAGGTACTAAGTCAGAACAGCCCAGGTGGAAGCACGGTTGAAATTATTATACTCAAAGGATTTGTAAAAGGTAGCATTTAAATATAAGTGTTTTAGAACACAAGGGACTACGTGGTACAGATTGTCGTGTGAGCTATGGCTTGATTCGTGTGCCTGGACATCATGTTCCTTTCGATAAACTGGATGTCCCACCAGCCCTTGAACATTGCAGCTCTTCTGCGAGTGCCGTGTCACCTGCCAGCTCCCTGCAGATGTCTTGGCTACTCCAGGCATGTTAGCAAGCAGAACATGCACATAGTAAGGTGCTGGCTCTCACTCTGAATGTCTTTATAATGTCTTGCTATAAATATCATAGCTACTCCTTTTTTCTGCCATCTCTACATTTTTGAGTGTCAAGATTGAATTATTCTGTTTCCTGGCATTCATGCCTTTGAAAACATCCCTTTTTGTCTCCCTGCACCTTATAGGGATTTTTACTAGGTGTGAATTTAGCTTAGGCCTGTACATCCATACAAAAAAAACCCCCTTCAGTAAAATAGAGGCCTTTTGCTGGCTCTGAAGAGGACAGACTTGATTTAAGGATGCACAGTTAGGGTTAATATTTTGTGTCCATGAGCTTGAGCCACAAAGGTGTATTCTTTTTGAGACTGGATACTTGAGCAGTCTTCTCTACTTACAGCCTTTTTTTTTTTTTTTTAAAGGATCATTTCTCTGCATATTATCAAAATACAATGACACAGCTGGCAGCCAGTCAAAATACTTGGGTTTCTCCAAATTTTTCACTCTCTGTCGCCTTTTAAGTCCTGTCCCTGACAGCCACAAGCACATGGGATCTGCTCCTCTTCTGTTGGGAGACTGTTGCTACTTAAACAGTTTTGCTTGCTTGTGTTGAGAAGCGAGTTATTCGATGCGAACACAGGTGGGGAAGCTGAGCCCCAAACCCCTAAATTTTCAGATTGTTTTCATACAGTTCCTTTATTTGCAAATCCTTTCTTTTAATTCTTGTTCTGTCTTGACTGAGATGGCTATAAAATGCTTAATAATAATTTTATTTCTTTTTCTGCTTAATCTCAGACTTGCTGGTGACCTAATGGAGAATGTCACTTAAGGATACAAAGTTTCTCTCTGCCATGTTTTATCTTGTAGTTGTCTTTGGTCTGCCTTTTCTGGCAGGGATCCAGTAAAGCACTTAAGTCAGGAAGTTAAGTTCTAGCCTGACATTAATCATAAACGTGCTATTTGAATTGAGGCCNTGCTTGTGTTGAGAAGTGAGTTATTCGATGCGAACACAGGTGGGGAAGCTGAGCCCCAAACCCCTAAATTTTCAGATTGTTTTCATACAGTTCCTTTATTTGCAAATCCTTTCTTTTAATTCTTGTTCTGTCTTGACTGAGATGGCTATAAAATGCTTAATAATAATTTTATTTCTTTTTCTGCTTAATCTCAGACTTGCTGGTGACCTAATGGAGAATGTCACTTAAGGATACAAAGTTTCTCTCTGCCATGTTTTATCTTGTAGTTGTCTTTGGTCTGCCTTTTCTGGCAGGGATCCAGTAAAGCACTTAAGTCAGGAAGTTAAGTTCTAGCCTGACATTAATCATAAACGTGCTATTTGAATTGAGGCCCTTGCACTTTTTTGTTTATGGCAATTAAACGTTTCATTACGTTCCTTGGTGCACTAGTTTTGACATCAAGCTAAGCACGTCTATAAAGGTGTCAAGTTTACTCTTCAAAGACGTGATGCCTGAATAACTGAGGACGTGTGGCTGGGCTCGACAATGATTCAGTTCTGGCAAGCACAAAGAAAGTTTGGTGATTCTCCACTGGATTGCTTACAGGGCAGCAATCGGTGAGGGGAAAAAACACTAAAATGCAAATTGTACAGGTAGCTATGAGATTTTCACGCGCATAATGCACTGTGCCAGTCAAAACTTTCAGTATCTACATAGATTCTATATGTGAAAGGGTGACATGGGGACATTTAATCCCACAAGTGATTCCTGATCTCCTGTACTCTGCTCTGCCTGGCATGTTTTCAGAGTCCAAATCTTCTGGGCCTCTGATTGTCTGTGGGACATCGAAAGAATTGTTTTCAAATGCATCTCTCTATAAAGAGCAAGGGCTGTTTAATGTCCTGCTTACATGCCTTGTAGGAGGTAACTTTCAGGGGGCCTGTATTAGAGTAGAATTTCTCACAGTAAACTGTGAGGCAAACACCACTTCTGTTAGCACACGACTCTCTTCCAGTATATTTTAGTCCCTTGATGTTACATTTCTACTGCCTTTGAAAGAAATCCCAACAACTTTTAACATTCACTCAGGATTTTTTCCAGAAACTTTGTTTCCACAACCAAATCCTCAGAGAACCTCTCATCTGAAAAAAAAATTCCGCATAAACTATGTTCCTTAATATCTGCATGTCTGGAGAGAGAGAGAGGCGGCCTATTAGTCATTCAGCAAACCAGAGCAGCTGAATGGAACAAGAATTAAAATGGACCAAATTGCAAATGCTCTCCTATTAACTGCAAGTTAGCTACATAAAAATTTGCTTATTTAGGGTTAATAATTAAAGTAATACATAAGTGCGGTTAAGAAAATAAAAGCCCTAAATCCATTTTTCTCTTCTGAATAAATACGTTGAAAGTCATAGACAACAATGGTTTCTAATCTGGGGTCAAGTTTCAGAGCCTTTTTCCCATACGCTGAGATTATATTTTGCTCCCAATGGCCTTCATCCAAATTCTTTCAGCATCAAGGAAACAACTCCCACTGAGGTCAGTTAATGCAGTCCTGCTGTGCCTACATAAGAAAAGAGAGAAGTGATTTCATACAGACCTAAAAATGCTACTTACCCTGTGTGTGGTTGGACATGGTTCTGCCTAGACTACATAACAAGCGAAGCGCCACTGAGCGTAGTGATTTGCACTATAGTGAAGTCAGGTGTGGCAAAGAACAGGCAAGTATCCCCTAACTTGCCCCTGCAGAGATAGGTAGGGTCAGGATGTCACTTTGCCCTTTGGCAGTTACTTGAAATGTGTTGCAGGCTTTTACTGATTAGTTTAGACCTGTCAGGCTCCTTGAGATTTCATCTTATTTATGCTGATTCTGTCTGAAAACGTATTGCACTTTTCTGAGATGCACCAAAATAATCCTACCCTGAGCATGCATATAATACTGGGTCTTTACATGCAACAGTGGGGAAGATCAGAGATGCTGGAGCTATTGTCATTGTTTGTAGTATTAGCCCACCTTTGCTCAAACAGGAGTAAAAAAAATGTTATCTCTTATTCTCGACCTAAAGCAGTCACTTTGCAAATGGAGAAATAATTTTGATTTTAAAAAAAAAAAACAAAACAGAACACCAACGAACAGCAACAAAAAATAATTTCCTGTAGAAACTGAAGGCAGTAATTTAATAAGATTGTAGGAGGACTGAGAGGATGTAGTAAGCAAAACCCCATATGGTGGGTAATCAGGTCCATGATATCCGAAGTTAACACTTAATTATGAAATTTGATCCAAACATTGCCATGTTAATCTCTGGGTAATAACACAACAAATAAGAGCAGAACCCTGAAAAACAACTCTAGAATTTCTGAGATTACTGAACTACCTTATTTGTTCAATGTCATGTATAGTATTGCTTTTTGGTTTTCTTTAATAATTGCGACATCTAGTATTTACTTAAAAATAAGGAAGTACACCTTATTAATCAACAAAGCTAAGAAATGTTTTCAACAGCATTCACTTCCTTTGTAGTAAACTAATCTCTAAGAGTTTTATGTATGTAGAGATCTGTTGTGACACAGCTTTAATAACCAAGCCTTTATGTTCTATTAAGCTTAGGCACAAAGTTTAAGGAGAAACGATCACAATAGGACAGGGATGTACGAGGGATCTCACAGGGGCCAAAGACTGGTGAGTTATACAGTATGGTAAAGTAAATATTAGTCTCAGTTCAGAACTTTAAGAGAACTCTTGCTGATCTTTTTGGGGCCTATTCCTGTTGTTACAGCTGAGTACTTAAATAGTTTACTGAACTGAGACTTAAGCAGTAACAGTTTTGGGTGTATTTGAAGTGTATTAATTAGTTAGAGTGCTTGGTGGAGGGGAGAAAATGTGCGAAGCGTTCAGTTATTGCTTCTCCTTTGTATTTTAGAACTAAATTGCCTTTTCACTGGAGTAAAGGAAAGCCTAAAAGTAGCCAGAAGAGGTGGCAGTAACCATAGCTTAAGAAAAACACAGTGTGTAGAATGCGTGTAAACTGCATTTTCAGGCAGCTTGTAAAGTATTTGGTAGCCCTGTTTCAAAGGTGGACGTGTTGCTCAAGTATTTGTATAGCTTTGAACTACTGAATCCTTGCAGCAACTATTGAATGGCTACACAGCAACGGCCTGGCAACATCTGGCCACAGTTGTTAAACAGGCAGAAACGTGAAGCGGTTGTCCAGAGCTTTTGTGTTACGATGCAGAACAGCCAGGTATGGTGATCCTGTGCTTATTCCTCCAGTCGCCTGTGTTCAGGCTTTCTTAGCAGAAAATTAAAACCTCTCTGTTGCAGATATAAGCTCCTAGAAAAATTCTCCATTTTACACCAGCTTTTGCCATCTAGAGTTGCTTGTGTCCAACAAACTTTGTCAAGTAAAGCATCTACACACTGCAGATGAGGAAAATAACACGTATCTCACAGCTCTCCAAAATCAGTCTATGGATAAATCTCTATTCTGTGTAACTGATGTCTCCTGAAAATCTGCCTAAAAGGACGAATGAGAAAAAGTAAGGAGTTACACTGATTGCAGCGAGACTTTGCTAACTGAGCCAATGTGTACATCATGAGTGCTGTATTCCTACAGTAAACTGCATCATGTTCCAAAAAAATACACTTATCCAGGAACAGAGGTGAAAGATGATGCAACTTTCTAGTATATGTAACTGCCTGAGGGTAAGTTTGTGTAGGGAAATGAGAAAATGCAAAAATACAGGTGTTGCTTGGAATTTGCTCCTCTTTATCCAGGGTTAAGAGGCTAATGGAAGCACAACTCACACGAGGAGACCTTACTGAAAAAAAAAAAAGGGAAAGAAAAAAAAATTAAATATTTACCTAGTAAAAGAAATGCCAATTGACAGATTAAGTATGCAGGTTCTTTGTTATCATTCCAATAATTCCAGAACAAAAAGTCAGAGCTGAAAGACGAGCAAATATCTGGTACAAGCCTTACACCTGTGCAAAGCAAGAAGACACTTGCCACCTGCAGTTCTCTGGAAAACAGTGACCCCTAGAAACAGTGATTGTTTCTCAGTCCTTCTGTATCCTTTTCCATCTCTGATGCAGTTTTTTACCTTCTTGCCACTTAGCTTGGTTCTTTTCATGAATTCATTTAGTATATACTATCTAATCTGTCAGGGTAATTCCTGCGTTGAAATAAACCAAGCCAACACAGCTAAATTGATTTTGAGGGACCTAGACAGATTTATGTCTTTGATGTGGTCATTAGTGTAAGTGTTGTGTGAACAGACATTTAGAGTGCTGTTGTTGCTAGCTTTAGCCTGATCCAGGAACTGCAGGTCCAACTTGATGTGGGGTATGTCTAAGAACTACAAAAGTTCACGTTTTTTCCAGTATTGAATGTGCTTGGACTTCAGTGTGTGGTGGATGTTCTAAATTTTGCTCTGAATGAAACTTCCTGAAATAAAGTTATCCTGTAGTTTCAGCCCTTCTCAGATCTGTGGGTATTGCTTCAATCTCTGGGTAACTCACAAGTCCTGTTCTCTGGTCACTAAAAAGTACAGAACCTGATATTCAGCGAAAAGAGGCTAGACACGGCCCCAAACATTTTGGGATTTTTTTTTTGCTGTAAGTGATTACCTCTACATCCCCCACCTTGTGATGTGGTATGTAGGAATACTAGAAGCTCTGCACTTTCTATCCCTTTCCATGTGATGGTTTGCACGAACTATCACACTCAGATCGGGGTGACTTAGTGCTGTTGGCTGAGCTGTGTCACCTAATTGGGTGACAGCTTTTCACAACTGCGCAAGTTAAATGCATTCGTGTAAATGGTCTTTATAGAGAAGTGCTATATGGATACATGTTTTAATTTGCATTTCCACTTAGCAAAAGCAGGGAAATTCTTAAGTCAACAGAACTCTGTGAGTAAATTGCTGCTCCATTTGTAAGTGTCCAAACTTACCCTGATTTTAAGATTTAAGAGCAGTGTTTCCATAGTCTTTATAGTGTACTGTGCAGAGATGGGTGTTACACTTTTATGGGTGCTAATACAACAATTGGACCAGGACTCAACAAGCTGTTTCACACTTCTACAAGGCCCAAGGCCTTAGGTTCCAAGTAGCTCACCGTATAACGTGTGTAAACATTCTACATGTTCACTTTGTTTTGTTGCTATAATTGGAAAGCCTGAAAGTTATCCCACAGAGTGGAAATAAATTCTTTAGCCTCAGACTCAGTCCCTCTCTTAGGTTCATCTTAAAATAAATATTTAAATAATCTTTTTAAAGCACCAAAAAGAGATTCTTCCTTTATTTTGTTGGCCCTCTGAAGCGTGCTTAGCCTGTTGTGTGTTTTGGGTTTTTTGTTTTAAAATGGAAATCTGTTAGAAGCACAGACAGTATTACGCAAGTAAACTGCAGGTGCACTAGTAGCTCAGTAAACCACAACAGCCAGAGACGTGCTGGATAAAACACGTGGGGAATATGCAATATGCACATCAGATGGCACTAGGAGCTTTTCAGTCAGAATAAGAGAACTATTCATCTAGGGGCATTAGCTAGATATTTTATGCATCAACACGAAAGGGAACACTTTTGTATTTGGCAGATCAGACTGGAATCTGCTGAGAAATCCTTTTGAATTCACAGCAATTTTGTTGTTCCTTAATATTGTGCATGAAAATTAGTGGCTCCTCCTTTAGTCAAGTTTCACTGGACACTGGGTGTCAAACATGTTTTTTACTAATTAGCCTCGCTTTTGGCAAGCTGGCTCTCACTGCTGAAGTGGTGAGTACATGGGAGAAGATGATTGAGACTTCTCTTGCTGAGTGCCTTCATAGGTATTGGTGAGATGCTTTACAGCTGAGATTATTAGATGTACTTGCAAATAAGCTAACGACTTCACTTCTTTTATTTTTCTTTTGTGTGAAAATATCTAGCTAGGGAATTAAGCACTCTGATGTTTTATGGGGAGCTAGTGGCAAGCAGGGAGGCTACAGAGGCCAGAATGCGAAGTGCCAGCGAGGGCTTAGCCTAAAACCCTGCCTGTAAAATGAGAATGACACTCATGTCTTGTCTTCATCCTTTTTTGGTTTAGGTTGTAAATTCTTTGGCACAGAAATTCAGTTGCTCAATGTGTATATAGAGGAGACTAAATCAAGACTGGTGTCTACTGAGTGGTTTAGGTGTTATTGAGATACAAATTAGTAGCAGCAAACTGTTTGAGAAGGTTAGATTAGCAAATCTTTGGATTTGGCTCTGGTATGTCAGTGTGAAGTGTCCTGACCCAAACCTGATAAAGCTATTCAGCTGTGGGAACCACCCAAGGTATGGTTAGTGATGACCATCTAATTCATTGTGAGACTGAATTTTAAAGTGCGACATGGAAACAGGACTCTTGTTCCCTGTTCTGTATGGAGCTGGTGGGTGGAAAATTCTTTCTCCCTTGAAAAACCATAATCTGAATCCTAGCTGCATGGGGAATCATTACTTGTAGGTAAAGATGATTTCAGTTTGCATGGCTCATACACTCTCTGAGGGTGCAAATAGAGGACAGATGAATGCTAGTGTGCATGGCGAGCTTTAAGAGGCAGGTATTTCTCTGCTAAAACTTTAAGCTAAGAGTGTTTGTGTCAGGGAGGCACTGGAGTAACACTACACCTCTCAACAATGGTGAGCTTCATCCAATACCTCATTGCACTCTGTGGCTTTCTGTACATACTGCTTTCCCTCAGGACAAATTGTTTTTCTTACAGCAAGCTGAATGGCAGCTGATATAATCAGTAATACTTGGAGCAATAATTCTGCAGGGCTGTAACTTGCATTGGCTGCTGTGTTTGTTCTTCCCAGGGAGGGAAGGGTTTAGCAAAGAAATGGACGATGCTGTATATATTGCTCAATAGGATAACGTCTGCGTACGTTTTACAGATGGAAAACAGAGAGTATATGATACCATCAGACTGCTTTGTTCCAAAACCTGCTTCTCCTTAAAATGTCAGATCTCTAACTTTCAGACACTGTTCTAACTGTTTTTGATCTTTGCATTTCTGCCAGGCCCAGCTGTGTTTTAGGGAAATGGCGATGCTGTTCCCTTGGTTGCTCTCTCCTGTAGGAGAAACCCACTTGTGGAGGAGTGATGCCTGTGTGATGTTTTTTATGCTGCTGAAAGGTCTTTCTGTTGGTGCTTAGGAAGGGCTGTGTAGAGGACCCAGGAAGGCTTGTTTCTTTCTACTTGAGAAGACCCATCTAGCTGTGATCTTCGGGAGAGGGTTTGTCTGGTGTCAGTTCATAGCTCTGATATCAGCACTATGTGAACTTGAAGAATGGTCTTTGATTTCCATGGTTGAATTTCATCTGCCTTGAAGTCAGTATCTATAAGCTAGACATGGAAATCTCATCTGATCATGTAAGTTCCATTTACAATCAAGAAAGAAACAGGCATCCTGGAGGATCCACCTTAACTCAGATGGGTTGCAAGAATTACCTGTTGGAAGCTGTGTTTCTATGGACTGAAGATGGGATATGCAAGCACTGAACTGTGATTCTCTTTACAATCAGTGTGATGGGTGTGTTAATGCTTCTCATCTCAAGGGTTTTTTCCCTGTTTGTGAGCAGCTGAAGACAGTAATATTGTTTCTATGTTCTATGCCCAGGGCAGTATGGTTTGAGGCATCTGGGCTCTGCTACAAGAGAAACAATAGCATGTTGTTAACACTGTCTGCTGGCCTATGCCTTCCACTTGATCTGAGCCTTTCTTTGCTATTTAGAAGCACAAGCTCCTAAGATACGGCTTGGAGTTTGTCTGCATTCATTTGAATGGTTTCATCATGGGACCTTGACCTCGGCTGTCTGGATGCTGTACACCATTATCTGAGCCAATGTATGCAACAAGAGGGGTCTTAATATGATAAAAATCTAAAGCAATGTGCTCTGCATCTGTGAATTGCTGTGGAGCCAGGTGTAGGGTAGGTATCTGTGGGTGAAGAAGGGTCAGAAACTTAGTGAAGGTGTTACTGATGAAACAGAATCAACTGTTGAAAACAGTAATTTCCTTGGGAGCTTGATTAGTCACTCTGCCTAAAATGGAGGGAGCTGGCACAGATCTATCCAGGGACTGTGCTAGGTAAGTGTGTGTGTACTTGTGCCTGACTCATGTGACAGCTTTGACTCATGTTGCTCTGTAAGCCCCAAGGCAGACCCCAGTAACGTTTCGTGTCCTCCTGCTTACTCAATGTATTGTATTATAATGCTACTATTCCAGTGGCAGTAGCCAGCATGAGCCAGAGCCTGTGGATGCTAGTGACAAGATTTGAGGTGGTTTTATGACCTTCAGAGGAGTGTACCCAGCTCTTGTGTATGCCATCATCTTTAAATACTCAAAAATCCTGAATCTAATCCTCCATACTGTGACTGGCTTGAAATTAACAGGATGAAATAAACTTCAGTGTTTTTTTATTTGTAGTCTGTTCTTGAATCTTAAATGTGGCTAAGCTCACATTTGCAAGTACTTCTCTGCAGTTTAAGTCCTTGGGATTGGTCTTTCTTAATTAAATGTTGATATACTCTTAACCACTCGATTCCAGGTGCTGGTTCTTTAAGATAAATGACAAATGTTGCAAATCTGAAAATAAACCACAACAGCTTGAAAGGAAAAAAAGTGAAAAAAATCTTTGCATCTCAGACCCAGCGATGAAGTACCACAAGAAGCATTTTACTTGCTCATACCATTTCACCCACTTGTCTCAGAGTTGCAAACTTGCTCCTGAGAGATTGAGCAAATCTCACTCTTCCTGCAGGACAAGTGGTCGTTTTCAGCATGAATCAACAGTAAGCTGCACTTCAGTAGGCTGCTTCTGCCTTGAGCAAAATCCAAGCAGCCAGAAAAATGTTATGATCCCTGTAAAACACGTCGCAGTCAGAAAAATGCAATGGTCCCCATAAAACATGTTATGTCCTGCCTTACTGCGCTTCTAGTGCGAACTTCCTAGCTGCTGACTGCTGTCTTTCTAGGTGGAATGGAAAACGAGCAATCAAGAAATTTTGGGCAGTGGGTTTCACACTCTTACTGTGCACGCACAGATGCTCTTCCAGCTGCCCTTTGCAACGGAACAGGTAGGAAGGTGAATGCTTGGCTGTCCAACCAACGCATTTTGTGCGTTTATCACAGTCAATCATGTGCTATGGAAAAGGGGAAAAAAAAATCATTGGAGCGTGGCAGACAGAAAAAGGAACTTTGTGTATTTTTACCAAGAATTAATTTCTCTGCAGTGAGCAGTAGAAACCAACCTGTCGAAGGCATAAGGTCAGAGAGTAGGGCACAAATATCTGAATTATGTTGGTGGTGCTTAAGGCTCTCCAGAATTTGCATAAAGTATTCTGTTCTATCTGATAATATCACAGAAAAACAAAACAAGGCTTCTGTAGTCCATCCACTTGGCTCCACAGATGAGCGGCAGTGCCAAGATCACAATTTTTGCCAAGAGTGGAGAGGAAGACAGGCATAAAAAATAGGTGATCTATAGCCAAGCATTTCCCATAGTTTTCAGGTCAGCATTTGCAAGTTCTGCCTGAAAGCTATGAATTTATTCACCTGGCCATAACGTGCGTGCATTTGGCACGCTTCTGTGCAATGCACTTGAACTCCAACAGACCCAGGTTTTGCGCCCCCGCTACCTCCAATTGTAAAGGAATAAATGATTTTAACATTGTTTAATGTGTAATCCGAACCATGTGGAGCTGTGTCCATTATGAAAATTCTGCCCTTCTGTAAACATAAAATAAACTTAAAATTCTTTCTTTGGAAATCACCTGGCCTTGTGTAATCTGAAAAAAACCCCACACTGACTCTCTTAATATTTGGGTTTAGGTCTCCTAGGTGGTTACAACTGCAGTTACAGCTAGTGCTGGTGGACAGATCACACCAGAATTCAAAGGACATTAACGAGAGAATCTGTATGCAGTTGGTATCTGGTGTTTTAATTGGATATTGAAACTTTTTGGTGACCGAGGTGCATGAAGTTGCAAGGAAAATAGCCTGAATTTTAATGCATACAGAAGTTATTTCCACTTTTGACCATATGCATTGTCTTTTCTCCTCATATTCTTGCCATGCTGAGGTCCCTGGTAAGTCTGATACATTACACAGCACAGAAAGACAGAAGTAGGGATATCCTGCAACTGGTGTTTCTCCACTATAAGTGATGTTTTCTAGAGGGTTAAAAGATGAAGTAATTTAACCTAGATTTGTTACAGTCTTGTTTTATTTTTTTTTACTTATTCAGCACTTCACAGACTGATTGTGTGAGGGGGAAATCCCCAAATTCTTTCTGTGGTACTTGTGCAAATGTATTCCACTTTGGATTTATGTTAGCTGGAAGAAAAGCTGTTCATCTGAGCCCAGCTTGAATGCATCTCCATTCATTAATCATAAACAAACTTTGCATGGCCCTTTGCCAGGTGGGGATACACAGAAACACATTGCTGAATCACATGGGCCAGATACATGTCTACGAAGTGTATGGTAGCTATAAAGGGGGAAAGCAGCTCCCAGAATATTTGCTATTTGTTTTTTCCAAAGTGAATTTGTCTAATGTTTTCAAAGCTAATTATGCATTTTACTGTTGCACAGGGATCACACTCAGAAACATGCAATTCTGGCTGTACTTCCCTCCTTATTTTGATAAAATATTATTCTCAACGAAAAAATACAACTAAGAGTTCAAAGGAGTATGTAACTATGATAGTCGTAACACCTGAGGTTTCTATATCTGGCATTAAGAGTATAATCATTGAAGTTTATCAGATTTTGTCAGGCTTCAGTTGGAGATCCTAAAATACATTGAAAGTTCCTCTGTAGAAGTAAGTTGTAAAAGCTAGATGAAATTCTAGTAACTGTAGTGTGTTACTGAACAGATGCTGGGTCATATAGTAGCTGGTTATAGGACTGGCATTACAGAAGACAGTGCGAGTTGAATTGAATGAAGTCTGGTAGCTGAGCCTCACATTACAGGTGAGGATTCCTGAGGCCTGAGTTTCTCACATGGTAAACTTTCAACATTAGTCTTTCTGTGGCTCAAAGTACCTTAAGAGGTGAAATTGTCTGGAAAATAAATTAAACAGTAGAGTGTGCAAAACTATTAACAGGTAAACAAAAGAGAAACAAAGGAGAGGGTTACATGGAAAATTAAGTGCCTTCATTGGTACTCGCCCCAGAATCATCAAATATAATAATAGCTGGTTTCTGTACATGAGCTTAATACAACAAAAGATCACCCACTGAGAGTTCCAGTCATTGAAAGAAAAGAGCAAAGAGTTTTCACAACTGAGTCCTACAAGAGGAAAGTCCCTAAATTTCCAGGGAACTCTCAATGTTGATCAAATGCTTTCTGTGCATCTGGAGTGAAAGAAAATACCGTACCTTTCTTCACTGCAATAGGTGAGAGAGACATTGCTCAAAAATACGTAGTATAGATCATTAGGCAGCAGCCAATGCTCTCTTTTAAATGAGAATGCCTGGTTTGAGCATTCTTCTCAGATGCGTTCTTTGACTGCTGCTGTTATTTACGTAACTTATGCTGATGAAACTTCTAAACATTTGCTATATTTTAAATCTCCATTTTTTATCAAGCTTAAATAACAGGTTTACAGGCATAGATGGATACTAGAAAATCCATGTCTGCAGTGTTTCTGTTTTATAGTATATGCCATAATTCTACCTAGACATACAGCAGTTTAGCTGACTGTCCTTAACAAAAATCAGAGCAGAGCATCAGAAATGCTTGCCCAAGAATGATGCTGCTTTTATATCCACATTTGGCTAAGCCTGTTGCTGCATAGCTTCCTTTTCAGAATTACGATTTCAGATTTTTAATGGATATACAGTACCGGATTGAGGGAAACAAAATAGATGGTCTTTGAATTATGTTTTTGAGCTTGTTACCTGATTTTACCATTTAAGTCACAGCAACAGGCCTTTTTGTTTTCCTTACAGAAGTGTTGGCAGTGGCCATGAGACTAACGGAAAATCTCCTGTGCCTGAGTGGTTCTGAAATTATTCGAAAATTCTCATTTGCAGAGGAAAGATTTGCTTCCTTGCTGAACATGCTCTATCTCCACTGCATTCCCAGCTTGTTTACTTGCGAGAAGCTCATTTCTTTCCACAGCCTGTACAGAGTAGTAGTTTTTCTTCCAACTGTTGGCGATTGCTGATAATTTCATTGGCTATTGGACCACTGAGCTTCTGGACACTTCCGAGGTGTGTGGCTTGCCAAGTTGTACAAAACTGGAGTGGCTTTTTCTCCAGATCGGAAACCGTTCCCTGTGCAGGATATGCAACAAGCACTATTGTTCCAGACACAATTGGTTGTCGGTGATTAAATACAACTCCTCACTGAAGCCATGGGTTAGAGCAAATGGAAAAAATTTCAGAGCAGATCAGCACTGGGACAAAGAAAACTGCCTCTTATTCACCCCATAAACTCTATTTGGTTCTGTCCTTTTTAGGGTTGTCTCTCACTACTCACTTTCCCATGTGAAATGGCATGTATCATATGTACTAGAAAGCTTTGCTTCCAGCTCTGCATTTAAATGTTCACTTGGATGCTTTGGTCACAAAGAAGCAAAAAAGTAGTTTGTTCCTTCAATAGTTCTGTTCTGCTCTAGATTTACTAAATAAGACATGTCTGTGACATGACTGGAACCTGGGGGAAGGCTTATCAGCTGTGTTGCATAATGCCTGTGTAACTTCAGGCAGGGAAATTCTCTGGGTTTTACAGGTGAATGTACATAGAGTTGAAGGTTCACTTATGAGAAGAATCATCATCTCAAGACCTTGGTATTGAGTTAGTGCCTGTGTGTGCATGCTCGGGAGTGCCATCCTTATGTCTTCCAGGGAGCTTTTATTTTTAATAAGTGACTAGACATGCTCATCTGATGGGTCAAGAGACATGGCTAAGCACTGGCTTATTGCATGGATGCAACATTCACAATACAAATGTTAATGAATGTAACTGAGCGTGTAAAAGAGACCTGCAGGGCTAGCAGTTTCTTGATGTCCTATCGGTTTCTGTGCCGTGAAGAACACTCTGGTAAAGGCTTTTCTCTCAGGGAAGCTATGCCTTTATGCGCATAGAGCTGTAAGCATTGTGTTTCTGTCTGTTTGGGAACTGTTTTCTTTTTTGATGTTTCCTTAATCCAAACCTTTGTTTTAAAGACCATCATGAGGTATATAGCATTAACAGTTGCAGCAGCCATCTTATTTTCATCATCCTTTCCTAAACAGCAGCGCACATCCTGGAGCATGTGTCATTGCTGTTAGCTTTCGTTCCTCTGCTCTGTTTCTGGACAAGCATTTTAATTATCTCTGGAATGTTCTTTCTGTTACCAACCTAGTGCCAGAAAACCACAGGAACTTGAGTTGGAGCAGGCTTTTGGGTAATGTTGTCTCTCGCTTTCGGGCCATTATATAATTCCTGACTGTAGTGACTGTTGTAGAGCAGATTGACCAAGGCTGAGCTGCAAGATTTGGTGTCTCTGTATTTGCAAATCTCCTCATCTTTGCTTTGTCAGGCTGGCAACAGAACCGCTGGGTCCTAAACCCCATTTAGCTTGACGGCGAGGTGACCAGCAGGTGGCAGTTTCACCCAACTAATACAAATCTCTTAAGCGGCAAGCAACTTTGTATGTAAATACTAACTGCAAAAGCGGATTTCTTCTGTTTTGCTTAAATTATAGCTTTTGATATAATATTATAATAGTATTATAATAATATATAGCCTTTTCTAGGCTAATCTGCTTTAGCAGGGGGGTTGGACTAGATGATCTCTAGAGGTCCCTTCCAACCCCTACCATTCTATGATTCTATGATTCTATGATATATAATAATATGTTATATGTATATAATGTAATTTCCCCTTTGGATGCTATTGATGCCAGAGATTCAGGACAGCAACAACTGCCAGTAAATGATTGACACGACTTGCTGGAGTCATTGGTGTAGTAGTGTTTTCTTGCATCCAGGAAAGAATTGCTTTGAGTATATAGGGACTGTTTATCTTAGACAAGCGAGTCAGATCATTCAAATGTTGATACACACCTCTACATCCAAAGGCTTGCATATGTTAGAGTATCTTTCTGAATGTGGCTGCTGAAATCTTTCCAATGACTTGCAGAAACAAAAGATCCCATCTTACTAAATCCTGAAAGAGAGCTGCAACATTCTTTTCAAAGTAGTTACTTTTTTTGAACACAAAAAGTTTTACTTCATGACATGAAGCCCTTGACTTGCTACCTACACAAGGGCAGAAAAAATTGTTAGTCACTCTTGCTGATGTGGTCTTTTTTTAATGTCAACAGTTAGCTTTTTTGGTCAAAGTACAGTTTTGTACTGTCTCAGTAACACCAAAAATAAGAGTATATACATGGAGAATAGAGATTGTAGTATAAAGCATTGCAACAAGAATATGTGAGTGTGAGAATGAGTGAGTCTTTGGGGCATCATCATCATCATCACATTCCTCTTTGAGGCTTCCATTGTTGTTCGCCTGGGCAGCAACTCACATAATAACATCCTGGACACTGAGATCCAAATTCCTGGAGTGAGTCATTACTAACTTTCAGCTCTCTCAGCTGCCAGATAAACATGCCTTCTCATCCCTATGAATATTTCCATCTTCAGAATTTCTCCACTTCTACGCATGATGCATTTAAACTAATAAATTTAAACTCATTGCCAGTGAGGAAATAAAATATTAGCGGAAACAAGGGTAGTAGACAAACTCCCTTCAGGATCATTTTCTCAGAGTGACCAGAAGCACAGTGTTTCAGAAGAAGCTGAAGAAACCCTGCAGAGCAGCGCAGCCTGCCTGTAGCAGAGGCTTGAGCTATTGGTTACAGAGAACCCATAATTGGTTCGAGCAGACAATTCAGCATGAGGATGCAAAAAGAATTCCAGCAGTCAATCCTAAAGTTTTATTTGACTTTAGAACAGACTCAGGTGGTGGTTGCTCCCATGGCAGTGACCAGAAATTGGCATTTTGTCTTCTGTTCCTGCTAATCACAGACATCATTCATAATTTCCTTTCCAGGGCAGAGCTTTCGGCTGTACACACTTCTCTAGAGACGGCAGTAATTCTTCCACTTTACCAAGCTTTTAATTCTGCATTTTAGTCTAGATGGTTTTTTTCCATTCTTTCTGATCAGTTGTCAACCAGGCAAGGATCTTGGTAAAAGTTCTCCCTGCAAGTCCCCTAGCACAACTTCGCCAACTGAAAGTCAGGTTAACCTGTTAAGGAAGCAGAGTTGGTAAGGTAGAGAGGAGGTTTTGCGTTCATTTGTCTTCATCTGAATGTGCAATCTGCTTGAAAATCTTCTCCTCTCTCTTAAGCATGAGGGCAAAATGAAGATGTAACAGGTCTTGTTTTCTAAGTTGGGGTCAATGTCTTTAGGAGGGGGAATATGACATTTCCACTATCCTAAGGTCTGATTAGTAGCTCTGTACAAACCTGTCCTCAGTGTTGATGATGAAGAGGAAGGTCCTTGACAAGAAATTACCCCAACCTTTTCCTATTCCCCCCCACAACTTCCTAATGGATTCCTTTTCCCTAACTAGAGAACTAATCTTCTGAATGAAGAGATGAACTGAGATCTGCAGGTGGTCCTGCAGGCAGTAGAGATATGTCTAACCTCCCATGCTGCTTGTGTCCTGGGTGAAGCAAACATCCTGAATTTTCAGAACCAACAGCACCCTCAGGGGGGTTTCCCAGGTGTTTGAAGGAGACCACAGAAAAGTAAATGCTGAATGAAGCAATGGGAACTTTTGTGTAGATTCACAGCTCAGTAGAGTGCTATTGTTCTCTGTAGCTCTCTGCCCACTCCTCTGCAGCTGTACATAATGGGTTTCAGGGTAAGGCAGGCATGAGGACGCTGCCAAAGCTGCTGAGTCCTGTTTCTCTATGAAACTCTGGGGGCAAATACACTCAGAAAGCACTCTCAACATGAATGTTTTCCAGAAGGGACCAAGCACCGGTGACTTGACTTTCCTTGTAACACAATCAGAGATCAAGTTTTTGCTTTGGCAACAGTGGCAAGGTTCATGTTCTAAATCAACTTGCTAGAAGCGGGCTGACAGTGTGGTTTCTGGCAGAAGGTCTGATCTGGTAGTAGAATATCTAACACCTGCTTGTAGCCCTTAGCTCAAAGAAACGCTGGTTGCTTAGGTTTTGGTAAGCCTGGGCCAATATCTGAATGTGAAAGTAGTTGCTGAAGTTGTGGATTTACTCTCCTGAGTTGGGCGCGTGGCTTGGCTGAATGTGGCTTTTTCAACCATTAATACTTCTGTTTGAGATGGATTACTTCCACCGTATGAACTGAGCACGCAGAGAGTGAACTCTAACTAAAAATGCCTTTTTAGCACTTGTCTTAGTGTGCATCCAGTCAAAAAAGGTATTCTCAGAAAGTGGGTTTTGTCTGAAATTCACGTCAACAGTAACGTGAGCTTTGAATGAAACCCACTTCTACAAATGGTGAATATAGGTCATGAGAAGTATCACTGATGTTACACGTCTTCCTTGTTCTTTAGTTTTGCTTCTGTGAGAAGAAAAAGAGGCTATTAAAAATGTGATGGTAAGAACTCGTTAAAGAAATGCTTTGCTTTGGCAAACTCAACAAAGAGGGACCGAAGTCTTTAGTGTAGCATGTTATTGGCTTCTACGCATGATCTCTGCAAAAGGAAGCCCATTTGAGTGTCCAGTGGGAACATGAAACAAACCTTTATGCTGCATCGCTTTCATAACTGATGAAACCCCAAGCTTTCTTGCTGTCTCACATTGCCAACTTCCAGAGCTAGTCATGCAATTTATGTGCGTAACATTCAATGATATTCTTAATCCTGTTTTCTCTTCATGAATCATTTGAGATCTGCTTTTGATTTCTGCCAATTTCAGGTTTATTTTGGGGGTGGTTCTGTGTGTAATTTCTCAACGGATAGCTTGGATGGGTAATTTTCACTGTATTGGTGCACACAAACTCTGGAATCCAGCAAGTCACCAGACTGGTGTTACCGTAGGTGGGGAAGTTACAAAGATGCCCTGCTCCTTTCACCGCTTAACACCATCTGCTTTAGCAGCCACTCTGCAACGTGTGAAAGGGGAGAGGCTGTGCAACTGTTCCCAGCACTAGCTCACCCAAGATCATCTCTGGCTTTGCGAGCAAGCACAGAAACCTAAGCTTGTGGGATCATCACTGTTCTTGGTCCTCTTGCTGGCTCAGTTAAGGTTAGTTCACATCTCGCTTCCATCTGCAGTATGAACACAGACTGTGTTATGGGCTGTTGTTCCTGTTGCCTGACTCAGTACCGGAAACGTGAACTAAACGTGATGGCTATTCATTCACAGACAAACACCTGTGTGTTTGAGGAGAATGGGTAGGCTGCAAGCAAATGGTGCTGCACATGGCATGTGTGTGAGCAGCAGGAAAGGAGAAGCAAGGACAGGGTAGATCTGATAGTATGTATGTGTGACCACTACAAACAGCTCGCATATTCAGCTTTGAGAAGTGATGGAGTGGGCTTGGATTTTGGGTTTTTTTGAGGGGAAGGTAAACCAGTGATATCTTGGAGCTCAGGAACAGACCAGATGACCTCCTAAAGAGTGTAAAGTACAAAGAAATCCTGGAAAGGTACGTTCTGGAACTTAATGTGTGTTAGAAAGCACAAGTGCTTATTCATGGGAAAAACTCATCTCTCTAAATGCAGACATGGTCTCAGTGTAAGAAATATGATTGGCTTTTTTTACTTTCTTTTTACCCTAGATCTCAGAACTTTCTTAAGGATGTTGGGAAATAGCTTCTCTTAGGCGTCTGTGTGCAGAAGTTCTGAAGGATTTCACGCCCTCCTTTGTGCCTGATATTAGGCCTGATCGGTATGGGACATTCCTTTGTGTGAAAAAACATGTGCAGTAATCCTGGAGTGGATGTGGAATGTCCGAGGTTCGGATCCTCACTGTTTGAGAGGTCATGAGGGCTATGGTAATTTACACTGCCCAAGGACTTAACCTCTAGTGCTGAGCATATATGAAGGCTGCATCATTTGTTCCTTATCAAAGCTGAGGTATGAATCAGAACTTGTTTCAGAGGGCAAAGTGGGAGGCGTGAGGCTCACATAAAAATTACAAAAAAGAAAGAAAAAAAAAATCACTGAGTTTATTATACCCTGCTTGTTTCAGTGTTACTTGCAGTATTAAAAAAAAAAAGGGTGATATACTCCTCAGGAATCACATGATTAGTGAGCAGCCTTGTACACAAGGCTATCCCCAAAAGTTCCTAACCCTACTACAGATTTCCTATATAACCTTGAGCAAAGCATCGAAGCTGCTATCAGCTCATACTTCTCAAAGAAGTCAGGTACCTTCTCACTGTTTGTGGCAAGCCATGGTGCATCTCTGCATTCAACAGAGACTTTTACTTTGGGGAAGGACTTTGGCTTTGAGGTTTTTCAGGCCTTCATTCATCCCTCTCTTTTGATGCCTAAACAAACTACCAGAATTAGGAGCCTCATTGTAGTAGTATTGCTCAGTGGTCTACTAAAAGAGATAAGCACCTCCAGAAGGTGCTTTGGATTTGGGTGGCTCACACCTCTGGAGATGCCTGTTGTTCTTTTGGTTTGCCAAGGGAGTTCAATGGGGTGATGCTACCAAGTTACGTAATGTGATTTATATAAGCTTGCTGGAATGAATCCTGGCCTCGTACTCTGTGAGTCTTGTTTCTGGATGTATTTTGCTGTGTGTTCACGTATAATGTTATGCTACAAAATAAAGACACAGGTTACAGAATTTGTAATCTGAAATAGCAAACCTTTTTCAGTTAGATGTCAGATCTTGTTGCCTCAAATGAGGCTCAAATTTTCATTTCCTCTATTCTCTGTCTTGATTGATTAGGAAAGAAATATGACAGCCTTTTCTAAACATGGTTGTCTTCTAAACATTCATTCAAATCTACGCACTAGAGATCCATTTATTAATTTAGTTATTGTATTCTCAAAGGTAAATGTTTGTGTTTGCAGACCACAAAGCTTTCTAAAATATCAAACTACTACTTATGTATTCATGCTTCTTATGTTTTATGGCAGGATTAAAGGGCTGATATTGACATGTTTTCAAAACACCAAAAAAACCAACGAAAAAAACACCACACCCCACAACAACAACAAAAACCAACAACCAGGTCATCTGTCAACAGTATTAATCCACTTTTGGAAGCGAATTCCTTATGAGCTCAGCTTCTGTCCTGAGAATAAGACAATATTAAAAGGATGAAGGAATGAGATAAAGCTCAGTTTCAAATTGTCAAACATAATCTATCCCCATGATTTTATATAATTTGTATACTTAAAGTTCTTGCAAGGCCATGTTGCTACCAGACAGAGTAGGCACAGTTCTTGGTTTTAGTTCCCCCTTAATAGGAGCGTCAAACTTATAGTATATATCCACTGGTGTTTGCAGTGAGCTTAGCTGTAAGATTAATGAACAATTGCCTTCTCTCAATCACTTTATCCTGCTCATCTACATTCCTGTAGTAAGGGGAACCAGTGGCAAGAGGGTTTTTTAGAGGCTGTATGGCTCTTTGCCGCTTGCAGTGGATTTTGGTGAATCCACTGTTGCCCACAGGTGAGATGGGAGATAGAGGCAGTCTTTGTCATGTAAAAGTGGAAAGGATGGCTTTGTCTGCAACTTCTTTGAATGTTCAGAAGAAAGCCTTGCCTGCTGGTTATTGGTAGGTGTCTTACTACCAGAGGAGCTGTAGATTTCTGAACACTGTGGCTGATGTATTGGTTTTCCAGCCAGCATGGTCTAATGAGGTACACATCCCATATACCTTGTGAAGGAAAGACTGATGCTGAGCATATCTTTTCCACACTTGGATCATCTTGGCTGGAAGATGAGATAAGGCACATCCAGTCTGAGTCATCCTTGCACTCCACTCTTACCATCCTTGCTGAGAATAGCTGCAGGGTTCCGCTGGGATCTGCTGCAACCCTTGATTGGTTCTTGGGTGTACAGAGCCACCAACCCTGCCTAGGAGAAATGAATCTCACTGTAGGTGTAAAGAGAGGGGTTTCTGCACTACATACAGTGCACAGGTGCTCTGATGTGCTTTGCAGCTAATTTCATGCTATCTTTTGAACAGCTGTGTGTGGTGGTCAGACCAAATTATAAGACTGCCTGTGAATCTTTTGGTCTGTGTAGACCCCTGGAAACATGAGAAATTGTACCCTGACTCAGGGCAGAGATGTTCCTTGCCAAACGTAGGTTTGATTGACTTTAAGTTGTAGCCTGACATAGAGCTTGTTGCTTTGGTCTTATGGTGAACAGGTCAAGGCATGACTGGAGGCAGCTGGATTTATACCTAGTGGCAAAGGCTGCAGTTAATTTTCTGAGTGTCTCTTAAAGGTACAGCTATCCACAAGCAACCTTCCTGCTGTCAGTGCTGTTTGATCATCTAACAGTAGCCTGGGGTCTAGCCATTTTTATAGACTATAAACTCAAATCACGATTTGTAAACTGTTGTCAGAGGAAGAGGCAAATACGTTACTTGCTAAGTGATGTTTTTCATCTTTCTCTTTGCTTTTGTCTCTTCCTTCAGACCTCATTAGTAAAATTGTCCTTAACCAAATTGCATTTTTCTGTAAAATGCATGAAATGAGAAGAGGCTCATATTTTACAGAGCTTTTATTTTGCTTGGTATGGTGTGTGGTCACCAAGTTACACGCACATGCGTGTATATATATATATATAAAAAATGTGTAACTATGAAGTTACTTTTGGAGAGTGATTCTTTGTTAAGACGTCAAAAGTTTATCTGGTAACTGTGGGTAAATATGGAAATGGATGATTATCAGCCACCAAAATAGCGCTAGCTGTTTTATCTGTGGAAAACATGCACCCTTTTTTGCAACTTCCTCATTTTAGATGTTTATTACAACCAAGCTATCTGCTTGGTTTCATATTTTTGAAGTATTCATATAAAGACCTTAAAACTAGTTTAATCCTAAGTGATTTAATGTTATCCACAGCCTTTCTAAGCACAACTAAAGTATAAAGGTGAGATGATATGCATACATAGCTTCTTTTAATATGGGTCTGTGTATTGACTTTTGTGTATTATGCAGTCTGCCTTCACAAATTCGTAAGACTTGGTTGTGTAGAAATCTCAGACTGTGCTTCTACTACTGTGCAGAGCACAAAGGTACACAGAATGTGTTCTCGTACTTAAAAATAAGGTCTTATTCCTGGCAGAAACTTGCCTAAAGTCTTGATTTACCATGCTGTTTTCCAGTAGCTCTGTGATGTCAGAATTCAGGTATTTCCAGAAGAGTAACTGTACCAGAGTACAGTTCTAAACACTTTCTGACATTGTCTTATGCACTGATTCAAGCCAAACTCCAGGAACTTCCCCCAGTATTTCCTGAGATTATGTTGTGCTGTAAGCTTTAAGTAAATGTAAAAACATGATCAGGCCCTGGCTTTCAAAGAATATAATTTGTCAGGAAGAGATTTCCTGTTTTATTACAAGCATTTATCTTAATTCTGCAAATTTAAGAGTTTTCTGAAATGAAGTTCCATTAGTTTATGGAGAAATATGATACTGCTTCCATATCAGAGATATGACAGTCCACAAATTCTTCCTGATTTGGTGTAACTGAAATGCCACTGAAGCCAGTTTCAATATTTTTCCTCACTTCATCTGTCTATATTGGGCTATGACTTAGGCTCTAACTTACTTGTCCATCTATGAAGTATTAGCTAACAGATTGCCTGCTATTAGTAAGCACTTCAACAGCAGAAAGGATATTATACTGTGTGGCTGGTAGCAAGCATTAACGCAGATATGGCAGCACTAATGTGGCTAAACAATGCCCTCGAGAAAGGCCCAAGAACTGAGGTGGGTGCTGTTTTGGAGGGCAGCAATGTGGAGGTATGCATTCCTTATTTCTTTCCACTCCGCTTGTTGGTGGCTTTTGGACAAATCTTTGAACTAGAGGGAGCACAATTAAGCATTAATCTTCATTTGATTAATCTCATTTTTTCCATTAAATACAACACTAATGATATGTTGCAAAATGGTTCACAAAATGGACCTACTGTCAAGAGGCATTTGACATCCCTGAAAGGATCAAATTCTTTTAATAAACTCCTGGCCAAAGAACTGACCAGATCCTGCCTTGTTCTTTTTATGGCAAGAGAAATTTGTGAGAGCAAACTTTGGGGCTACAGCAATTCAGTGATTAAAAACTGAACCGGAAGAAAGGAATGCCAGAATCCTAAACTCACCATGCAGCCTCCAACAAATATTTCTCTGGGAATAAAGCTTCTAAGTCAGTGTTACTCATGAAAATTCATCACGATGGTCTGATTTTTAGAGGAAAGAATTTTAAGAGGTTCAACATGTTATGCTCATGCAATAATGTGAATAAGTAAGATATGATGGTGCTGTTATTAGTGCTAAGAATTTATTTGAACTCTTACGACAAGTGTCTCTCAGCCTTCCTTTGGCTTTGCAAGCTATTTTGGAAGGGTCATCTCTTCTTTAGTAGGAAGTGTTGTATTTTGATAAAAACAAAACAGAAAAAAGGGTTTCTTTTTTAAATGAAGGACGTCCTCATTTAATGAGGCTTGAAGTGTTTACAGGTGTTTCCTCATAAGTTCAAATTTAGTGGCCCCAGGGAGTTGAGGTTCTCATAAGGCAGGAGCAAACACTCAAGTTTTGTATTTTAAAAGTGTTGCGCATTTAAAGGGCCAGGCAGACATGGCACGTAGGCTGGTTCAGTCTACCTGAAGTGTACAGAGCCAATAGTTACGCCATCTGAGGCAGCAGAATGCTGTCTTCAATGAAACAACACCATCCTTAGTGCCACAGAAGTTCAAAATCTTACTGAAAGACCCCCGCATTATTTTCTGCTGTACAACATTTTCACCTGATTTTGAAAATCTATGGTAAAAGCCCCATGAGTGACAGGTTCTAGGTTTGATTCTTTGTTCAAATACCTTTTGGTGATATCGAGTCCCTTTTTGTGCATAATATCTTCCAGAGTTCACTGCTCTTGGAGAAATTGTTTAGCATCATGAAGAACAACACAGAGCAAGGGAAAATATAGAAGTGGTTGTGGTTGGAGGATGTGATGACATCACAAGGTTCAGCGGGAACATGAGGCTTTTAAAAAGCTGAAAGAAACATCCTGACAGTCAGTTGTCACATCCCCATAAAGGAGTCAAACACACGTTAGCTATTAAAAAGCCAAGCTATCTTCATCAAAGAGAAAAAAGTCTCCGTCCTGACACAGAATATGCACTGGCAAAAATGTAAGTGAGCTCTGATTTGTTTTTTCTAACTGCGATAAAAACTGAAGATTATAATGAATAAGTAAGCATTAGCATAGCATGGGAGACAATACCCATGAAGAGATGCATGGCTCAAGAGAGGCAAATGATAAGACATGATGCTAATTTTCCAGCAGGGATATTAACACAGGGCGGCATTGCTGCTTTGTTGGCACTCATCACTATGAATCAAGTGGAAGACTATGATTCATAAAAACAATAACAGGATGCAGGTATTATATCAAAGGTTACAGTGGTTACATACCAGAAAATTTTCCTTTTTAAAAGTGAAACCTGTGAGAAATCTTTTTTCTGTGCCTTTTTTGATATGTACTTTTTTCAACTAATAAAAAAGTTAAGGAACAAAGCAGTTGAGGGCAATACAGTTATGACTTTACAGGAAATCAGTTTTCTTGTTTTCAAGATAATTTCACTCCTCTTGGCCCACCTTTGCTCGCATAGTTTACTGATCATAATACAGGTAGGTGTTCGCTTCTTGCAAGTATTTCATTCTCACTGTATGGATCTGTAGATTATGCTCATTTTTGCACCTATGCTGCCATCCTTTGCATTCCACCATGCTGTTCCATTAACCTGGAATAATGCAATATACCTGAATGGAAGAAGCTAATTTCTTAAACATTTGTGAGTGACTTATCTGAGATGGAACTACAATTAATCTTTGTTATATGATAGCTCGTAGGTTCTTCAGAGGTTGGTTTACTATGCATATGCCTTTCTGAGCCTATTAGCAGTGAAGTCTGTTACACATTTCTTCTTTTTTGGTTTTTTTTTTCAGTTGAACAATTTGGAAGCTCAAATGTATATTTGTGAAATTATATTGTAAACTGTAACATCCTGTATCAAGAAGCTCTGGCTGCTTATTTATCATGTTTCAGTTTGTTTGACAAGTATTAAGCAGCAAGCAGGAACACTGACAGCACACCTTTTTACCCACTTTATCTTGTGCTATTTTGAGAATCACTAGGTATATGATATGGAGCATACTGCAAGATTATTAGATTCAAACCTTGAATCTAATCTTCAATCACAGAGATCCATTAATTGCTTGGTGGGTTTTTTCTGCAATGACAGAGCAATGCTAACAACCTGATGTTTTAGGTAGAACAAAATTGGTAACTGAATTGGTATTTTTCCTTTGACACATGCAGTGCTTTCAAAGGTAAGCAGGAATTACAAGGCTGCATGAGGAGAGATCAAAACCTTTACCTTTGTCAGCCATTCCCTGCTGATAGTTGCTAGACAAGACGACTTCTGGCTAATACCTGCCTGTCCCTCCATGCCCCCAAGCTTCTGAAGTCTTTAATCTCCTGTTATAGCAATGCTTCCTGGCTGTTTGAAAGCCTGCATGAGATGTAGTAAGTGTCTTGATTTGACTTCTGTTGCTAAGAAAGTCTTTTTCACACCGGTCAGATTAAGAAGCCAGTGGAGTGACCAGATTTCTCTCTGGCTCCTGGACTGGTTGCTGGAGCAGCCTGGCATTACGTGTACTACGAGACAGAAGGGGCTGAGGGGAAATTAGGTAGATGGCTGCCTGACTGAGGCTGTGCTCGCTGTTGGCATTTGCTGACTTCGTCTGCTGTGTCATTGCACGGTTAGGATTCCTTTTTCCAATATGGAACCATTATCTTATTAACCCTTCTTTTTTTCCTATACCATTACATTAATGAATTATGTGCTTTGGCTTTGAAGGTAGGCAGAGTATTCAGATGACTGGTCTGCAGGCAGCTTGGGTGCAATTGCTTGCTCTACTGGACACCCTCTGTGCAAATGTAGGTAGATTGCTCAGGTCAGTACGGGTATTCAGATGCCAGGTCTGAAAGGCTTCAGTGGAAGTTAGACTTCTCGGTATCTCTGTGAGTCTCCATTTGGTGTCCCTGGTACACCTATATTTACTGTTAGTGTGACCAGCTGTGGCCTCAAGTTTTCTACACCATCTGGTCCAATCCACCTGTGGCCACACGGATGTCCCATGTGGGGACATTGGCTTTCTCTAAAGTATAAATTGATGCAGAGGCAGTATGTGTGACCAGGGAACTTGGTGTGTGCTTGCATGAACCCTAGGCTAATGTGAAAGCGTAAAAGCCCTGCTTTGGTCTGCTCCCTGCCTAGGAAATAGGAGAAGCTTTCCTCTGCCATGCAGAGAGTTTCAGTACAATTAAAACCAAAATGAGTTACCCAGATATTCTGGCAAAATGATGTCATGGATAGATGGGCAGTAAGTGTGCGGGAGCTTCTGAGGGGTGGGTGAAGCTTTTCCCCAAGTATGGGACAAAGCATCCCTTATTTGGTGTAGAAACAGATGGTTCTAATCCTGGCAAGAGCAACTGTTTTGTTTTGTACACCCTTGGTACTGTTCTGCCAGACAGCCAAGTAGATAAGACCTAGGCTGACACCTAGCCATGCGCTCCCAGGAGCGGATGTCAGGGTTTGACATTTCTCACTGCAGATAAATTACTTTCCTGTGTTCTAAGCTGCTGTATTATGGAGTAAGCAGACTAGAAAGGCACATGACCATGTACTGGGGCACATGTAAAAGGCCTTTATCCCATGTGGAATCTGTCAGAGACAGCAGGCATGCTGCAATAACTGAGCCAGAAGGAATACAAGAGAGGCACAAACTGAAGAGTCAGTGAAAATCAACTGGAGTCGGGCGTTTAATTTCCTAAGGCTTCTTTGCAATTTTCATGGTTTGGACCTGGTTTCGGGAGGAGACTGTATTAAAAACCCAAGAACTATTAAGCCCAACTTTACATGCTTAAACAGCAGGATGACTAGGGAATATGTGGGTATGAGTAGGTTATGTATCACTATGATGCTGGAAGAAGCAAAGGGCACGCTGGATGCTAAGGCATTCCTGCCTTACTGGCACAGGGTTTGTTCCCCAGCTAGAGCTGCATTTGCAATTCCAGCCAAGCACAGTGCCAGTGTGAAAGCAAAGGCAGAGGCAGAAATTGTTGTTCTATCTGTACCTGTGTGAAAGAAGGCTATGCAGAGGTCCTGGCAACCTCTTGCGTCAGGTTGCCTTGACTTGGATTAAAATTGGTTTTTAGCAAAATAGGAGGTTTCAAGAGGAATGGTATTATTTCCATACGTTTCCCCCAGCTATAAAAATAAAACACAACAACAAAAAACCACCAAAGAACAAACAACTCTCCCGAACTGAAAGCCAAGAGTGACACAAGGATTCATCTAAATAGGCGTGACCTCACCAGAGGGCATTTCTCACAGGCACATTCTAAAGGGCAGTTTCCCCACTTCAGAGGAGCCTCCTGTAGAAAGCTCTGCAAGAACAGAAGGAAAACTAACAGACCTTGCCCTCAGCTGCTATGGTCAGAGGCTCTTGTCCTCCAGGGAGTCTCGCATGGCTGGCTCTGCGCACTGGAAATCGCTCCCACAGGGTCACGGCGCAGTGCACTTCTTTGCAGGAGTGGGGCCCAGAGCTTCCGCTCAGCAAAACCCCAGAGAGAGTCTCAGCCTGAAAGCATCCCCTCCCACGGCAGAAGTGAAGTGACTGGCTGGGGCTTCCCAGCTTTTGGCAGGATTCTGCTGAATGGGAGCAGGCCTGTGCTGCAACTCGGCAACCCTTCAGAAGTGGGAAATTTCTAATGGGCAGCACCAGATACTTGCTTCTTACGTGTCTTTATGCAGATAGTTACCTCATCTTGTATTTTGAAAACAAAATGAACGTACCTTTCATGCAAGTGGTTTCTGCTATGAGAGGGTATGCAAGCAGGTTGAAATTCTGCAAGAGTTTCACATTTAGGTGGTGCTTTTGGCTAGGCCAAAACGCTTTGGGCAGTCAACTCCTGTTGAGGTCCAATGGGACTTCTGCACATAAGACAAACATTCAGCTTTTCAGCTGTTCCACTGCCTGCTTGGATTTCCATGCAACTGAGATATGTGAATTTTTACCTTTGAGAATGCTTCCCAAACGCTCTCTACATGCGTAAAGCCTTTTCTGCCCACAACAGATGTGAAGCTCTATACAGCCGTTCTGAAAGTATCAGATAATGAGACCGAGAGGTGAAACTGCAATACGCTGCACCCTGGGAGTTTTAAGTTTGGTAAAACCCCACTGGGAAAGATGGATAGTACGAAAGTTGAGCCCATCCATGCTTTACAAAGCAGGTGTCAGGCTCTATGAATGACCACATAAGCAATTAAATGGAAAGCTTGCTAAAATGGAAAGAGTATTATGGGTTGGGAGGAATTGGAACATGCGGGTGAGGCTCATGGTTAAGACACTTTCTATCTCAGCTTCCCCTTTGTAATAGGAGTTCTCTTGTTCTGAAACAGATCATTTTTAGTGGCCATCACTGCTACATGGCTAATGCATCCAACTTTTATTTGGTGCTTGGAAGCCCTTTTTTTGATTTTTTTTTTTTTTTGTTAGAATAATCAAAGCATCAGGGATTACTAGCCAGCCTTTCTTGCTATTTCACATGTGTCTTTGGATGTCCCCTTGATTTTGTTTCTATCCAAGTGGCAAAAATACAAAGTTAACATTTTGTTTGCCAGTCTGCGACATCTTCCTTTTGTCAGAACAGAATGGAGGTTCTGCACAGTGCTCTCCTGGCATCCACTTATTAGATCACACAGAGGTGTGAGGGAGACGTTTTTTAAAAGGACAGTAGTCAAAAGCATACCATGCCAGCAAGAGCAGCACAGGCAGGGTACAAGGGCACAAGGATCTCCTAGAATCCAAGGCTAATTTGATTATTGGCAGTCTTCTGACTGCAGGTAAGACCTGAAAATAAAGATACTGGGCATAATTCTGAGATATACTACTGTCAAACTAATATGTTTCACTGACTTTGGTAGTTACAGTACTATGTAGGAGAGCAGAAAGATGACTGTCAAATCCTGTACCGAGTTGTTGGTAAGCAAGTGAAATATTGATTTAATTATGCTCAGAACCCTCCCGAGTTCATTTCCTTATGCTGAGCAATGAACCATCATTCGGCTTTTTTGCTCGAGCTCTGAGTAGTTCTGTTTATTGTAGAGCAGATTCTCTGCCCAAATGTTTGCTTAGTGCTTAGCATTTAACTAAATCTTTATCAAAATACCCACTCATAGTGTGACAAACAGTATAGAAAATAATCCTCTCCAGTCCAGCTTTCCTTGTCAGGGTTGTCTGCAAAAAATAATGGTAACACTTCAAAGGAGATTTTGGATGTGTCAGATGCACAAAAAGAGCTGCACATTCAGTTGCTCAAATGGACCTTGATGTGCAAACCTGGGGCCTGGAGACATACCATTTCAGATGGAAAGGCTATTCACAAGATAATGAAGGAAACAATAGCCAAATGGAATACAGATAAACGTTTTCTGAATTGCTTCATGATTTATTTGGCAATGCTGTACACATGATTTTGAACACAATATGGCGGGTTATTCATTCTCAGGGCCAGCCAGAGAATGTATGTCAGGTCCGTGTTATTTAATTTAGGCCAGGTACCAGGGACCTGGTACTTAGTAGACACCCAAGCGTGTTACTGCCAACACAACTCACTAAGATGAATCTTGGTAGAAACAGACGATTTTTGTTTCCAAGGGCATCAGTTGCATATGGGTCGCTTCAGAGTATTTCACTTTTGACTGATCAGTCAGATCAGTTAAAAAAGGGACACACCCTGGAGATGCTGAGGGCTAGCGATGAAGTTGAAATGAAGAACCTTTCTCCTGAGTGACTCCTTGTCATGTTACTAGCTGTGATCTTGCACAGTTAAATGAATTTCAATGCTTTGTTTCCCTGCCCTGGACTTACCACAAAGCAGACACAAAGAAAGATTACTCTGTTTTTTACTCTTAGTAACATATTGATGGAAACTTTGTAATTAGCCAGCAAATAAAGACAGGGCTCATCATCTCTGGACACGACCGGGGAACCCTCATTCTGCAGTGCACTTTAAGCCTCCCACCTCGATGACTATGCTTGAGGAAGCACAGAGACTTGAACAAATATTACACTGTTTACCGCCTTGCATAAATGAGTACTGGTGGTGTGATCAGAGTCAAAGCATGCAAGCCCTGGCTGTTGCCATGAGAATCACTGCAGCTGTATTACCTTTCCAAAACCACCTAAATACCCCTCTGGGCACTGGCAGGTTGTTATCCTAAGAGCGGAACAAACAAAAGAAAGCCAAAAGAAATAAGGACTGTTTTCCTCCTGCTTGTGTAGATTTGTAAATTTCTGCATTTTCAAAGGGAATCTGACTTCGGAAGGACACTTCGGACAACTTCCTTTGCAGGGGATTCCTAAAACCACAGAAAAGTGCTTTTGACAGTTCTATTAAAGCACTTATCCTTGGGCAGTCATATAACTTCAGAGATCTACCAGCTGGGTGACCCATTCCTCAACTTTGTACAGGGATCCTGGCAGAGCTAAGAATTAGACTTAGATTTCCTTGTCTTTCCTTGCTGATCCACTACTACGAATGGTTAGGTAGGCTGGATATAAATACAAGCGAAGCCGATTAAATAATTCTCGTACGGATGATTGCCTGCCTAGTTGTTAAGAGCTACATTTTATCAAAGTGCTTTTCACAGTGATCCATGATCTACTGTGGAACATTATCAATATCGCAAAAGCAGCCATTTCAGTTCTGGTGTCAGCTGTGATCACATGATTCATTTCCAAAGCAGCAACAGGCCCAAAATAATATCACTAGCTTTAATACCTTTAAAAAAAGTATTTTTGAAGGGTTCTGTATCTGAAGTCAATGTAAAATGCAGACAACCATGATGAAACATTTAGTCCCCTGATAAATGGGCATTGATAGCTTGTTGTAAAATGGTTTTGATTAGAGTCTAAGCATCCAAGTGGTGTGTGTAAAGCTAAGCCGCTTTTTTCTTTTTATTAGCCAAAGTTCATTGTGTACAATAAAATGTCAGCAACTGCCTAATGTAATTTCATCTTCAATATCCAAACCAGAAACTCACTGGTTTGTTAACTGAAATCTAAATTTTTCTTGTTATTCAAGGGTTGCTGTTTGCTTTTTGGTGTTACTGCAAAGAAAAACTTCGCTATTGTGTTTCTTTTCAGTTTTTCGTTATAGTGGAGGTGAAAGAAGAAAAGAGAAAAACATTTACCCTGTTAATGCTGATCAATTGATAAGCTTATCACATGTCAGTGTGCGGGCAAAGAAACAGTAAATCTTCTGAAGCAGTGACAAGTGTGTCATTTGCTATTGCGGGCAGGTAGTCATGCAAACTCTTAAAGGTTAGCAATGTATTTCAAACTGAAAATTGGCCTGATGAGAAATTGTTCTGACTTGTTTAAAAGGATGAAGGTCTAAACTGATCTGCAGTTCATGTGTGTGTGAAGGCCAGTGGTGCTGATATGAAGTCTAGTGATCTGAAACCTGTCATGCTTCAATACTTGCAGTCTTCCAGAAGCTGTTTTGCCATTATCTCCCCTCCAATTTCAGCAATAAAAATGTAGAGGAAGATGCATTTTGAAGTTCCTTGGTTTAATTGTTTGACAATGTCTTTGTATACTTTCCCTGTCTGATCTTTTACTCAGAACAGCATTTCGTGGATGTTATTAGGAAGGAGATATTTTTAAAAAGACTATATCTGCATGTAGATAATGTACTGACAAAAATCTGGGGATGACAAATATCATGTAAAAATGGGATACTGTTGACTGTTGCACTAGATGCTGCAGATGTCTCTCAGTTAGGTTCTCCAAAGCGCAAACAACTGAAGGCCAGAATTTATAGGATTACCACCCAGCACATTAGTCTGCTCAGTGTTTTGCTCACCTTGGGTAAGGGGTCTTGTGAAGCATGTTCCAGAAGCTCTTGTCAGCCCATAAGCTAAGGTTGGAGCTGCTGCCCAAAAGGAAACTGCAATATCTCCGGTAGCTGTGCCTGCTATGTTCAGCACAACTCGGACTCATATTCAGCAGGAAAAATTAATTTTTTTCCTAGGTGTGAACCAATTGGCAAATGGATAGCCAATGTAGAGAGATGAGTGTGTTGACCTTAACACCACCACTAATGGAGTTGTCTAATCTTCATCCAGAGTCCACTTAAATTGTCAACCTTCAGCCTTGTCTATGCAGTCAGGACACTTTCAGGCGAGTTGCAGAGCAGTCTGGAATCAAACATCATTATGGACTTTCCTCTCTTGTCAATTGATACTTAGAGCTAGTGGGACCGCTGCATTTGGTACCTTTTCATTAGCTGTTGTGTTATCCAGCCACTTTAAAGATTACTCAAAAGTCTTCAAGGCTTGTGCTAGGCTTTTGCCGACATTCAACAAATACAGTAAGTGATAACATTGATGAAAGGAGCCTGAGTGTATACACACACCATGGATTTGTAAGGCAGCCTGACAAAAGCTTTGCAATGAGCTAAAATATATTTACACATAGAAACTATTGCAAAGCTTCCTACGGGTTTGATTAGGTTCCTACTCTTCTGTCTTGACTTCTGATGCTTCATACTGCTCCAACTTCAGAGAGCAGTTGCAAATCAAGATCCAGTGCCTATTAAGAAACAGCATATGGCTGTTCTGTGGCCCTTGAATTGTATGAGACAAGCTGGAACACAGTGGGCACTTAAGCACTGGTGCACACATTCTACTGTTCCTTTTATTTGTTTGAATGCAATTTGGGCACGCAGACCTCACTGCATTTGCAGCTCAGGACTTAAATCAAAATATAATTGAAATTTGGTCCAAGGCAGGCTTCATAGTTTATTAAAATAACTCTGGTGTAAGGAGTTGGAGACTACTAAATCCAGGTGGCATTTCTTTACAAGGATATTTTAATCATCATTATTTCTCAAAAGGTTTTCATTTTTAAATGATCATAGTTCTTTTGCTTTATGAGGTACACTGAAGCCAAAAGTCATTTTGCTGTGGTGGTTCTATAATGATCAGACCTGGTACACACTTGAACAGTGGAAAAGCAGCTGTGCTAGCATTATTTTTATTTCTGGAGGTCAGCTTGGGGGAACCGAAATAAGTTCTGCAGACTTTGGGGTTTTTTTCTTTTTTTTGGTTACTCTGCTTACACCGGAAACTCTGAATAGGTATATTTGTCAGCTTTTACAGTAAATTTCTTCTTTCCCATCCCCCAAACCTGGAGCCAGAAACTGCCATCCTTCCCTACCCTAATTCTGCAAGGAGGCCCTTTGAAATCAGTGCGACAACTTGGGCATAAGATGCTACACAAGAGGTACAGTTCTGCCTCTCATGTAATCTACAGCAGAGCTCGTATTTACTTTAGCAGAGTTGATGTTTTCATGTAGCATAAAGAACAGCAGCAATGTCTAACTTGGAAGAACTTTTCAGTAAAGTGCAAATAAATAGGTTTTAAATGTAAATAAATATCTTATAAGACCAAGAAAGCACCTTTGTGATGGTCTTTATTTCAGCTGTTCTGTGTAGTATTCAGCTCCTTTTCAGAGTTCTCAGTACAGCTCCTACCACAGAATTTTTTAGCACTGTCTATTGTTTGCACTCAGATAAATTAATACCAATTAAATTTTAAAAATCAAAATGTAAACTGTATTAAAATCCCTTGTGGATGCTTGTATGCAGAATTAAAGTAACCTTAGTCCTCTTTAGCTGCATTTCTAAAGCCACAGGATTCATGAGAATGCAAGTAACGTCATTTAAAGTCCCACAAAGAATGTCCACACAAAGCAAAGGTAGATTAGGCAAATGCTGAACAATCACCTTTTCTCCAGCTGTTACTTTAAAGCAGAGTATTTTCACAATATGCATAAAGGTAACAAGACAGTAGTTCAACACATAAATGTAGTGCTGCCTGGTACCAAAAGTATTTACAATAGCCGATCAAGATTTCATGATCAAATGGTATGTAGTGAGTCAGAAAGAGTTAACGGTAGACCAAAGTTGAAGGGAAAGTAGTACTCTACTTTTTAAAAAAGAAATTAAAGCGGATATGTTTATTCTGTTAAATAGCTTTTGAGGTTGACTTACAATGTCTGTATTTAGACTCAGTTTAGACCCCAGCGAGGTGTAACAGAAAAATCTTGGTGTGCATATAATTGCATATTACTGGG
The DNA here is from genome assembly GCA_013398225.1 of Steatornis caripensis. Classification (NCBI taxonomy): domain Eukaryota; kingdom Metazoa; phylum Chordata; class Aves; order Caprimulgiformes; family Steatornithidae; genus Steatornis; species Steatornis caripensis. Next base: position 267,013 of record VZSC01001584.1, read on the forward strand.
AGAGATGATCAGAAGTAAAATGATTCATGTTGTTCGGTGATGTGGAGCACAGAATGTAAATCTCAAGAAATACTTCCTGGGTGGAATAACATTTTAAGTTGAAGATTTGACCTGGCTATCCACATGTACTTCTTACAACCAAAGGCCAGTTGTAATCTTTAGAAATGGAAACTTATCAATTACCATATTTACAAATCAAAGTACAGTAAAAAGGGGCAGGTAGCCACTACAGCTATCAGTGGCTTTACAAATATCAAGCCTCCCTGAGCTTTGATATCTTACGGTTTCCTTCTGCTATCAATTACCTCCAAATACTTCATGTAAAATATGAGTTGATAATACTGGCTTAGGAAGAACTGTGCTTCCTCTACTTTCACTTGTCGCAAGGCCTTTTTAGCTGGCCATAAGCTTTACTTTTCAAAATGGATCAGAGTTTATGGGTATAAGTTTTGAGACCTGTTGTTAATATAACTGTCTGCAAAGCTGTGTCACATCCTAGCTCACCAGGTTATAAACCTCCTGGCCAGGCTGTGAGCAAAGCTCTGTTTGGGACAGAAACATGACTCTAGTCCAGGATGGCACTTAAGTATACACCTGCCTGTTCTCAAAAGCTATGAGGTACGCATGTGTAACTAGTGATGAGGCTTTCCAAATTAGGATTTTTTTCAAATTTCGGTTGCATTTATAGCTTGCGTCTAAGTACAGAATATAATTTATTTCTCTTGAATATCTAATCTCTACTTTTTAATGTATCTACCTGGCCAGCAACTATGTTATGTCATAGGCTAGATACCTACTACCCAATCTGTACTATGTATGTGTTGGATATACTCAGTCCAATTTGTCCTTCAGATGGGTGTAAATCACTGCACTGCAGATCAGCGGCACTGAAGCAACATAAAGCAGATAAAAGTGAAGTCAGAAGGAATGAAATAAACATGCTATTTTTGTCAGAAGCCTAAAGAAAACAGAATTTCAGGCTCCAGGATTAAGAAGGAAAAGAAAAAGTAGAACAGCACAATTAACACACTGAAACATCATTGAAGGCAGCAGAATGAAAGATTTAGACTAAGACACAGCTTGAGGAAAAGCAGTATTTGTTGCCTCTCTCTATTTTTGTTTTTTGTCTGCCTAGTGGGTGAGTTTTGAAGAGGGATGCCTTTTTCACCTCCTTTCAGAGTGTGTGGCTCACCACTACTACTCTCATTTCATACATGTATAAAATATATCCCCATAGGGAGGTGAAGGTCTGTTGATAGTTGTTGCTTTTAGGAATGGAGCATTATCCACTGCATAACAGTAGCAACCCCTTTTCCTTGTACTACACCATCCTTGGCTTTCATAAATGTCCAGAGCAATATGCCTATTTATTCAACAGAACATGTTTGTTACAACCTATGCCTAACAGGACATGGCTTCTGCAGACCATAAAGACACCTGCCAGTGTGGCAGGGAAACCACCAGCTCTGGCTTCCAGACCATCCTGACTGCAAGGCCTGCACAAGCTCTTGTGCAAAAAGCAAAAGGGACTGAGTTGCTTGGTGTTGCTGCAGCTGTTTAACAGCTGGAGGGAATTGCAAGCATACTTATTTTAGGTTAGGTTGTCCTCATGATCCATCTGTGTGATCATAGCATAAAGGAAGCAAAAGTAGAGAGAATGCCTATGCCATCTGACGTCACGTTCAGGCTAAAAGACATCATTAGCTAAGGAACAAAACGTTTATGAGTCTGGACTTGAGCCACGTTGAATACTACAGCCTGCAGACAAACAGGCTGCCGTGGGGATTATGGCTCTGGGCAAATGGCAGGAAAGGAGAATAAATGTCACCTGCATTTCTTTTTTTTCTCAGCTTCTGCTCCAGAACAGCAGCCACAGCCTCGCCCCTATCAAGGTGTCCGTGTCAAAGAGCCAGTGAAGGAGCTCTTGAAAAGGAAACGGGGAAATCTTCATAATGCCAGTGCAACGGCCGCTACAACGGTAGGAGAAAAAACACACACAAACGGAAAATTCTTCATCAGCAGCTAAATAATTGACCAGCCTTGGCACCAGCTGGCAATACTTTTACAATGAAAGAAATCTTTGCCTCTCTAAAGTATTTTGAAGGCAATGCAACCTCGTGTTACCTGGAGATACCATTAAATATATCTTTACTTTAAGTAGAATGCCTTTAGCGTGCTGAGTACCTTCAGTCACCATTGACTTTAATGGAAGGGTGCAAGTGCTTTGCACTTGGCAGGATCTAACTCCTAGGAAGAGAAAATGGCTTGGAAATCAAGCAGCTTGCTCAAGAGCACAAAAAGAGATTGACCAGAGCTATCCTTTGCTATCTGCTTCTTAGTTTCAGCCTACCTCTATCTGTCCTCCCAGGAGGAAGAAGATTGGGTCCTCTCTGAAGAGGAATTCCCTCGGCAACACAAGGTTTAAATACTGTCTAAGGTCCTCTTGAGCTGAAGGAACACATGGACTTTGCCTAGGTGCATGAACAGGGCTGGGGTTGTGTGTACTGGCTGCCGGGCTAAGTTCTCCTGGCCCTTCTGTACAGGCAGGTCAGAACATTCAGGCACTGACACTGTAGTAGTAGCTGATAATCAGCTGATAATAGCTAATATGCTCTGTCCCTCAGTGCTTCTCAGAGGGGATTGCATTTAATGCTTCTGGTTTTAATCCCTGGATATTTTTCTTCTCTTTTCTAGGTTGTTTTGCCCCATCAGACGCTTCCTTCCTATTCACCAATGGGTAATGCTTCCCTGACTTTCTAAGTGTTTGTCAGCCCCGGTGCAGGGTAGGCTACGCTGAACTGGATTTTAATCCTCTCCTGTTTTTTAGGCCAGCCTTGCATTGATATGGATGTTGCTGCATCTGCATTGCCTGTCACAGATGAAGGAGCATTCTGTTCTGGCTGGATCTCCCAGCCCTCTCCCACATCCTTACAGCCTTTAACTCAGTGGACCACTTACCCTGATTATGTGTCCCACGAAGCAGTCAGCTGTCCGTACACAGCAGATATGTATGTTCAGCCTGTGTGTCCCAGTTACACACTGGTTGGACCTTCATCTGTTCTGACTTATACTTCTCAACCACTGATCACCAATTTTGCAGTAAGTCAAAAATACCTAGGTGTATATAAATGGCAGATAATTCCTCACCTTCTAGCAAGAGCTATGGAGGGTGCCAGATGTAATCAGTACAGTTCATTTAATTGTGATAACATTGTGCGTCTTTGCATCCATGCCACGCAGTTGTTCTAGCACTGACCCTGTGTGCATCGTGCTGGACATTAGTATGGTTTGAAAAAGACAAAAAGTTGTGGTTGCACTGAAATCAGACGTGCTTCACTGCCATTTCCTCAGCGCTCTGCACTCCTCCAGACTTCCCATGTTATTAACACATACACTGTTCTTTGCTGTTGTCCTGGGAAATGAGTCATCTCTTATCAAGTTGTCAGCAAGGCTGCCATTACCCTGAGTTTGTTCAAGTCTATGAATAGTTATTTACTGTAGGAGAATAGTGTTTGCAGCTCAAGGATAATAATGGGGAATGTTACATTTACTGTTGCCATCCCTTCCAACCTGAGGAGCTGTTCTTCAGCTTGGATTTGGAACACCTGAGGAAGAAGAATTCAAGTAGTTCACTGAGTGGATGCACATTGTAGAAAATAAATTCTGCTGTCTGGATGAGTACTTACGACATAGTTCCCACCAGAGATCTGAGCAGTATCTGGGGGATTCTTTTTATTTAATTCCAAACTTTAAAAAAAGAAAAAGAATAAATGGGATTCCAGGAAACACATCCACCAGGTGAAGCAGGAAGAATGACTTGGCAACAAGTTCCTCAAAAATTGCTATATAAAGATGGAAGAGCAAGGCCAAATGAGCATGTAAACATAGCAGAATATTTGGTTTCAGGCTGGACAAAATCTGTTTGGCTGGCCCAAGATTATTCGTTCTTCATTAGAGGAGAACGACGGAGAATCCTGTTTCTATTTAACTTGAGCAGCTTATTTCCCTTTTGATGTTTCAGTTCAGCTGCTGAAACTGACACACCAAATCAGAGAAGACCCATGCCTGCATCCTGTGGGCGTCACTGGTGAGGAAAGGCTATCGTTTCAAACGTGGCTATGCCTTGGCTGACCGGGGCTGGTCAGGTCGGACTGTCGCAGAGGCCAGAATAAGCTGCCTTGTGGCAGCAAAGTTATGCCCATGCGTTCAACTTGCAAGTGAGACTGTCAAAGAAGGTAGTTTTCAGCACAGGGTGTAACTGTCTCATGGGCTTACAGTGAGGGTAGGAGCGGGAACAGAAAGCTAGAGGGAACTTGACATGAGTGTGAGCTACTGGCAGCAAGCACCTGGGACACCCACAGCCACCGCTCTCATGGGAGCCAACGTGGGAAAACTCACGCTCAGTATAACACTTCACCCAGAGAGACCAGAAAGGGATATTAAAAGTGAGACTGAGCATCCTTAGCCTGTTGTTCTGTGTCCTCCCCCTGCACCATTTGGCCAATTGTTTTACTTTGTTATTTCTCTTCTGTTTTAACAGCCCCGAAGCACTACCCCTGCTGTAGTACCTCAGCTCGAGGTGACAGATCCGCAGCCGCCTCTCACATACTTCCCATGGGCACAGCCCCTCTCTGCACTGCCAGCCTCTACTTTGCAGTACCAGCCAGCTTCTTCCACGCTTTCCGGGCCGCAGTTTGTGCCGTTGCCAATCTCTGTTCCTGAACCAGCCCCCCAGGAGCTGGAGGATGCCAGACGAGTCATCGGCACACTGCCCATTGAGAAGCTGCTTCTAGAAGATGAAGACAATGATACGTATGTTTTAAACCATGCTCTCTCTGTTGAAGGGCTTTAAGTTGCACATCTGGGGCCTGATCCTCACCTACTCAATACTCCACCTGGCACCACAGTGAGTTTTGAGTACAGAGGAAAAGCAGGCTGGTGGGTGGGGTGGGAACTTTACTTGTGATTTTGGTGTCCGCCTCTAGCACATCATGACATGCATGTTGTGTGAAACTTGTTTTGTCCTGGGACCCAGCACAAGATTTCTCTGCTGTTACAGTTCCTGCTACCTCTCCCAGGCAGGCTTATGCTACTGCATAGTTCTTGTGCTCAGCGTCAGAATGAGGTGACTTTCACGCTCAAACACAGGGCATGGTCTCAAATTGCCATACTACAGGGTAGCCATGGCCAACTATAGCATTTGATGAGGATACACTTGCCTCTAAATATTGGTGAGACCTAGTTCAGTAGGACTGCTTTCCAGAGCTCAGTATAAATAGCCTGTGTGCTTGTCTTTGCCCTGTTCACAGAGGAACCTCTACCTGATCTAGGCCACTAGAAAACAATTTTGGGGCCTAAATTGACATTTTTCTTTCCTAAACTGTACTGCTCCTTTGGAAAATAGTAAAATGTAAAGTGTAGTTTTGTTCTACTGGTGCAGGTAGGTGCATTAGTCTGAAGACAAAAAATCAATACAACTGTACTAAACACCCGTGCAGTCAGACATTTCTATTTACAGAGCAACACGAAGTAGCCTAGATGAAATGTTTGCATTCGCACAAAGGTGTAATTTGAAGGTCTCACCTTGTTTGCCATTAGAAGACAGCCATGTAGGTGTGGGACAGTGGTTTGGAGTAACGGTCTTTCAGCTGCAGAATGTTTTTGGACTTTAAAATACCTACCTTTGAGATGAGGGGCTAATTTTGTGACTAGCTGGTAATGCTGAACGTTCTACCAATGGACAGATCCTGGTCCCACTGAAGTCACAGGGAGTGTTGCCCGAGTCAGGATTGCAAGATGTCCTGGTTTGAGCCACAGGTTAAACCATGACACAAGACGTGGCCCTATATGAGGAGATCATTGAGGAGACATAGTCTTCCAAAACCTGGACTTCAGTCTAACAAGGAATTCATGGCGTTACTTTTAGCTGGCAATACTTTGGTTTGTTCTGTAGCATTTGAGTGTGAAGTCTGTGATGTTATGCTGAGCCAAGGAACCTTAGTGACCTCTCTTGTGACTTACTGCTATGGAAAATTTCTCTGTGCTGTAGTCTCCCAGGCCCACAGGTGCACACATTTTCCTTATAGCTTTCTGATTTTCTTTCCTGGAGTATGAGTAGCTTTACTTTTTCCTCTGATGCAACTGTAGATATTATTGTTGGTGTTCAGGAGTGCCATGCCACAGGCAAATATATTTGCAGGAGATATATCCCCTTCTAAATCTGTTTATTGTTTTTTTAATAAACAAGGGACTCTTGGCTGGTGAACACAATTTCTCTGGGTTTTTCTGCTTTCTAAAGCTCAGGATCCTTAGGTGATTTTATTATTTGCAAGACTAACTGCGAAATAATTTGTTGCACTGTTTCTTACCTGGTGTCCAGCACTCCATTTGCCACCCAGGCAATATTTCAAGTGACCTTACAGTTTATGCCTGAGTGATGTTTTCAAGCTCAGATTGAAAGTCTTGAGGACTTTCAAAGCGTATTTTGTTATTCCATATTGACAAATCTGGACGATATAAGCAATAGATCATGTAAGCAATCATAAAGTTGTTTGAAAATAGCAGTAGGTCAGGTGCATTGAAATTAGTGGCTTACATTTGCAGAAAAACCCAGCAAAGAAATTAATTAGAAGGAGCTTAGTTCACCACTGCTTACTCCAGTTTTATAAGTACAAAGCCATTCAGTAGGTAAAACTGGGATAATGCAGTTGTGAATCAAGCCTGTGGTTGCTAAGATTGCTTTTGAATTTTTTTTCACTCCAATGTATGTGAATCCTGTATGTGAATATAAAACAATAATGAACTGTTTCAGAATTTCTTTCTGGGTTGTTCTGGTTAGAAAAAGACAAAATCTTTTTCAATAAAGATCTACAGTAACTTTCATATGCCTAGAGTGTTTTATTTCCTACCCAAAAGGGTAACCCAGCATTGGTTCAGCAATCAATTAGTTCAATAACATATGTATAGGCTAGAACCACAGATTGGCTGTTAGACTTCTTGCTAATTTTGCACATTAAGGCAGACAAAGGAGGAAGACCATGATCCAAATACGGCCTGGAGGCACTGTTTACTCAAGCAGTCCTTACTCACAGAAGCACTCCTGCAGTTCAGATGTTAGTTCAATCACTATTATTCTCTATTGGCACCCCTGGGGATGCATGGGTGTGCAGCCACAGCTAATGCTGAGCTTGAATGAAAATCAGACGAGCCATAAAGTTGCATTTCTACTTCCTGAAATTGCAAGGTGTGGCTCTGGGGTACCAAATTGCCTGAGAAAAGACACAAATGCACACCACCTTCTGACTAAAAAGTACCAAATGTTGCTGTCTGAAGCAAAACAAATCCAGGGACTGGTATGACTGCCTGTAAGAGTCTCCTCTTGTGAAAAGCGGAATTGCGAAGCCACCTGTGCATGCCTGGTGCCCTTCCAAATAGGACCTGGGAGAATGGAAGTGGCAAGTAGCAGTGTGTAATTCTCTTCAGCTCCACCGTAGAGCCAGGCAACCAAAGTGAGGCAGTGAAGTGTTTTTCCTGTCGCTAAGGGCCATGTCACCAGCAAGCCTATAACTGCTGTGCGTTGTGACAGCTCTTTGCTTACGCACAAGATAATGACTCTGTCCCTCTCACCAGTAGTTTTGATAAAGAAGTAGAACTTACGGGCTGTTTACAAATACAACACTTAGAAGAGGCTGTTTGTTACCTCCGATGGTAAGATATCACCAATGCATGCAAGGCAGTATCAGAACCACAGGTGATACATTCATACAATATGGTACGCTGGGCCCCAGCACTAGGCTTTGTGGATGACATAAATACCTCCCTGCACAAGTACAAATCTCACCTGAAAGTGCTGAAGTGGAAAGGAGACAGCATGTCAAAGCTCATGAGTGCTGAGGGCTCTTGAAAGCCGCAGTTATTTTGAGATGGGAAGCCCTTTCCTTGAGAATGGGTTCTTTCAAGAGTAAGCCCTTTGGGACTTATGGCATGGTTTTATGGAACACTGATTATGAAACCACCAAAGTGGCTATGCTACCCTGTAAAACTGTTTGCTCCCAGGGTGGTTCATGGCCAAGCAGTGATGGGTGTCTTTATTTACTGTCTTAGAATTCTACATATTTATGCAGCTAAAGGTATGAGAGAGTATACATTGGCAGCTGCAGAGCGCATGAAATCGCTGCGAAGACTTGATGCCAAGGAACACAGAGGAAAGGTAATATAGACCACTTTCTCCTGCAAACAGGGGTGTTTGGGATGGGTATGGGCTTTGCATGACTGAGAGCAACAGATGCCCTGAAAAATCCAGCTCTGTGTCTCTGTTACTGCATACTTGGGCATTGATAAGCCTTGCTCAGGTGCCTCTGGCGGGATCCTAAAATAAGGTGGGATGAGAATAAGCTTTTTATCTTTACAGTCCATGGTTCATAGAGTGATCAAAGACAACACTGGTCCAGGGAAATGTGTGTATGTTGGCAGTAGTCTCTGAGGCCAAAGGTTTTATGAAGGACAGATTTGTGCTAGGAGTGCTGCACCTGACATAAACAGTGTTTCAGAAATGCTGGACTCCAGAGGTACCTTCGAAGCCCTACCATTCTGTGATTCTGTGACTTGGGTTGTCATCCAAATTAGGGCTGAAGAACACTAGAGGGAGTTCAGCAGGAGCTGGGAAATGCCCCCCATCTCCTGACACTATGGGCCCTAATATGTGGGATTCAAAATTTGCCTGTGAGCTGTCTGGTTTATGCACCACAATCCTTGGGATTCTAGGTACCATTCAGCTCAGACTGCCTTTCCCTGTTCCTTATTTTACGATAGTAACTGCATGTAGACTCTCACATTTTATCTGCTGTGCTGCTATTTTCAGACTCCTCTGCTGGTGGCTGTCACTGCCAGGCAGCCAGCTATTGTCTATGATTTGATCCAGACAGGAGCAGATGTCAATGCTGTAGACAACAAAGGGCAGTCAGCTTTGCATCTTGCTGCAACATATGGGTATGCTCAAGTTCTTCAGGTAGGAAAAGCTTTTATGGTTTTGATTGCTAGTGACATAAACCTACAATAAAGTCTCAATTTTGGTGTCTTTAAATAACTGTCTTGGAAGTCAAGATGTCCGTAAGCAAGGAAGACTGACCAAAGTCTGCTTTTCCATTGTGTCAGGAATTGACTTCCCGGGCTGCTCCTGTTTTAGGACTATACTTGAGCTAACATCAGCTTCCTGTTACAGAGGAAATGGCTTTAGCATATGCATGGGGGAAAATAAAATCTTTCTGCAGATCATAGCTCTTAAACTGCTTGTGACAGACCAGGCAGAGTGGGCTTGCTCCGGCTTGAGCCCTCAGTGTTTTACCGAGGCCTGCGTTGGTGGGGGTTCCCCAGAGGCTGCAGGCATCTGTGGGGTGTGAGGAGAGGGAGCAACAATACCAATGTGAAACGCCCTCCCTGATATCAGTGTCATCCAGACAGGAGCAACGAATCGGGTCCAGACTCAAGCCAGCTGAAGAGACAGCAGATCTGACCCTGCAGACAGAGCCAGCACAGGCACAGCCTTCAAAATGAGACAGGTTTTTCAGATTTTATGCAAAAGCAAGATCCATCAAGAAGATTTTCCAGAGCATGAGAGAAACTAGACACTCCTGTATGGCCAGAATCTACTAGAGCTTTCATGATTTATATGATCAGATCTTTGCTTTTCTATTGCTTCTCTAGACAAGGTCTACATATAAGTTGTGTGCCAGCCAGCCTCTAACAGCCCTGAGGAGCAAATCAGCACATTAAAAAAGGCACTGTGGGAATTTTTTGAAGGGATTTCATAGCAGACATAAGCATACTGGAAGTGTCTCTTAAATGCTTAGCTATTGGCCGTAAGATGGAATTAATAAAATATGCCTTTCTTGATTCGTGTCAGGACCGAGTACAGGCAGCTTCAATACAGAGTTTCATTGCAGAGGTATGGCTGCTGCTAAGTTTACCTGAGGGCAGGGCACAGGGTCCTCTGAGGGTGACAGATGTGTCAGCAGAAGAACCAGGGGGTACCTAACTTGCTGGCAGTCCATCTCCAGTGTTCATTTGCCCTGCCTTGCACACGCCCTTGGGTTAAGTCATGAGCAGGCAGTTAATGTGTAACATTGTGAGTTCTTTGGGAAACAGGTGTTTCCTTCAGTGGGTAAAAGTGTTCTGCATCCACATGATTCCAACAAAGCCTCTCAGAGTGCCTTGTGGTGATTCGTGTTTTGGTTTGGGTTGGGTTTTTTTCCCTTGACATAAAAAGTGGTGCAGTCAAAGCCATGAAATGCTTTACTGTTTGTTTATTTGTTTATTTTAATTGTTTTTTTCTAATGGATTAGACATCTAATCTCTAATACTCGGGCAGCTCAGAGCTACTTGTCAATATTTGATCTGTATATATTACATTATTGTTATGAAAAGAGAGCACAAGCCCTAACCGTTCTAGACAATCTTTTAGCAGGATCCTGTCCTTGTCTAACTTGACAAGGTTCTAGATGAGTCACTGAACTGAAAAATTCTCAGCCAAGATGCTGTAACATGAACAATTTGCTTTATTCAATCAAGAGCAACAAATGCATTATTTGTAATAATGTAGAAAAGGAGCTACTTGGCTGAATCACACTGAATCTATCATTTTCTTAAGTTAAAGAGTTTTAAAATTTGAACTCTCCACTAAATCCATGCAATGCTCATCTCCAGAAGGCTATTTCATGCGTTTTATAGGCTCTGCATCCTCATTGCTGCAGCCATTGCAACAAGGTGTGGTTTTAAGCTGTCACACTGTTGCACACCTGCTGCACGTTGAAAAGAGAAAGTAAATAAATCCAGTCTGAGAATTTCCAGTGTCAGCAAACTTTCAGGTAATAAAGTTTAGCTATACATGTCAAGGAGAGATGTTAATTTATCCTTGCCAAGAATAACTCAGAATAAATATGAACAGATGTTATTGGTGCCTCTGCTTATTCCAGGGTGAAAGCGAGGAGGCTAACACTCTTGAGCTGGGGGCAGTGACTTCATTTTCCTATTCTGAACTGAGAATCTAATAGGATACTATACTTAGGTGGGGTTTAGGCAACTGGGGAATGTGATCATCTTGTGTAGCCCTGAACGTCCCTGTTAGGAAAGAGATTCACAGCACTGAAATCTAGTGTCAAATAAGGGCTTAGTTTGTAGTTAAATGACAATTAGCTGATTGATTGTTTGCTTGTTCATTTTTAAATTTTGCTAGTTTTGACTGATTTTGACTTGGACAGTATTCTGTGAACTAAAATTTTCCATTTCCCTGTTGCTTCTAGGTTATACTGTCACTAGGTTTCCCTCTTGATTTAGAAATGAAGGATTTTGAAGGTAAAACCCTTTGTACAAATCTTTTATAGTGGTACTAAAAAAAAGAAAGCCTGTATTGGCTATTTCATTGACTGATGCTTGTTGGTATTTGGTGGTGTGCTAGGAAGCCAGAGTGGCCTCCGAAACTGCCTGGGGGAGAGTCGTTGCTGTGCACTCTAAATGCCACAGAATTCAGTGGTGCTGATGATTCAGTGGTGATTTCATGCACAACTGGAACTGAGCACATGCTGGAGTGCCCCATAAAGTGTCTAACCAACCAATATGGTACTTTTGAAACCAGAGAAGGACTTGTGCCTTAACATACACTCTCCCCACCAGCCCTCACTTCCTCTCTGTACATCAATACCTTCGTAGCGACTGTGTTGCCTTCTTCCCATACTTGGTTTTCCAGGCCATACCCCGCTCCACTGTGCTGTTCTGGCCCACAATGCCCTGCTCCGGGAGCAGGGTTGCCTGACCTTGACAGAGGAGCAGCAGAAAGATCTTCAGCACCAGAGTGAAGAGCTGGAGTCCTGTATCCACCTCCTGGTGCAGACAGGAGCCTCCATCTACAGCTGGGTAAGGGATCAACTCAGCTATCTGTATGCTATTTGTTTGTATGGTAACTCTCCCCTGCCTTGCATGATGCTGGTGCTATGCTCAAGCTATTGAATTAGAGAAGGAATGAACTGCTGACAGAAGGACCAAGCCTGTTCCCCTTTCAAGTGACTGGTTGCAGAGTTAGTTGCTGCCTTTTGGAGTTATTTTCTTGCAGCCTGAAGCAAACACTGGACAGCAAGAGGGCCACTGAAGGGAAGGAAGTGCTCTACGTTTTGCTGCAGAGCTGGCCTGGGCTTTTTTCTGATGGGTTTATATAATATCTTCAGGTTGTTCTGCAGAACACTCATTATTCTGTTTGTTTTTTCTGTTTTTAAATAGGATGTGAAAAGCAACAAGACCGTTCTTCATTATACAGTCCAGGATGGGAACATCTCCCTGCTCAGATACTTCTTGGAGCTGAATGCTTTCAAGTCCAAGGACTTTGTCAACAACAAGGTGAGTTAAGCTGTGCACGGACAGGATTTGTGTGCACATCTACAGGCAGAGGAGATGCTGAGAGCTGTGCTGTGGTGGGAGGCTGCATGCAGGTAGAGGTGTTAGGAGATCTGTGGGGTACTGCAGAAACCAGTTATTTTGTTCCCGCACACATTTTTTCTGGAGGGAAAGAGCACCAGTTTGTGAATATGAACTTTTTTTTTCTTCAGCCCGAAACTACATTTCCCCGTAAATAGATTCTTCACCTGGAAAGCAGTGCCTGGCTTGAACTCTGAGTGGTGTCATGAAACACAGACCCCTCTCCCAGCAGGCAGAAGCTGACAGAATAAGAGAACAAGATAACCAGGGAAGAGGAAGGACATGGGAAATGATCACTTGAGGAGGAACATGAACTTTATCACATTAGGCTGAAGACTGAGAAAACAGATTTGCAATGATGTAATAGTTTGCCGTTGGCAGCAATGTAATACTGAAAGATGGCAGTTTAGGGCAGCCGTGTACCAAGTAATCTCTCCTGTCAAACTTGCAATCCATAGGAAGGATAAAGCTCCTATTTCATTTAAGGGCGATGGTGACTCTTTCTGTCTTAAATGTTATTTGCAAGTCTCCTGTCTCTGTGCCTGGGCACAAACTGGTTACTGTGATGGTTGCCTGCAAGTTTGAGCCTGGAAAATCCAGATATTCATGGGGCCCACCAGGACCTAACAGCTGCCAGGAGCAATAACAGAAGACAGACATGCGCTACAGGCAGTGAACCAATGACTGACATTACCAGGCAGGTGAAGCATGAGGAAACTAGCTCTTTGAAATGAGGCAGCATCCTTGCTGAGCATGCGGGAGCCTAGGCACTGTGGCAAGTACACCAGCTCTCGCTCTGGGGCTCAAGACCCTGCTTTAGGCACTCTATACAGCCCTGCTTAATGAGCTGAAGTTTTGCTAACATTGGTTCCTGCAGGATTTCTGGAGGCACAGCGATTTCTAGGTTGTGTAAAGCAAGCTAGAAATCTTTCCAGTGCTGCTGTTGTGTCACCCATCCCCTTGCTGCCCCATACTTCACCCCTGTGCAGATACCAAGCAGTGACACTATCTTGCAGACGTATCAGCTTCACCCATCCTCCTAAGCAAAAATCATGACATTCCTGTGCCTTAGCTGAGACATCGCTCTGCACCATCAGCCAGAACTTGACTGGGCTTCGCTCTTGACTAGGTGCCCCCTCTCAGCAGGACTAAGCAGGTGATGCTGGATGCTTCTGCAGAAGGATACCCTTGAGCAGGAAAGGACAGAGAGAGGGGAGGACAAGGCTAGGGCTCCCTGTTTTGAGAGGATCAGTGCATTAGCTTTTCATTTCAGCAGTTTCAGTCTCTTAGCCTTGCTTGTACTCCCTAGAGCATCCACATGCTTGTGTCCATCAGAAAGAAATTGAATGCTTTCTGTCAATTCAGTTGCTCACTTAGGAAGCAGATACCGGGCAGCTTTACTTTCTTTTTCCCCCTACAGATTTCTGTGGAACTGGAGGAAAAATGTTTTGCTTCGTGTGTGGGGGTAATAACACTGAGTGTCTGTCTATCTGTACAGTGAAGGGCCTTGCACTGCCTTTTCACTACATTCTTTCTGTATCTTTCAAGACTCATTAGGCAGGTGCTAGCTTGTCCGTTGGAGTTTGCTGTTGTCTCTTGATCACAATCCTGTGAAAGCTTCCTATGTGATAGGATGACTTGGAGTCTTCAGTCTTGTTGGTGAGCTGTCTGGGATAGTGAAAAATATGATGGCAAGGCTGTCTGATACCCATCCTAGATTTTTAGCTCTTCCGAGTATGAAGAAAACAAGAAAATGGGGATGCTGGAGCCCATGTTTTGGCTTCCCTGTCTCACCCACTGCTTGCTGTGGTTGTCTCATTCCAAATCCATTTCCTTCTGGATTTCAGAATGAGAAAAGCATTGAGGCCTTTGAGGTATTTTTTGCCTGAAGGATTCCTAAAGCCCACTTTGGACCATTGTCTCACATAAGCCCTATTAGAGTCAATGTCAGATTGCCTTGTTTTCTTAGCCCAATGCCTGCATTTGGAAGCTATCAACTGCTTCTGCCACAAAGATGCAGCAAACAAATGCAGATGTTTCCATTTTAACGAGAAGTCCTATAAAGAATTTGTAACTATTCCTTGACTTCATGGGATGATAAAGTTGACAAGGAGCTGGTTATTCAGGGCTTGTAAAAAATGCTTTGTCTGAGAATAGTTAAGATTTCCCAATTTTTTTTGTGCTTCAATGTCCCTTATGTCTCAGTGGTAAATAGGACCTGAAAATAATATGTATTCCTTTTAATAACTGGAATAGTAATACACGTTGCAATCTGTGTCCAGCTATTCCAAGTTCATGAAAAATGTATGATCGTTTCTGAGAGAAAAAGTACGCAGCTGCCTAAATGAGACTTCTTGCAGACTAAAAATACCTTACCTTATGCGTTTGCTTATTGGGCTTTTCTCATTTAAAACCGTTACCAGACATACCTGACTAAGCAGGGGCACCGATTTCTACACGGTCTGGTGATACCAGAGCTTTTATGCACCAAGTTGCAGCCTGCGCTGCCCTGCGCCCCCACGTGGCTTCACACCAAATTTTGTCTGTCGTTCCTGCGCAAATCCTGCTACTGGAAAAGCTGGAGTCAATATACGCTTAAGTAGGCCCTTTACCTCAGGACTCTGCTTAATGACAGTGCCATGAAAATAAAGCCAAGCACTATCTTCAGCGCTCTTGGAAGGAACCAGGAGAAGGTCTGGAGCCTGGCATGATTTATTTTGTCTGCTGCAGAGCAAAGCTAGCTGCAGCCCTGTTTGGTCCACAGCACACAAAGGCTGCTGGATTTCTGGCTCAGCAGGACCACTGGGATGGCTTGGTACCTTTCAAAGCACCTCTTTTTAATGCCATGAGTTTGTGACCTGGGAAGACTTGCACAAAGATGCCTAGCATCCAAGAGATCAGTCTGAGCCTCACGTATAACCAATACACTATTGGGTCTGGCTTTCAATTGTGTCAAAGTTTATTTGCAATTTTCTGGGACTTGCAAGTGATTGTGAAAGAGAGTAGTGGAGATATGTGGAGCACAAATGGGTCTGCTAGTGTCAATCCTTGTCTTACCCTTACATGAGGGTACAATTTAGCAGGGGGTTCCAGAGTGACTAGGAATGTTGCTGATGCAGGACTATTTGTTAGCTGTACCAAAAACATCAAAGCCCCTCAATTTGTAGAGCTCTATCAGAAAGAAAAATCTAAATCCACAAATCTCCTTCATGAGCAGCCATACATGGGAGAAGCAGAGCAAGGATACTCCCTCATCTCCCGGTAAGTAATCATGTGAGACTTCTTCAGCTCTCATCTCACAAGTCTCCGTTTCTAGGACAATTCTGAGTAGGTGGCACAGGTTACCAGGAGATTTTTTTTTTCTTCTTTTTCTTTCATTGCATTAGGCACATGGCAACACAGCTTTGCATATGGCAGCTGCACTGCCTCATGACAAGAACCAGAAAGAAATCGTCCAATTGCTCCTTGACCACGGGGCAGACCCAAGCATCCGAAACTTAGACAACGATCAGCCAATCCACATGGTTCCTTCTGGAAAAGCTGGGGATCAGGTACATGATCCACATTGCTGCTCCTTCCTCACACATCTGTGCACAGCACAGCTGTCTGGGTCTGATGTTGCAGTGGTGTATGCTTAGGGGTTCCGCACTTCAGTAAATTCGTAATCTAGGAGCACAAAGCAGGCATCAGCTGGTACTCCAAATACATCCGGGGAGGTATCAATGTCTAGTTCTTTCAGAATGGCAGCAAATCTCAAGGGATGGTCAGGTTTCATGCCTACAGGTATGAAAAGGCTCCTGGAGCTCATTGTAGTCTCTGATATGTTTATATGTGTGTTTAGTTACACTTATACATGTGTATAAGTGTGTGTATGTATGTATTGGGGTGTCTGCATGCACAGTTTCAGATGGTACGTTATGAACTTCTACATTCTTTGGCAGGTTAGGCATTTGCTGAAGAAAGGGAAAGTTGCATCTGCATTCATTTCCTGTCGCCGAAATGCCAGATCCTAAGTTGCCTGCAATTTCTGGAATGGCTTCAACTTCAGCTTGCTGATTGCACAAGGCCTCTTAGGAAAACTGTGAGGATGGTTAACCAACACGTCCCTGCTCCTAGCAACTTTAAACCAGGGTGGGATGACAGTGTTTCTCAACCTGTGGACCATGAGTAGCACGTAAGGTATCAGAAGATGAGCTTTCAAATGGTTGAAAACTTAATTTTGTTAACAAAGAAAAGTAATAAACCTCAAGCACTGCTTGCAAGCAAGGAGGCAAGCAAAGCAAATGGCTGCTACATAAATAAGCAAACGTTCGAAGTACAGCCAACCTTTGATTTGATGGCAACTGGAACCCATGGTGGTGACAGAACACAAAATGGTAGTTTGGCTGTAAAAGGTTGAGAAATACTGCTGTAAGACATGCTTGAACTGTGCCTCTTGTTTAGGTCCTTTACAGAGGTACTGGTTGAAATGGTGAAGTCTTTGTGATGTGCAATTACCTCCACTGTTCCTGCTAGCCTGGGAATGCAGGAACCTGAGGGGAGGGAAAAGACTGCGTGGAAGAGGTCATGTTAGCCTGAGGAGTCATCCATGACTGTATTTCACCCGAGTGAATGGATACCTGAACTCAAGAGCTCCAAGTGAGGGTTGCTGCAAGCTGCTACTACCCCATTTCTTAGCACCTCGTGGAAGAAAGCTGAAGCAGCTGTCCATTGCCAGTTTCTCACCCCGCCCCAAGCAAAGAAAACAGATGCTTGTAACAACAAGTATATGGGGCAGGTTCTCAGCAGCACAAGTTCGGGTGGCTCCTGAGTGCTTCCCAGTTGACGGATTCCTCTTTGAGACATCTGATCCAATCAACGTCTCCAGCTCTGATCACAAACAGCAGCTCTGGAAGCACCTCAGAGCAGGGACCTGAACCGCCACCTGAGCTAGTGCCTCTGTAGGAGACAGAGGCTTCCTTGGGGTCTGCAACAGCTGTTAGGCGTGGACAGGGCAGAAAACCTTTGAGCTGTGTGGGCCTGTACACAGTAGGGTCAGAGTGCAATGTGGTTAAGTGCTCTCCTACTCCCATTCTTATCTGCGGGGGCGTTTTATTAGATTCTTCTTATCCTTTCTGTGAAATGATTTGTGAATTGCTGTGCAATCGGCTGGCTACAGTGTCTCTGCCAGGTCAATAGGATTGAAAGTAGATGCCTGAAGGGAGTGAAAGCTGTGTTTTGACAATCCTTCACAGAGGGTGTCTCATCTTTGGTACAAATTCGAATTATAGTTTGCTGATTTCTCAATGTTGCACAAGTTATTTTTCCTAACAGGACTGAACAATACGATGAAGGGCAGATGTCTTTAATCACTGCAGTAACTTCCTTGATCACACACTGACTAACTCAACGGGGTGGGGGTTTGTAAAGCACTTGTCAGTCTTGCAGACCTGGACTGTTTAAACAACTGTTTAGCAGACTTGAACAACAGCTCTTAAGAAATGTAGAGATGTTCTTGACTTTCTCAGCCTTCCTCTCTGCTCTTTTGCTACTGGATCTCACTACATCATATCTACAAACCTGCCAACATCCGCTGACAAAAAAGCAGACATGTATTTGCATGTGTTTGCATAAATTTGCATGTATCTGGGCACAGGCCAGCAAAAGCACGTGCTTTCTTGCTTTGAAAGGATGTTATAACAAGCCCTGAATTGAGTAATAACTGCATTGGTGAGTTACTACTGTGTGTCAAGACAAAATGGTCAATAAAATACCCGTTTCTTGAACTTGCTAGCAACAAAACTGTAAAACTGTGACCAGCATGTGGCATGTGATGCCCTAGGGAAAATGTAAAAGATTTTTGCCATCTAGAAATGCCTATGAGATGACAGAAGTCCTTTGCAGCAAGCGAACCTGTTTTCTAGAGTGGCTTATCTCTTTATTGTTTCATCTGCCTGCTGTTGGGTGTTTAATACAGAGCAATGCCATCAGTGACTTGTAGTCTGTAGACATCACCATCTCCAGAATTATCAGGGAAAATATCGGTCTGGGGAGGGATGGATGTGGCTTCATTCAAAGCATCACCCTGGCAGCCTATGTTACTCAGAGCTGATAGATGAGATTTGCAGAGGGAAGATCCCATGACCAACCCAGGAAGGATTAATTCTTTTTACAGGCACATCTGTGTTCGGCTTCCCAAAGCTCATACATTAGAGGCCTGCTCTGAAGCCAGCCACAATCAACAAGCTGTTTATATTGTCTTTGGATTGGATCCATGAGACAGTTGGAGCCTGATGCTTCTTCATGCATGTGAAACATGTTTCCCTTTCTCTGTCAAGCCAGCCAGTTCCTGGCCTGCATATCAAGAAAATCCCTTTTAAGGCTCAAAGGTGGCCTGAATGTTAAGTCTTCTGTGCTGGGGTGAATTATGTTGATTTGAGCAATATCTTAGTTCACAGTGAACACCATTAATTTTTTAATGACTGCTTCAGGGAAAATGTACCTTTTATAACCTTAGCAGTACTGGCAGTGTGTGATACCCCTTTATTTGCACAGTTTATCTCTTCCTACCTGTGGCTTTGGCTAAGTTCCTAATAACAAATGCTTGTTATCACCAAACAAATGTTCTGAAGTGGCACCATAGAAAAGTCACCAGTCGGTTGGCAAGGAAAACTTTTTGATCAAATACTCTGTGCAACTGGTAAAGAATCTGAAAATAAGAACCTTTTATTCCCTCTGTAACTGTGGTTACTTCTGTAGTTATTCATGGCTTTTGTAAGAATGAGGTGATCCTCACTTTTGTGTAAACATGTGTTTATATAGGCTGGCAGAACTTCACCTGGCAGGGACTAATGAAATGCCAGTGTTTCAGTAGTGCTCTGCCTTTTTTTTGGGGGGGGAGGGGGGGGAAGGTAGTGGTGGTGAATAAAGGGAGAAAAGAATTCATTCTTCATAGCCAGAAAATGCACAATCAACCTTTGAATAGTCCACCTCTGATGGGTTTTTTCCTTTCTTATGTCAACAAGACATCATTGTGTCAACAGTCAGCAAGCTTTTACTTGCACTGCATGTGTCACCTGGAGCTATTGACATGGAGTTGGGGAACGGTGTCTAAAACATGTTTGCAGTCCCTGGCGTGGGAGATTGCAAAACAACTGAAGAAAGAGCAGCAGTGAAATAGGAAGAGCCTGCAAAGGATGGAGGGACAGGACTACTTACTTAACAGAAGCTGTTAGAGTCCAGAAACACCAGTGCATGGAAACATTTTGCTGGAAATATCCTTGTCTCAATAGAGCAGTTGATAATTTCAGAGCAGCTGCTCTCAGGCAGCATGAGGTCAATAGCTGTTAAATACCTGCTGTCTTTAAGAAAACACTGCATGCTCCCATCACAGGACCTCAGCCACCTGTGAACCCTGGAAGTGTGGAAACTCAGTGATGAGACCAGCCCTTCAGTGTCCTGAGATAACACTCAGGGGCCGAAGCACCTGCCACCACTACTAAAGTGTGACACCTAATAGAGTGTCTCTGCACAGGGGTGATCACAGCTTTTAACTGCAGCAAAGGTACAGCTGTTAACTCCTATTTATAAGTGACCAAGTGGGTTTATCACTTGGGCCAGCTCTGAGATTAATCAAGTAACAACAGAGGAGAGGAGAAGATATTTAAAGTTGTCAAAGTATTTTAAAGCAAGTTTTGGAAAAAAAGCTGCTTTACATAAAGTAAAGGAACTAGATGTTGAAAGGCACAGTTACCTCTGTGTAATCTCCTTGTCTAGCATAGCAAAAATGAAACGTCTTGTTCAGGGACCTGTATTAGACATGGAAAGGGTGCCATTTTTAGTTCATGTAAAACTTCAAGTGAAGAGAACCATGAAGGCTGCATGTGAGGTAATAGGTCTGCTTTCTGATGAAGGCAAAGATAGAAGGTTGAAATAACTGGCATTATATAAATATTTTTTAAAGTCTCATTTAAAAAAAAAGTTACTCTTAGTTCTGCATAGATTTCACAGGATGAGGAAATATTGGTTGGGGTGTTTTGGTAGAATGAAGGAAATCTCCCTATTTGCCAGACAGATATGCGTGTCTTGCATCCCCGGCCATATGTGTAATTTCAGGTCTGGGGAGAGGCAAGCTTTTCAGTTAACTGTAGAAATGTCTGGAGGAGAAGGTGAGCATCAACAGCTAGTTAAATTACATATTTGTCTTCACGGGGGTGTAGCCAGCTTTTTCATTTGTGTTGGATTTAGTATGGAGAGATGTTTCTTTCTTTCCAGTCTGGGTACTCAGCTGAGAAACTGGCGGCTTGGCAGTTTGCCTCACCAAGTGCTATTAAAAGGAGTCTTAGAAAGTCTTAGAAAGTCTTACACAGTCTTAGAAAGGTCTGCGTTTGTGCAAGAAACTGGGAATCCTAAGGTATGATAACTTTCCCACTATCTACTTTAAAAAAAATTATTTAGCTCCTGTTCAGTTGGTTATGCTGAAAGGTACAGAAAACCTGGTATCAACAGACCAAACCACAAACGGCTGCCAAACTACATCAGCCTCTCACTGAAACTCTGCCTTCACGGGAAAGCTGGTGTTGAGCAGCAGACAAAGAAGTTGGCACTGGTTTCAACCTCTGAGCAGGCCTGAGGGGCCTTTCTGGCACATGACCCATGGGCTAAGCCCTGAGCTTGCATGGAAAACAAGACCCACTAGAGAATATCATCACGGCAGCCTGAGCAGAAGCAGTGGCTAAGAAGCTGCAGAACCATCTCAGAGCAGGGTGCTACATAGCTACATCGTGTGCTGGGTGCTGACATACATAGAGACTTTTTATCTGCTAGAAAGCAAGACCTTTCATGCTGCTGCGTAAGTGCTCCTTGTGCAGGTTGCTGAGAGACTCCCTTCCATACCTTTGTGAAAACAGGGCCAGGATCCTGGATCATTAGCAGAAGAGAAAAGTACTGACATTTAGCACATGAGGAATGAACAGGGTTCAGCATGAGTACCAAATTATTTATTTGTATCAAAAAGAGCTGGCTTAATTACATGTGTTTGGTAAGGTGGCTTAGGATTTATTAAAAAAACCCCAACAACAACAAACAGAAAAAAACCCCACCAAACCACAACAACAACAAAACACCCCTGACCATACAAGAGAGGAGGACTAACGTAGTGACAGTGTCATGTAGAAAATGCGTGAGTAGTGAAGAATAAACCAGACAGTGTTAGGCAGCGCAACTTTGCATAGTTCATGGGCAATTAATCTGATTTGGATACAGTGGATGTGTAAAACCACAGTCCCCATTAGCTATAGCAGATGTCACAGTTCCTATCCCTTCTGAAGAAATCATCGGCCATGGCCACAGGCGGTAAGTAGTCCATGCAGTCCGTGCTGGGGCAGGGGAAGTACTGTGGGACCCTGTTGTCCACATGCTGGGAGCCACAGGCTGCGCAGCAGCAGGTAGAAGTGGTATATGGGGAGGGGGTATGGCAGGACCACTCCTCCGCAGGGTAGCCATAGGTCTTGGTGTCCAGAGCAGAGGGTGGGCTGTGAGTCAGCGGAGTGAAAGGAGATAGCTGAGGAGGAGAGCAGCTATAGTTTAATGGGCTGGAGAGATCAGCTGAGCTGGGGGATCCGGCAGCCTAGAGTTTTGAGAGAAAAAAAAAAAAAAAAACACAGGACATTTCACAATGTCATTTGGGGAAATGTGGATAACAGCCAGAATTTTCACACTGTTGCCTTTCTCAGGAGGGTCTGGCTACCCAGGGACATGGTTTGACCCATGGAGGCCTAAACCCAAGAGGCAGTTCCTGTGACATTAGTGTTAATAGAGAGCTTCTCTGTGAGTTAGACAACTGCTAGCAGGAACTAGGCTATTCTTTGCAGAAAATCTAGGATCTGTACAAGGGACATTCCCTATTTTGCAGTCTCTCTCCAGGTTTGGCTGGTCCTCCCTGTCCTCTGCTCCCAGTGGGAAACCATGCAGAAGTCCCCACAAGCAGCCCGCATTGCTGTGGCTATACCCCGTGCCCCTAAAAGCAGTCACATTTCCAAATCAGCTTGCTGCCGTTCTGCCCCAGGATGTGACTCCCTTCCACATCTTCCCTCTGATTGTACCTATGGATGCTCCCCTGGGACACAAAGCTTACCAGGCCCTGGTTAAAGCAGAGTGCGGCTGGCTGGAAGGCGTCTGAGGTGTAGTGCGAGGTCGTCTGGAGAGCACTGAAGGCTGGGTCTAAGGGTACATCTGTCTGAAGACAGGAATCTACCAGCTGCTCCAANGCAGAGTGCGACTGGCTGGAAGGCGTCTGAGGTGTAGTGCGAGGTCGTCTGGAGAGCACTGAAGGCTGGGTCTAAGGGTACATCTGTCTGAAGACAGGAATCTACCAGCTGCTCCAAATAGCTAGGGCCTTCTTCGCAGGAGAGGCAATTTGAAAACTGCCATGATGGACAATAGCTGGGAACAGAGGAGACGGGTTCTGCATCAAAAGGTGCTAGGAGAGAAGAGAAACCAGACAGTAGCAGGTTATTCTGTATCTGTCTTCACAAAGGGCAGTTGTTGCCCTGGTTCAGGTTTCAGTACTCTCGTATGTTCAGTAACTCTACGGATTTAGACAAGGAAGAATGTCCTTCAAGTTCAGGGTGAATTTTCTAGGGAAGCAGACACCAGGAGGAAGATGCTCAAAAGCATGCAAATAACTTGGAAACTTCAGTCCCCTTGGAAAGCTTCAAAGCTTTTTAAATACTGCTGGAAACTTCTGGCTGCAGCCATTTTAGACAGGGATCCAGCTGGAAACTCCCTCAGACTCTTAACCCTCTGGCCTCCCTTCAAATGTCAACTGTTTACAGACCTAGAAACTTGCCATGCAGTGATCTATGCCTCACAGCTTGGCAGACGGCTTGTGTCTTTGCCTCACCCAGTCTGCAGATGCAAGGTAGCTACATCTGCAGGAAGAAGGGGATAATAGGTTAATAATTTGCTCTTTTATTCTCCAAACAGCCAGACAGGAAACAAACGTCTGAGCAGACAAAATGGGGCAAGTCAGTGATAACGCCGCACTGTGTCCACATAGTGTCACTGGTGAAAGTGCGAGTTCCTAGAAAGCTGTAGGGTCAGCCTCTCACTGTACCGCAACATGCTTGCTGGGGGTATGAAAGCTCACAGTAGATCTGACTTTTCAGAATTACTATCTTTTCGTACTGTGTTCAAACATGAGTAAAAGCAAAGGCCTGTATATGTGGAGGGGCAGAGGTCTGAAGGCAATGGAACTGCACATGGGTAGAGTCACTCAGTCCTAATTGTTTGCACATTCAAGGTGGCAGTGTTTAGCTGGATGTGGGGAGGAAGCGAGAAGCACCCAAAATACATAAACAGATGGAGACTTTCCAGCCTGAAAAAGCTTTGGTATGTTTCACATTTCTGTATTAACATAAGCAAATTGATTCACAAATATTGATAATTTAATCATTTCCTTGTCTGTACAATGTATATATTTATACCTGCCCAACCTTTTAAGTCTCTCTGCTTTGGCTGCAGAATAATTGAAGGATCTGTGAGCCCAAAGTGCTATTTCCCCCACCCCTTTCCCCTTTCCTTGGAAATTCACATACAGGAGGAAGAAACTTCATGTTGCTGAAAACCTGACACTTCTCTCGCTCCTATGGATGCTGCCAGGAGAGCGAGAACAGCTGTCCTGGTTTGAGGACAAACCAGGACAACCGCCAACTCTGCTGGAGCTCAGCAAAGTGCTTCAGGGCGATCTGACCCTCTGGCTCCAATCAGACCCACTGACTGCAGCCTGCAGAAGGTGATGGCAGCAGTGTTATTCCCTAGGGGATGAGCACCCATATTCCTGAAGGGGATCTCGCTCCTTGCTGTGGGAAAAAATAAACTGCACAAATGAGAGCACGTGAGCTGCTCCTGAATAGGGTAATATGTACCCTGCTGGCCTCACTGCATCCTCATCTGCATTTCACGAGCTTCTTTCAGGTGCTGATTGGCTGCATTGCCGGTTACCTGGCTGTGCCTGCCTCAATCGAGGGCTGGAAAGACTCGGGGCTGTGGGGAAAAAACGGGAAGCGGGTGGGAAGGGACATATGGATGGGCTTTGTACCAACCTGGGTGAGGAGGAGACACAGACTCTGAAAACTGGATGCTGCTGCTGCCCCAAGAATCCTGAACAAAGAGAAGGGAAGAAAAGGAGTTGTAGACACTGTAACACAGGGGAGCATTTTTCTGCATGCTGAGGTAAGTCAGGATTTTGCTTCAACCTATTTATGTAAACCTTATTTACCTCATGGCTGTGACATGGAAAACTTCCCTAGAACTCACAGAACAAGATTAACATGCATAACGTGATTTTTCCCTGAGCCTATAATGGCACTGGAGGAGCACAACACCAAGCTGGTGTAAAGCCCTTCATACAGCACTTTGCTAGTGTGCTCTTCCTACTGCGTTACTACTGTTAATTCAGCAGAGATGTGGCTGCCTTTGAAACTAACGTGTGTTAATTTCTAGGACCATGAATTCCACAGTGGAGGGAACCCAAGCAATTTGTAGGGATAAATATGATTGAGAACGAGTAATTAACAAACTTTAGCGATAACTCTTGAAACATGACTAAAGACAATCGCAGGTATCCCCATGGCTAGGCATCAGACTGGGTCGTCGTCCTTGGTTTTGATGTCATTTGAGAATGAGCTCTGACATCGCTCCCACTCTAACACTGCTATGTGCCTCTATGAAAATGGACAGTCTCATTTTCTGAGGGACGCTGGAAGCCAAAGCGGGCAGATCAATCTGTTCTAGGAACCTGACCTACCACAGGGAAGAAATCCACCCCAAAAGCAATGGGAGTTTTGATGCTTGTTGTTTGGGACCAGGATTTTACTCTGCAAATACAAATATTGGGTTTTTTCTCTCAGTTCTAATTCATATAGACTTCCACTGAATTTCCTTTATTCAAAATGCTCTTGAGTTGGTGGCACATTTCCCTAGAAACAACTTCCGAGCACTTCCCTATGCATTTAATTCATTAAATAGTGGCTATTCTGGGCTGAAAGTGCCTGTAGGACTACCTCTCTTCTCTTTGGCTGCAGATGTGTGACAAGGCAGAGCAAGCCATACCACCAGCAGCAGAAGTTTTCAGGTTCGGCTTTTTTTAGTGCACAGAGGCAGCTTACCCTGCTGGCCCTAACCTCTTGGGCCTCTCCAGTACAACACCTACCTTTTGCAGATCACAAAGGTAACCTCCTGCACTGCCACTTATCACTTTTTCCTGTGTAGGCAAAACAAGTGCTGTGCGGACTGGCTGTGGGAAGCGAAAACCAGTTCCACACAGCCCTGTGGCACCTGGCTGCGATGAAGAGACTGCTTCTGTTAGGGCTGGAGGGGAGGAGTGACACAGCATTTCCAAAGCCCAGCAGTTTTGTGCACTGTTCACCCAGGTCTCTCTGCCTGTGGCTTGCAGACTGATCAGCTTTTTGTGTGATCAGCTACAACAAGGCAGAGGAGATGGGAGATGAAATCTGAAAACCATCCAAAGCTGTAGTGTCATGAACCGGGAAGAAGTAATGATTTACCAACCCCTTTATGCAAATCTATAGAGTGGCTGGAGCTGGAAGACTCCTACAAAGACTAGAAGAGAGAGAGAGAGAGAGAGAGTGTACACGTGTGTGCATACACACACAGATCTCTGTCCCCTCCTTTATAAGGGATGGGGCTAGGACGTGCGTAACGGGGTAGGATGGAGCCCTGCTTAAGCGATCTTTGCCCATGCCTTGTGTTCTTCCTTTCCGCTAGCCAAAACTGGGGGTTGTTGCTAAGTCCCAAATTCCCAAACCCTCTCCACTGCCTGGGAGCTGCTGGAGGCACTGTACCTCTGGTGCCTTTGTTTGCTGCCTGACCTAACTGGACAAGAGAAAGCCTCCAGTGGTTGGGGGTAGTTGAAAGCAGCTTCTTAGGGGACTGAGACTTGTGGAAAAGGGAAAGGTCAGGGGAGCTTTAGTGTGACAGAGCTTTGCACTGCTTGCTCCTCAAAGCTGCACAGGTCAGGTCAAAGGTGTGCTCTGGGCATATACTTCACATGATGTTGCAAAACAGTTTGGAGCATGTTTCGGCCTGGCCAGGCCATATTTTAAATGGGGGTGAAGTGACCATGGTCTGCCTTGCTCATCCAGCATGACCCTGGAGTTGCTGTGATAACTGTAAGTTGAACTGAAATTTGTCCACATGAGCCTTCCACCCCAGAGCGAGCTACATTTCTGGAGCACCAGGTCTGCTTTCTCCCTGCGCTAATGGCTCAGACCGTCACCTGTTTGGATCACTGCTGCAGTCACCCTGGCTGAATGTTCTTCTCTCCCATCCTCACCAGCCAGCTACACTCAGACTTTGTCAGCTGTCTTGGCCCAGAGGTTACAGTCTTGGCAAAAAAGATTGAGAGAAGAGACAAAGCAGACACCAAAAGATTTTTGCTTACCGCCACACTGGTTGCTGCTTGTCGTGCTCTCCTCTGCTGCAGTAACTCCTTAACTGTAATCTTTACTCTAACACCTTGATACACCTTGGGCTTTCCTAAAACAATTTGTGGAAAAAGACTTTATAAAATGGAAGACTTTCAGAGCATATGGCTAATCCAGCATGTTTTCAGGCATGCTCTATATGTAGTCTACTAAGAGTTAACAGATTATTAACTGCTCACTGTTAAATCACTTGTAATCACAGTTTATAGCCCTCTTTAACGCCTGCTATTCAAGCTTGTGACAACCAGCCATTTATGAAAAAGTTGATGTTGATTATATTTAGTAATCATACGTGTTTTATTCTTTACTATCTCCTCCTTCCCCCCCCCACCCTCCAGGTGTTCTAATACCAAGCTCCATCCAGTGCGACTGTTGAATTTACTTAAATTCCTATCATATTTGCCATTCTTAGGACCTGAAAATAGACACAGGAAGCACTTCAGCTGGCAGATGAAGACCAGGAATAAAACAATGGAAATACGTGGGCAGTTATTAGGAGGGCTAAACAAAACACAAATAAAATGACTGCGTTAATCATTTCTTCCAAAGACTACATTATCTCTTTACTTTGCTCATTCTGTACAACTGCCATTTATTTCAAACAAGCATTTAGGATGTCTTTAATCCAGCCAAAACCAATCAGCAATCATCAGTCACTACCTGACAAGGGATTTTTAGTACAGGAAATGGTAAAGAATTTACCTATTCTGAAAAATCACTTTCACTTGCTGTACTCATTGTAAAATACTTAAAGCCTCTGGCAGTTCTGTTTCTGTTCTAACTTTCTGCTGCTATTCTCACACAGTACCAGATCCTACAAACGCTAGTGTCCTCTCATCCTGCAGTCAGATGTTCCCCTGGAAGCAGCTTGTTGCAGGTTCCCTGTCCTATTGCTGTTGTGTGCAGCAAGAAGACAGTGCTGGATTTGCAGGTTGCACCCACGCATCCAAGAAATCCCACACTGTAGGCACTGTCCTCTTCTGCTATAACCTCTCCCCATCACTGATGGCTGTACAACATCTTCACCCTCCTGTCTGCCCACCCCCAGCCCTCCTGCCAGCCCCTGGGTGCTCTAGTTGAGGACGTGCTGTAACAGGCATACAGGTCCCCAAAGAGAGGTGGCAGGCTGAGCAGGGTCTGCCTCACAGGGAGTTGGCTGAGCTGTGCTCTCAGCAACTGGGGATTATTCATCTCCTATTTTTATGTTTTGTTTCTATTCAACAAATTGAAGATAGGGAAAATGAGAGGAGGGAAGGGTTGAATTTAACACCGCCAGCCTGTAACCAGCCTCCCTCTAGTCAGGGAGGGCCTTGAGCTAGCAACCCCTTTGCAAGGCTGGGTTGGTGCTGCGTACAGCCTCTTAGCTCTGGTCTGCACAGATAGATGGACAGGGCTAGGGGCTCCGCTATGAGCAACTTAACAAATCAGCAGGTGAGGTATGGACACATCTATGACTCGGGGGCTGGCTGTCAGGCAGCCCCCACCCCTGACTCCCACGGCAGAGCATTGTGCCCCAAAGATCCTGCTTCTCCAGCACCCTGAGGCCCAGCGTGGTCTGCCTGCAGCTTAAGCATCGAGAGCAGGGCTACCACAGCCAGCTCTCCTGAACCGGCCAGGCTGTGGATGGAAGGGGCCGGGTGACGAAGCTGGGGCCGGGCGTCAAGGAGCAGGGTGGTGAGGGTGGGCTGGGGGCAGGCAACTGGGTGGTCAGGGCGGGCTGGGAATGGGGAGCAGGGTGACAAGGGCAGGCTGGGGCTCAGAGTGGGCTTGGGGTCGGGGAGCAGGGCGGTCAGGGCAGGCCGAGGGTCGAGAGCGGACCGGCGAGGGCGGCCTGCGTGGCGAGGGCACAAAGCGG
>VZSC01001584.1:296264-312499 GCA_013398225.1 Steatornis caripensis
CCCCGCGGCCGGCCGGGGCTGGCGCTTGGCGGGCAGGAGCCCTTCCCTGCCTCCTCCTTCCCTCCTCCCCGCCCTCCCCGGTTCCTCCTCGCTGGGAGGCGAGATTGCCTTACTCGTGAAGTGACCCCGGCGAACCCCGAATGAGCCCCCAAATGGGGTGGCGGGAGCGGGGGGCGGTGCGCGGCGGGTCTTACCGGACATCCTGAGCAGGAGCAGCAGCACCTCGCCGGGCGCCCGGTGCAGCGGCAGCTGTGGCCCCGGCCCCAGAGCAGGTGAAGGGGGCAGGAGGCGACAGGCTTAAAATTTGGGGGCGAAGGGACCTGCTTGCCTGGTGGCAGTGCCAGGTGGATCCCGACAATATTATTGTTTTATCCCTACGGGTATAAGTTTGAGTTTTTCTCTCCTAATGCCAAGTATTTAAAACCTCTAGAAACCAATGATTTGACAATCAATGATTGCGCGATACTTTCAATTTGAATATTCAAAGGCTCCACAAAATGGGCTATCTTTTTGTGAAACTGAGCACATCCCCATTTAGCAGAGGGTCTGGGGGAATAAGATCTGGTGGGGCCACCCTCCCCACCCTTTGCTTTTGGGACATTTGCAAGGTTTTATCCATCTTTCCCCAAACGAAGCAGATGCCTCAAAACCGGCTCAGTATTTTCGCCTCAGACACACAGGCTGGGCTCCAGCCCTCTCATATTTCATTTGCTACCTGCAGAGAGGACTCTGCAACGGACTGAACTGCTTTTTGCACAATTTTTCACATTTTAAGGCTAAATACTAAGGGCTTTGGACCAAAATGGCACTGGGCAGGCATGGCTTAACAAAGAGGCTGCCCTGGGCACCCAGGAAGCTGAAGCTACCTGAACGCAACTTCTTTCCACAGCACTCCCTTCCCTCTGCCCAGATGCTGGCCTCATATTAGAGTTTATTTGCATTTTCCCCTAATTCAGACTATTTGCTCTTGCTGCACAAATTGGCCCCTCTCTTCTTATGTGCTTCAGCGCTGGCCTGCCCTGTGTGCTGCAAGTGGTGGGGTTTCAGTGTGTGGTAGAATGACACAGTTTTTGGAGAACCTTCATCACTATACAGTACTGACGTAGTTGGGTTTTTTAGGTTGCCTTGAGACTTTTTCCCAGGCACCGCAGTCTCTGCTGTGCCCTGGGAATAGCTGGCTGAGGCAGAAAGCAGACCAAGCTGTTAATAATCTACTAGCAGTTCAGTTTGGCTATTGTTGCAGCTGATTTTTTTTCTTTTCCTTTAAGTTGAACAAATACACTTGATTTCTGTGGGGAGTGGTCGCAGCAGCGATGCCGTTCCTTGCACTGAAATGTGTCTCTGCAGCTCCTGGTAGGCCAAGCTTTGCTCAGGGCAGCAGTGGAGGGACGCTTCTCCCAAGCCCCTCTGGAGAGGAGTCCTGTCCCCCCACCTGCGATGCAGCAGAAAGGAGCATGCTGTGCTGGGGGGAGTCGCAGAGGGGGAGTTGCAGAGCGAGGGTGGCAGGGGAGTACACGGGCCTGCCCATGCCAGGTGGTTTGGGACCTGAAGCCCTTGCAATCCTGGGGCTTGTTCCTGCTGAAGCATCAGTGGTGGGTGGGTAGAGCCCGGTGAGGCCACAGGCGCTGCATGGGGGAGCCAGCACTCCTGGGAACTGGAGTAACGTTTACCTCTGTAACCAGAGACCACAGAGCAGAGCATGCAGGCTGCTCAGCTCCAGTCATGACTGAGCTGTATGCCTTAAGAAAACATGAAGCACCCATGTTTAGGGTGTTCCTGCATGTCCTGAGTTTCAAAGCACTTCCAGGCTCACAGAGACCCTGCCCTGGTTAAAAGCTGAACGCCAGAGTGGGTCAAACACTTCCAAGATAGCTCAAAAAACTTTCTGTGCCTGCTTCTACCTCAGAGCCTGATGAGAACACAGCCAAACTGACCCTGATGTCCCCATCCATGCAAGCACCTTGAAGAAAGTACAGCTAAGATAGCTCATGGTGACTCCTTCGCCACTTTGTCAAACAGCAGCTGAAAACAGTGAGTCAGCCTGGCGGTGTTCTCAGCCATGGTGTGGAACCAGGCTGCAGGCTCATGCAGGCGTCAGGTTTGGGGGCACAAGAGCTGGGTGCGGGGCAAGGAGACCTGCATACACCTGGAGATGCTGTGCTGCTCCTTGCCTTGCCCTGGTCCGTGGTGCCACTCTGGGAGCAGCTTTCTCTGTTGCGCCAGCTAAGCGGGTGCTACCCGGGATGCTGCTCCACACGTCTGCTCACGGGAGCCTGCGGTGCCCACGGACCAAACAGGCAGGCAGCTGGGCTCGCCTCGCCCCACACTGAGCATGTGTGCGGAGAAGACCAGCTGCTGGCTCCTTCCCTGGGCCGAGCTTTCCCTGTCTCTCCGGACCCCAACTAGCAAAAAGCAAAGTGCGGCCCATGGAGTGGGCAGAGGCGAGGTTTGGGGCACAGAGAGCCGCTGGAGTTTGCTTTTCCGAACAGGTCTGAACAAGCCTGGGGAATCAGGAAGCACTGGGAGGGACCCCAGCCCAGCCAGAACCGGAGCCGGGCGCTCCCGGCTGGCCGCGGCCCTCTGCCCGAGCCGGGGCTCCGGGGGCTCTGTGCCCGGGGGAGGCTGCGCAGGGCTGCGGGGGCGAGCTTGGCACGGCGGGCTGTGACCCCGGGACGCCTCCGGGGCGCCTGCCCGGGGAGCGCAGCGACACCTGCGGACGGGCACGCCGTCCCTGGCGCCCGCTGCTGCGGGGCCGCATGAGCCGAGCCGGCGCGCAGCGAGGGTCCGGCGCGCTCCCCGGCTGGCAGGGGCTGGGCACGGGCGTGCTGTGGGACGGGAGCAGCAGCAGGGGCTGCGCTGAGCCCGTGGAGACGTGACGGGGCTCTGCCGAGCGCGCTGCACCAGCGTTGCGGTGCTCCGGCTTTTGCGGCTGCTTCTCAGCTGTGCTGTGAGGGGTTCGGGTGAGAGGTCTGTCCCGGGACAGTGCCTTCCCTTTTGGGGCAGCTGCGGAGATCCCTGGGAGCACTCATTGCTCGCTTCGATGCCAGAACGTACCCTGGATGGTTTGCAGGCGCCTGAACAGCCAGGGAGGTGGTGTCTGCCTGGTGTGGGCTGATCAAGGGGCTCCTGTGGTTGCTGTGTGTGCATGGAGATGCAGGGACATTCCTGGGCTACAGGATGAGGGGTGCCAGGGATGGTGCTGGGTGGTGGACCTGTAAAAGAAAGGGCTTTGTGCAGAAGAACTGGCCTGGCCCGCTTGGTAGCTCTCTGCAGTGTTGCTTACGGGGCCGATATTGCTGCCTGTTTCTAGGTGCACTGCTGTTCTCCTGCAGAGAGGTGCCAGCAGGCAGCATGGCACGAAGTGATGCTCTGGGCCAGATCCTGCAACCCCAGTGCCATTTATGATCCCTGGAGGGTGCTGAGAAGGCTCCAAATGCCCCATCATCTGAGGATTTGAGAAGAAAAGGCAAGGAGGGCCTTAAAGCATCTCATCATTGCACACTCTCGTGGCCTGGAAAGCTCGTGTTCTTCCTCAGTGAGGTTTTTGCTACTGCTTCTGTGGGTGCAAGGCTGGGGGGATGAGATGGGATTGGCTGCATCTGTCAGGGTTGCCCAGGACTCCTGTGTGTGTGTGTGTGTGTGTGTGTCTCTTTTGTGTGTGTGTCTTTTGTGTGCGTGTGTGTCTTGTGTGTGCAGGGCTACCTCTAGTGGCCGTGGGCCGCGCCTGGCGCTGGGACTTCACATCAGCCTTGTTCCCAATTACAGCTCCAAGTGGGAGCCACCTGGCAAGGGGCTGGGAGCAGCCTGCCTTATGCTCACTGACACAAGGCTTTGGGTCATGTCACATCGGGCATAGGCAAGAGGGGGAACAGCTCTGTGTTTTCTTCAGGGTAAGAGGGAAATTGGGAAGAACGCGTTTTGTGCATTGCAGGTGCAAGGGATGGTGAGGCTTCCTCATGCACAGATCAGCAGGCAGGACGGTGCCCGACAGTGCCCTAAGCTCTCTGTCAGGCCCTGGTGTAGCATGGTGAGCTTTATTTGGTTGTAGGCTTCTGTGCTGTAGG
Organism: Steatornis caripensis; assembly: GCA_013398225.1. Classification (NCBI taxonomy): domain Eukaryota; kingdom Metazoa; phylum Chordata; class Aves; order Caprimulgiformes; family Steatornithidae; genus Steatornis; species Steatornis caripensis. The sequence goes on from VZSC01001584.1 coordinate 300,329, forward strand.
CTCAAATGTGCTACTCTGGCCATAATTGTTGCCCAAGACTACTGCTAGGTAACCAAATACCATTAATACAGACTCTACTATTAAGGAGGGCTTCCCTCAGCCCCTGCCTTGCTCCCCAGCCTTCCCAGATCTTCTCTGGTAATCTTTTCTGTAGATGTAGTTTAAGGTTCAGAGCAACTTGTTTTCTTAGCATCTGAAAAGAAGTACCTGAGATCTTTGTTTGTAGGAAAGGCCCATAGAGTGCAGATATTTTTCAGGCTGTGTATTTTACTTGGAGCAGAATGGGCCTGTGAGCAATGACTTTCATAATGTGCTAGAAGGCACCACTATAAGCTAAATGTTGGTATGTCCAAGTGATTGTATTTCTAAACATAAAGCACCATGTGTTGTTAGCATACTCTGTTTGAAGGACCAGCTTTAGGAAAAAGCATACAAGTAAATAATTTGCTCTCATCAATAAGTTCTCCGGCCTTCATAAGTCCCCCAGATGGGACTTCCATCCTCTTTTGCCCAGGCAGCGCTATCGTGAAGGGGCGGCATCTCCAAGGAGTGCTCTGGTGAGAGGTGGCTCATCCTGGATGTTAGCTCATTTGCCACAGTCATGAGTGGTGAGAAGGAGTAGGCTGAGGTGGCAGCATAGCTGGGGGAGTAGTGGACATCTTCAAGAGGATGCAGAGGGTAGGGCTGGGCTCCGGGGACGGCTGGGGTCCCCCCTGAGCTTCGGTATGGGGAAACGCCTCCGGACTCGAGTGGGGACAGGCAGCTGGCGCTGGGAGGCAGTGCTTGCAGAGAGTCTGAGCACGCACCATCCGACTGGCTGAGACTGTCGGGTGAGGTCTGCTCCCAGGGCTCTCTCTGTATGGAAGCAGGAAGAGAAGGCAAGAAAGACCCTTAAGAGTAAAAGCTTGTTCTGGAGGCAATGACATATCTAGCTTGGATTCATCAAGCCAAGCTATCCTGGGAGCCCTCACAATGTTTTCTGTTGCTCTGAAGCAGTATTTGGTGTTAAAACCGTTGAAAGGAAACATCCATACTGTCAAAAGTGAGCAAGGCCTGGAATAGGGTCCCGGTGGGACTGACCAGGCATGACCCTGCAAGGCCCAGGAGCTCTGCCCTGGGGGTGTGAATGGAGCTGGCTCCTGGGAAGCAGCAGGGATAGGGATAGGCAACAGCCTGGAGCCAACAAAGGATGTTTCTAGAAACTTAAGGAGCTTAATAGGAGTTGTTTTGGGGAGCAGGGATGGTTGTTAATTTAGGAGCTGGTCTCCAAAAGGAAGAGGGGACGATTAGATGGAAGATGGGGAACAAAGAGAAAAACAGTTGCCCCTCAGCCATACCCCATCTTCTGTGTGCTCTACTGTGGCTGCCTCCTGTAACAGCCACATCCTTCCTGCACAAGTCCCCCTGACTTAACCCCAGCTTTAAAATGTGTAATCTTTCATTGGGTGACTGAAAACCATAGACTCACTCACTAGTAGGAAGTGCGCTGTGTCATTAGGGAAGGATGGCAGGAGAGAGGACACAGAAGAAGGGCTGAAGAAGGAACTGGTACCAGCTGTGAGGGGCGTAGCATGGTAATCCCCGTATTGGTCGGTGAGATACGGGTCCAGAAGCGCTGGGTAGCCCTGAGTGGCAGAGGAATCACACAAGAAGGGCTTGGACCCTAGAGAAGATGAGTAGAGATCACTGACAAACTGCTTCGTGTTGTGGAAATCCAACTCAGTTGTGAAGGATCTCCTGATGCTGTAGTAACCAGTCGTGGTAGGTGAGCCTGTGGTGATCAGAAAAAAGAGTTGGCTGAAGGGAAACTGTAACAGCAGCACCTGGGGATCCACAGAGCTATGGTGTGAAGTAGACCCCTTTTCTCTCTAGCATTGCCCAGGGCAGTAGTCAATCCTGTCTTGAAACAGGTGTGTCAGCCCAAGTGCTTCTAGCATCTCAGGCTGCCCTGATCCAGATGATGACCTCCCTCTGCAGCAAACCAAATGTGTTTTTGGAGGCTTCAAGTATGAGCCCAGAGGGATGGAGGTTAGCTTTGCTAGCTTTTGCTCCTTCTTTGCTGTGCCACAGCCAATGGGGAGGAGGATGGGGTTCTAGCTGCAAAACGACCTGCCGCACTCCCTTTTGCCTGCCCAAAAGCTCAAGGGATGAAACAGTTCAGTTCCTGGTTTTGTACTTTCTTTCTTCAGCTCCATGTAAAACTGAAAGATACAGAGGGAAAAGAAGGGGTTCTGTGTGGCACTTCTATCAAAAGAGGTGGAAACTGCCTTCATTACCTCTCTTGCCCCATTTGGGGAATTTCATACAAGACTACAGGGCCCTTTCTTTTATTATTGCTGTTTCTGTTTTGACTCTTTCAATTACTTTCCTCCTGGGCTCTCTCTGAGGGCTGGCCCTGCTCCTGTGCTCCTTTGCTCACTTCATATCCTTTGGAGGAGAAGACAAAGGAGCAGTGTCAACTGTCCCATCTGCAATGAAGGTATTTATCAGTGGAGTAAAACCTCACCTGGCATTTGGACAAGTGGTGTCTGCGGTGTACTGGTGCTGCCCTGAAAAAGATAAAGGCATGTTAGAAAATGTCTTTTCGAAGGAAGGCAGCTCTCTAAGCATGTAGTTTGGGAAGGTGTTGGCGTAACTCAGATGCGCTATTTGAGCCTTCATGCTATGAGTATAAAGAGCTTAACTTACAAGATTTCAAGCCTGGGGCCTCTGAGGTATTAGCAGATGTAGGCTAAGAAGAGATTTTGGAGGTCTTGTGTAGAGCTGATAGCAGGAGAAATATAAAGATAACTGGCTTCTTTCTCATGTACTGCAAGGTCCCTTAAAGCAGGCATAATGCTGAGCAGTCATTTTGGTGTTGGCACAGAACAGGTCTCAGTAAGCTGGTATCTAAGTCCTTGGCTGGTCAAAACAGGCAGATTCTGCACTGCCCATGTTCTGGCCCAGCTCTCCTGTGCTGTGTCTACCTGCCACATAGCCACTTTAGCTGACTCCTCCTAGCAAAACAAGAAGGCTGTGTGTAGAAGACGGTTGTTTCTAGCTTCTATTTGGGTGCTACAGTAATACTGATAATAATAATATCTTTTTGGTCCCTCGGTAAGGGAGAATTAGCCCTGAGTGGCCCTGGTGCTCATGGTGGCTAAGTCTTTACAAGGCACTGTGGCAAAGGCACCTGGTCCTCTGGAGCAGAGCTCATACGTGGAGTTTCATTGAGTTGTCTCCAGACCTCCAAACCCATACAGCAGAAATATAGTGCCCGCGGCTGCATTTACCTCAGCTGTGCTGTTGCGCTGGCTAGTGATGGTGGCATGCTATTCCCAGTTTGCATAGTGCAAACAGGAGGTTCCTGCCATAGCAAACAACCAAATTTAGAGGTTTAGATTTGAATTAAATTTGCCAGTGTTAGGACTTCCTTTTACTGCTGAGGAAGGTTTGCAGCTGCTCCCTGCTCCATCATGAAAATGAGCTCTGAGCCCACAGAAGTTACACAGGCTGCAGGAGCGATAGGCGGTGTCAGGAAGGAGCCCTTTGGCTTGCGGGCAGATGAGAGTGTTCACATTGCAGAGTCAGGGTCGGGGCTTCTACCTGGCGCCAGCTGGGCCATTTTTGGCCACAGACCTCAGTGGGGACCATAGCTGGTAATGCACACTGCCCTGCAAAGCTAAAGCCTCTGCATGTAAATCTGGTCTCAGCAGACACCCATTTCTCAGCATCCATGTCACTTTAGTAATACCTTCTCCTGCTTCAGCGTTTTTCACCACCGCTTCCTCTGCCTGCTCATGGCCATCATATCGTGCAGCCAGCTCCTGTCTGCATTCACTGAGGAAGAATCTCTTTGAAAATAATGGTAAAGGCCTCTGCCCTAGTGTTTAGACCTCAGTCTTAACACCTCACTGGGAAGTAGTCTAGTCATTTAGCACCCCTAATACTGTGTTTGAGGAAAAAGTTGAGTTAGGAGGTGCAAGTAGCACAGACGCTGCCTACAGGTCAAAGAGCTGCAGTGATGAGAGGTGGGATGCTTTGCTGGAAGAACAGGAAGGTCCCTGGGCACAGCTGCCAACCTGTGGCTTGGAGCATTTCAAATTACGAATGCATCTCAGTTCATCATTGATCCTGCCTGTTCAACAGCCACTGAAACTATCTGACTGTGTGTCACAGGCAGCAGGTCCTCTTGCACACACCTATGATGGCTATCCACAGAGCTGACATTAGCTGCAAGGGTTTTAGCTGCCTTAATTTAATTTCAAGAGCCTCTGCAGCAGCCTGTGTTTGGCCTTCACCATAGCAGGCACCTGCATACTTGCAGACACCTACATTTCACTTGCCTCCTGGCTCCTTATCAGGTGACTAATTGCTTGGCTTAATTTAAGCCCATTAGTTCATTTCCACCCTGCATTACTTCCTTTCAGTCCGTTGGGACTGGGGTAGCTGGATCTTCTGCAATAGATCAGGGTGTCTGTTTAGCATCATTTGAGTCCACAGTATATTCAGCTGTTGATAAGCTTGGTCTCAGTCTGCCTCGCACTGGGCAGAGATACTGGCTGGGGGTATTCCAGAGAGCTGTGTTGCTTCACTGCCTTGGTAACCCAGGAGCACTGTTCACCTACGAGGCTGCCTTGGGCGACTAAATGTAAAGATCCAGGTCAAAATAAGTTTCCCCACCTTAGAAAAGAGGGTAATCCTTTTATCATGCAGAGAATAACCGGTGGTTCATACCTACACAGTGGTTGAATCAAAGGAAAATATGTCAGACCCTCCCTTAAAGTCCAGGACCAAGCCCTTCTGTCCTGCAGTTGGTGGGAACTCAGAAGCTCAAACTGTGTTGTTTTCATAATGGTACACACTGGTTTCCTATCATTTAATGTGTGCAGGGCCTGGCTGTCGTGAAATTGTTGCTGTTCTGCTGCCTCAGTAAACAGCCCAGCAGCTCACCTCTGATGGGCAATGACCTTTCCATAGCAGCACAGATCTCCTCCATAGACCTCCCCTTGCACAACAAAGATTTACTGATTTTGGAGCAAAGATCATGTTCAAACAAAAGATGCATCTAAATTACACTGCATCATAAATACACAAAGAGGTGTTCAGTTATCTGCCATTTGCTTTGATTCTGGATTATATTATGTCAGATAAACAGAGCTGCATTTACAGCTGTTCTACTCATTATACATTCGAGTAAATACGGATGTTTGCCCTGCACAATAATTTTTCGTGTCTCATAGGGAATTAGCAACAGGGCTGATTTTGCATTAGATAGATAGACACATAACTGCTAAGCTTTGGAATACAAAGCAAAGGACAATAAAGCAAGCAGCGTTTTACAGTTCTAGGGCTTTTGATTGCAGCTGCTCAAGCTGCCGCCTCCAGAAAAGGAGCAGGTAAAGCATGGTAGTCATCACCCAGGATCTGTTTTCTTAGTGAGTGCAAACAGAGCAGAAGCTTCCTGCTGCTCCCCAAAGCAGTTTTCCCAAATGCCTGCATTGTGGGAGCATGTGTTTCCCGGCGACTGTCCATGGCTTAGGGGGTCTTCTGAAGAGATCTATGGCTAGATCTTGCTTTGTTTGGTAATGCCCATGCTGGTTTTCTGTTTATTTTGTTACACAGAGTTAACATGCATGAAAGTAACAGTGAGAAAAATACAAGTCCCGTGGAGGTCTCTCTGTTTTGCCAAAGGCAAAAAGCTTGAGGCAAATGGCTTGGGAGGAATCAAAACTCCTAATATGTGTCTTCTGCTGCCAGTAATTCAGGTCTCTGCTCCCACCCTTTCCTTCCAGGACACAGTTTCAGAAGCTTGACTGCATGTCATCTGTCAGTGACCTCATTGCTCCGAATCAGCCTGGAAGTGAAGTGCTGCTGCTTGGTAAAGGTGAAGCCTGAGAGCACACAGGGAATGGCTTACTGTGCCACTGGATGCCACATGCTGGCACCTGCAGCATTGTGTCCCCTTCTGGGAACAGCATGGCTTTTCTGGCTAGTAATTGAGAAAAAACATTGTAGCATACTATAATTTCACTTTGGTCTCCTGTTGCCATAGAACCACTTTAAAAAGAAATAATCACTTACAAACTGATGCTTGGCCTCTTTCCAGACTATAACATCACTGCATCTCCCCTGGCACTGTAGTATGCCAGAGAGGAGCTGGAAGGAGCACAACATTCAGGGAAGAACATCTATTTTTGTGGCGCTGAGTTGTTTGAGTGTATCTAATGAAAAAGGAAGTTGACTTGGAAAGGTGTCATATGTAGGATGTGAAAGGAATGAGAAATTTAGCATTACTGATTTGCTTAAAAAAATATTTTAATCCCTCAAAGGTTCGCTGACTTAAAAAGCAAGGAGCCAACCGTGACCTTTTAGGGCAAATACTAGTGTTGCAAATGTTTTTGCTATTCCCTGTCAATATTGGCAGTGCCCTGAACTCAACATAAATGCTCTTTAAACCAGACGACTACATAACATGACTTTTCTGATTTAAAAAAAATAAAGGGGGAGAAGAGGGGCTAGTGGGAAGTGACTTACACTGAAGCGGGAGCCACTGCTTTGCCTGGATCGTTTTTCAGCAAGAAGATCTTTGACTGTGTGTTTCACTCGCACTCCTTGGTACACTCGTTTGCCAAAATCTGTAGGGACTAAGGGAATGACACAAGCGTTAGAGGAGTTCAGTGAAAGCATAGAGTAGCTGGAAGAGGTTCTTACGGAAGAAACAAATTCATCACCTCTGTACACCAGGTTAGGAGGGAGGTATGTAAGACTGCTATTATTAATACGAAATCATCCCTTAGGGCCCAACAGTGAAGGCCGCTCATTTGCAGAGAACAAAGACTGAGCTGCCCTAGCCTGTGTTTTAGCATTAGACACCATGTGGTTTTTGTGCAGCTTCCTCTGTGCCAGATCTGGCTGGCTGACATTTTTCGGCATTTGTTTTTCTGAAGAGAGCTCTGAGGAATCCTAGATTTCCCCTTTGCATCAGCAAAATTTGATTTAACTGTACAGCCGCTATTGCTTTCAGCAGAAATGCTGTGGTTTAGCTCCTCCTTGCCCTTCTAGAGTTGCTGGCTTTCAGCACATCGCTCTGCAAGCTTTGATCTCTGTGCAGCAAAGGTGGAAATACCCCAGATGGTTGGAGTGGCTCCTCTGAACAGGGATGTGAATCTCAGGAAAGGAAAAGGAGCCAGCCACTCAGTCTGCTTTGTATCCACAGCAAATGCAGACAGGTACTTGGGGACTCTGGTTTTTTATCAAGGTTATCAAGGAAAGCACAAAGGGGTACAGTGTCTTGGCCATGTCACCCAAGAAGCTGATAGCAGGCTGGCTCTGTTTTCTTGACGTGCCTGGAATACAGCACAGCCTGTCCGTAGGGTCTGTGACTTTTGACATGAGGCATCTGTCCTCTTCCTCTGCCTGGATAAAGCTTTGCGAGATCTGCCTTGTGTACAGACGTGTTGGCACAAATGAGGGCAGAGGGGTATGAGATACAATACCAGGGACAGCTCTTTTATCCTGGCTAGCAGGCTGTGCCTGAACAGAGAGCTCGCACCTGTGGAGCCAGGGAGGAGTGTCCATATGGGCTTTTATTGAAATTTTCCAGAGAGGAACTTAACTTTGAAGCTACTCCCTTGGAAAACACCCGGTCATGTTCTCCTGAGGGAACACAAACAGCCATTCCACAGCTGATGTGTTTGATCTCTAAAATTGTGATTTATCATTTTGCCCTTCTGCTTTTCAGGATGTGAAAAGCTCCATTGGCTCAATTTATCACTTTAATTCATGCAGCATAGTGTCTCCAGGAGCACATACACATGGAGATCTTAGAAAGGGAAGAGCAGAGGGTTTAAACAACACAGAATCTCGGTGCTGGTTTGGGGTTACACCAAATGTTTTCTGTTGGGCCATAGCAATTGCAATTTTGGGCAACTGCAACTTGATTTTGGTGTTTGAGTACTAACCAGAGAGCTTTCAGCCAAGACTGGGCACAAGGCAAACTCATTGCAAGAGCCAGTGCCCCAAAAAGCTTATGATCAAAATAGTCAAAATAGAGGTGAATGCTGAGTCTGCATACCAACCAGCGAGTATCTGCGGACAAGTCAGGACATAGCCAGAAATGGATATAAACTCTTGCAGCTGAGAGGAATCTGTATACTGAGGCTGGCTTTTTTCCTTAGCCCAAGGAAGAAATCTCCCTTCTGTAGTCCCTTTTCAGGGCTGTTTTTGGTGAGAGCAGTTGGAAGCATGGGTATCAGAGTGCACATGCAGCTGGAGCTCAAAAGTTGTGGCAGAGCAGGTATAACTGGCAGAAACAGCTATACTTTCTGCATCGGAAACTTTGCATCTTGGCATGAGAGTTCCTTTAGAAATAAGTGTTGCAATTTGACGGAAAAGTTTGAACTGTATAGCACAGTTCATTGAGCTCCATCATGGTTTGATACCTGCGATAACTCCTACAGCCTTTGCTGGCTGCATTGAGTTGAAGATTCAGGCCTTGATTCAGCACAGAACTTCTGGAGGAGGACTGAAGCCAAGGAGACAGTCTTATATTTAATTTTCAGAATGGAGATACTTCTAAAATAGCATCGCTGGAGAAGCTGTGAGCCACTTTTATTCTTTTATTCTGCAGTCTGATATTGCCAAATCCTACAACCTCTTTGTATTAACTGACCTTGCTTCTCTGTGACCATCTCTAGCAAATGTCTGATGCTCTGCGCTTCTGCAGTCCTGTTTTCCTAACATCTTTACTATGGTCTAAAGACATTAGAAAAACACTTCCACACCTCCTTGCTTTTACACATGGATGCTGTGCTATTGAAGTTACTTCACTCATATACTCACAGTTATTCCTCTGCTCAAGTCCATTTAAGTAAGCAATGCAATGGCTCTGTCCTCTAACCCTGGTTTTAACTTAGCAGTCCAGCCTCACATAACTAAACTTGTTGCTTTCAGTGAGCTATTCAGCAGGATCTGATGCTGAGCTATTAAAACTACAGATAACTCTGCTATCGGCAGCATCAGGGAAGGGAATGCTAATTTAGGCCTGAGTTTATATAATGTTCAAGTAAATTGAATCATATTTCACATCACTTCAATCTAACTGCCTTTTGGAAAAATATTGCATTGTGAAGGAATATAAATTCACCCTAGAGAAGGTGGAACATGCTAAAGATACTATTGAATTCTTAAGACGTTAAAGATGCCACACGCCGATTTTAGACAATTCTTCTTTCTGATTTTTTTTTTTTTAATATGAGCCCAAGGTTGGCGCAGTATGTTCTTTCCCTGATATTTCCACAAAGATGCATCTTTGTGCTTGTGAAAAGTGAAGGTGCTGAAACTCACCTGCTTCCATTGTTGTCACTGCTGACAAGTCCCAGCTCTCAGATTCTGCAGGAGTTTGGAGAAGGGCCATCCGTCATGAGCTTCCCGGAGCAGAGTGAAGTCAGTGCTCATGCTCCACTGGTAAAATTCCAGCTGAACCTGATGGAAATATGTTTTCTACAATTTAGTGATGCCTCCACGATACCTTGTTTGAGATTTGTTTAAATGCAAATCTCTTGATGTGTGTTTCACTCCAATTTGCATAGTCAGTGTGGATGATTCCTGAAGAGTCTCTTTCCTGTCTGAGCTGACATTTCATGGACAAAAACTGAGCTGAGGTTTACCGACAGAAAAATCTTGGGTTAAAGTGAAAGGCTGGTAAATCGTGCAGTCATGAGCTGTCTCCTCACAGGTGAGGAATCTGGCTGGAAAAAGAAGACTTGGGCCAAGAGCATCTTCTCATGGGTAAGTGTGAGATGCCCACGTGCTGTTGAAGATGCACACAGCAGGCCTTACTCGAGGAGTAGTACTGTCTCCCTGGGACCCCACAGGCTAGCTTGCACATTACACTATTAAAACTGGATCTTTGGACACTGTGAACCCAGGAGGTTTTGCATGGCATCCACCAGCATGTGCAGGGAGAGGAGTAACACTCAGACAGGGACAGCATGCTCATGGGACTGGCAGGAACATCCTTTAGCAAACCCACATGCTCCTGGTGGGGGAGGCAAGGGTTTGGCTCTCTGTCATCAAGCTGTCCACTTTCTGAAGGTCTGAGGTCAGTCTCGAGTGAGGTGCCAGGAGGGGAAAGAGCAGCCAGGAAAGGATCTGTTCTTACACTGCCACTGGACCCGAATTAAAAGGACCCTTGTCCAGGCCTGCTATAGCCATTCCTCTGTTCCCAGCCTCCAAACTGCAGCAAGGCTGTTTCTGCACTATCTGAACGAAGAAGCAGAGTTAAGCCCTTAAATTCTTCTTTAAGCACCACAGCTTATATCCTAGTTCTGAAACATATCATTGCTTTCTGTAAGAGAGCTATTTTCCCTGCAACATGGCTAGCACAACCTATCAATAGGGTGAGGACAGGCTGTGGTGAGGCAGATGATCTCTGGAGCATTTTGTGCACAAGCAGAGTGTGCAGTATTGCTGTGCTCATCTTACATGAGCAGGACAAGCCTAGCGCCAATACATTCCTCATGATTAAATATTTCTCTTGTTGAGTCTGCTGCCAGCTTGCGGGTCTATTAGGTAAGATCCATCCCTCTTTGTAATTCCATGCGCTTTCCCCAGCATTGGCCTGGAGATTAATTTGGGGTGTCATGTGAACTGCCTTCCTGGGGAAGGATATTGTTTTTTTAAATGCCATTATTCTTTTCCTTTGGAAGAAAAATAAAATACAAAGAACAGCAGCTGGCAAAGGCTGCGTCTGCTCAGGTGTCGAGGCAAGTGGGGAAGGCAGAGCTGAAATAACATCCTGAATGATACCTAGTGTTCTTAACTTGCAGAATGCCTCAGGTATTCTGCTGGCTCAGACACGGAGCTCAGGACCAAGAGGACATCACACAATGAAGCTCGTGGAAGGCTTGAGCTCCTGTATACAGAGTCTTTCACCATGTATATATGCCCTCTTATATAAGACAAGTCTTACTTTGGCCTGTCCATTCCTAGCCACCCACTCCTGGTGCCTGCGGGTGTCTCGGATTTGGCTGACACGTAATAGAACAGGCAGGAAGCACGAGGCGAGACAGGGAAGCATGAGCAGATGAGAAGTCACAACAGAAGAGGGCTGTCTTTGATTTGTCAGCAATAGGCTTAGTTTGCCACCAGCCTCCTGGTAGGCTTCCCAGATGTTTATATACATTGGTTAGGACATACAAGTTAAATCCAAGCGCCATTCAAGCTTTGCGCTGTCTAGGCAGTCCATGTGTTTTCTGTACTGATTACAAAATAATTACATTGAAAACAGCAGATCTGCCAGAAAACAATTAAACAGAGAGAAAATAAAAACTCAGCCAGCCTTGTTTTAGATGAAATCCATCTCTTACCTTACATTTTCATTTGAAAAAACATCAGAGCCAAATTTTCTATATAATTGAGTGAATTTGGACATATACTTCCCATTCACGTCAGAGGGGAGAGCCGGTGTGTGTTGGCAAGGCATGCTTTGTGGCACATTTTATACAATCCCATTTGGTTTTAGCACGGCATTTACCTGTGCCAAAGCAAACTTTCTGAGACTTGTGTCTGCGTGTTGTGCGACAAAGGCTGTAGCGGCAGATGTAGTAGTCAATGTATGCTTGTTTAATTCAAACGGTCATTGCAACCCATCTTCTCATTACTGAGTAAAGAGAGTAGGTTGCAGTACGTCACAGCAGGAAGCGCAATACTGATGGGTTTGGTATTCGGCGCTTAGCTGGGATGCCCAGTTGTGTGGATTTTGACTGCAGTATTGGCGCTGCGAGGACTCTCTTGTTTATGATGGATGCCGGAGGCACTAGAAATTAACGTATGTGGCAGTAGCAAAGCCTGCGCTGGTCTTTGTGCTCCACCAATGCAAAGCCAGGTGCCGTGCCAAGTCTTACAATAACAAAAGCGGTCCCGGCTCCCGGGATACGGGCTTCCCAAACGCAAACGCGAGTTAGTCCCGCGGGTGTCCGAACGGACCTCGCGGGCGGCTCAGCCCCAAACGCCCCGGGAACCTTTGTGAGCCGGCGTCGCTTCCCGGCGGGCCCGCTCGGCCGCTGCACGCGCGCGGCCGGCTCCTGCGCGGGGATTGGTCGGCGGCCCGCCGGTGGCGGCTGCTATTGGGCGGGCGGGCGCGGTGCGGAGGCTGGCGCAGGGTGCGCGGGGGCAGCGTGCGGCGCG
>VZSC01001585.1:0-18401 GCA_013398225.1 Steatornis caripensis
TACCCTGTGAAAAAAAAAAACCCAGTCGTTACACTGTGGGAAATCCAGGGAGCTCTGCTTTCCACCCTGGATGCCTTGGTACATAATAGGTCTTTGCCTGATTCATTTGGGTAATCATTCCTGTTTTTTACCTGTCTCTAGGTGATGCTTTTATACCTAGTAATGAAATCTTAATTGAATTGTGAACTTAAAAACAGCACTGCATGTCAAAGAACCACTTGTTTCTTTAGATCTTGCAAGCAGGAATTAAAATTTCTTATCATACTTTCAAAAAACCCTGCTTCTCCTTGGTTTTAAGTTACATGGTTCTTTATGTAGGAAAGGAAAGAACCCAAAGCTTAGCCATGAGCAGTTACAAAATTCTGCACCTGTGGCAATTGCAATGGTGCCAGCATTAGGGCCAGCAGCTGCGCTCTAAGAGAATAGTTCTCTCTAACACAGTGACAATGAAGCTTATCAGTGGAAAGCATCTTTAGAAGTACTGCTTCAGCAAGAACTATTTCAGATATGTGAACAAAGGTGTCCTGTCCTTCAGCTGAAGAACTAAAGTGCTTTACTTTTTAAAACTTATGAAACAAGTCTCTGATGTATTGAACAAAGATTCATCAGCAAAGGAAGAAAGAATTTAAGAAACATTTGGCCTATCTTGAAAGCCAGCAACCCAGAGAAATCTCCAGTTCACGTCTTACACTAAATACTCCTCAACAGGCTGAATTCAAAACAACTTTTTGAAACAGTAAGTTCTCTGGGAATTGCAGTATTCATCTGCAAAAGGGTGAAACCACAGTGAGACCATATTGCCGTAAAATCTGGTTCTTTCAGTAGATGGGAAAAGGGAGAGGTGTGAAGAAGGCAAGAAAGAAGTAGTGGGTCTAGTGGAAAAAATTCCCTAGACAGCTCTGAAACACCCAACCCAAGCTCCGTTCCTCTACAACACTGTGAAAAGGAAGGAAGGACACATTCCTCATTGAAGCACTTCATTTGAAGCACTGATCTTGCTCTCATGGCCAGAGGCTTCCATGTAAGCGTGGCTAACATGAACGTGCTTCTTCACGAACATAAAAAGGTGCTTCCTAGACAATTCATTTTCTTGTCTTCCAGAACAGAAGTACAAAGATTGGAGGTGAGTGCTTCCTGCAAGAAGCCATCCTCTAATTACTCCACCTATCAAAACTAAGATGACTCATTAAAATTGGATGAATACAGCTGGAAGGCTATTTCCTATCTTAATTCCATCTTAATTGTGAGAGCAAATCAATAAAACTTTGGCATCCCCTTTAATTCTGCTGCCTAATTCTACAAATCAATAGTATTAGAAAACTGCTCAGGAACATCAGTCACGAGCATATTCTTACCTTGAGAGCCTGCGTGGGCTGTCTGCACAAAGAAAGCTCCCATAAAGCAGCCAGCTCCATTAAAGAGAGTTAAAAAATGCATGGAAATCCCTCTAATTCTTTCTGGTACAAGCCGGAATGAAAGCAGGGAACCTTGGAAAGGAAGCAGATACAGGTTAAAAAAAAAATTATGGTAGAAGATAGATAAGACATTAAAAAAAATCCAAAGTGTTTGTAATAGGGACTTTCTATATTTTACATGGAGAATGTACTTGCTGCAGAAGGGAAATGAATCTCCGTAACAAACTGCCCACATACAGCTATAGATGTTCCACAAGTATGTAAAAGATCTTTCACCCACACAGTTGCTTTCACCTTTTAAAACCTCAGGCACAGCAAGAAAAGAGAAACATCACCACAGTCATCAAGCATGAAGACCGCAGATGTGATAGGTAACTGCAGGACAGTGGGACCTCCTATGCCAGAGCCAATGCAGCATGGCCACTAGCAAACACTTCCAAAACCCAGACCCCTACCTTAAGTTGGACAGTTACGTTGCTTTAATTTAAGGCTGGACAATGCTCCTCTTCCCCAGAGAGCAACCCCCAGTGTCACTGGCTAGTTTTTTAAGACTTTGTTCTCCACTTTCTTTCCAGAAGACTAAACCAGAAGAAGCAACAGCTTTGGTGGTGAGGTGGAGCTGTAGCATGCTGTTATGGCACGGATGACAGTCCTACCACATGTAATTTGGCTAAACTAGGTTACAGTAACAGTCAAAAAGAACAGGTATTGTAAAGACTTACTAACTTTCTCTGATTATCAAAACCTCTTGTTTCCCAATTTCACACCTTAAGCCCTCATCCACACTTGTTCTCCAAGCCCTAGTGTCTCTCAGCCTGCTTTATTAGTTGAGTTTGGACAACCTCCAACTTGAGAAACTTGTCAGCAGAGGATCCTATTTGGATGCTGAGTTGCCTGAAGCATCTCTTAATACCAATGAAACTGCAATGACCATCTTCTGCCCTGTTTAATTTTGCTCTCCAAATGAGAGCTTTGGAAATGTATTAAAGAAAACAAAGAAATACCATGGGCAGTGTTTTTTTCCTCATTCACAATAGAAATCAAAACCTTGAGGGCAAGAGAAAGCAGGTGAGCCCAGGACACCATCTGGAGATGCAACAGTACAGTGTGAAACATTGTACAGTCAGTGTCCTGGCTAATTTAAATCACTAAGAGCCTAAAAAGTTTTTGGTTATTCCTCCTTTCTAAAAGCAGGGGTGCAAAACATGCATCTTGGCCAAATTCATCTTGCGTAATTGCATCCTACTTATCTAAATTACCCCTGCTCTTTCAACTGCATACTCCCTTCCTCGCTTCTCCCACAGTGCTGCTGTGAACTATTAAACAGCTGCTGCATCTCCGCCTGGAGACTATTGCATTTCATCGGTGGGTGAAGCAATCCCCAACATATCCTTTAAGTAACAGAGCTGTTTGTTCCAAGGTTTCCCATTTCTAAGTGCTTTGAGGCATGTTGATGGGCAGATGACATTCTTGCAGCGCTGTAGCAAACACTGCAAATCTGCTAACCCTTTGTAGGGCAAAGTGGTTACAGTGCACCAGACCGCTTGGACACTGGCTGTGTCACACAACTGCTGTGGCCAGCAGGCTGGCTTCCCATCACCAGCAACCTCATGCACTGTGGGGGCAGATGCCTGCTAATATGGGAGCAACATCTCATCCGCTGGCGTTATATTTTTTTTGTGTGTGTGTGTGTGGTAGCGGCTTTTTGGGGGTTCTGTGGGTTTGGTGTTTGGTTTTTTTTAAATCATTTTTTGAGGTTTCTTTTTAAATCATTGGGCTTTAAAAGAGTAATTTCCTACCTTAAACCAAGCTAGAGTTGCAAATTCCAGCTGTCAGAAGCCTGTGAGATCTTATGTTCTAACATTGTGGAGGAGAGAAATTATTTTATCATTATTTTATTTTTAAAGACTACCTCAGTGCTAGGGAAATATTAAATGCTGGTATTATTTATACTGAGATGCTCATGCCACCTGAAGCAGCGATTATATAAAACTCCTACGAACAAGATAATGAAATACATTGTATAAACAAAACCAAGTACCAGGGCTCAAATGTAGATAAAGAGTTCAATCTAGTTCCTCTAAACAAGCGCTTCAGAAATGAGATATCTCCTCTCTTCCCTCTGATTACAAGTGTGAACATTTCTGTCTTCAACTTGGATCATGTACTTTCAGGCCAAGTAAATTATTATGATAATTGAAATTGACCTTCTGCATAACAACGGCAGTAAAATGTCAGGAAAGGTGAAACAACTATTTAAGTGTCTAGGCTGTCATTACCACCCATGGAGATCCACTGAACGGTTCCTGAACAGCAATTCAGTTCACTCTAAAGTAGAAACCTAGAGCTCAGTTCAGTATCCCAAGCACAGACGCCCAGTGCTGCCCGAAACGCTCTACTGCGCCTTGAGCATTTGCACAGAGCTCTCCAGTAAGGTGCAGGACCTACAGGAAAACCATGCTCTACTCTAGCAGCAGTTGGAGGCCACACAGGTACCATAATGAGCCTCCTTGACCCACTTGCGCAGCTTAGATACTCCATCGCAAACAGTGCCAGACACCCTCTTACGGGCAAGCGGATGGAGGCCTGCATCCCCATTGACTACAGTAGTAATCTGCTATTTCAGGTACCTATCTTTAATTTTCTACATGCAAGACTCAATTTCAGACTTAGTCGCATTTGCCTGGGTTCTTGAATCGCACCTGTAACTGCAGGTCTTAGCAGGATGCTTAATCTTTATTTAAATGGGAAAGACAGCTTTTCTTCCTAAGACATTCTAATGACAATCCTTTAAAAAATAAAAAAAAAAAGAAAGAAAAGAAAAACCAAGGCACAGATTGCTTTGTTTTGTAAAGGCTGATGTCATCTTCCAGTCATTGGACTTCTATTGTGTCCCAGGGTGCTAGATTAAAGAGCCTTATTCTTCCAGCAATACTCTTCTCATGCGTCTGCATGAGGAGACTGTAAGCAAGCCACCCCCTAACCTTTTTTTTGTTAAGCTAAACAGAGAAGGTAACGGTTTTCAGTCACACTTAGCCTGTAACCTAGAAACCACATTACCTGCTTAGAAACCTGTCTCAGCTAAGTACTTGAGAGCTATCGGATGAAGAGGCATTATGAAAGTGCTAAGTATTTAAAAAAAGGGAAAATTACCTTTTTAGTGACAGACCTTAGAGTCTTAGAGTGTAAGAATGAAGCCGAGACACTGAAGTTATTTCCTGCTCTTAAAAAAGAATCTGAACATTTCTGGGGTTGTACTGGAACAATAGACACTTAACCTATAGGATTAAATGCCTGCAGAGATCAGCTAGTCAATTACTTTACCTGTGTCTCTTTAAATAAATGTTGATTAGATTATTTTTGTAATAACGTATTTTTAAGCTCTGAGACGTAAAACACTGGTAAGCACTCTGAATGCTCCTCGGAAGAAAATAAGCCTCAGGAATGTCAGTGTAGTTATGGAAAGGTAAATTATGGAAGGGAGAGAGAGTTCAGACTCACCATCAAGAGCATGTCTACATAATTTACGGATGGCAAGCACAAGCTAAACTCTGCCTGTGCTCTGCAAAACAGGAGTGTTTATCTCTGGCTCCATGCCACAAGCTAAGGCGTGATGCTCTGTGCAGGCATGTTCGCATGACTCCCGGTTGGAGCAGAAACAAAAACCTTGCATCTGCCTACAATATTTTCCAGGTTAGCCTGTCAGTTGAATTGTGTTACCCGCCTGCATATGCTTTGTGTCAGTGAAAAATGCATAATAATTCTATTAGCTGGGTCCATAAATGAAAAGAGTTATGCTAAATGGTTTCACCTTGCTTTGACTGTGGCCTAAAAAGTGCTCATAGACCGTAACCACAGCTCAGCTGTCATGTACATGTTTGTTCTGTCTCGAGAAAATCATCACAGAAGAGCTCCGGTCAGAAGGGTCCTCAGGAGCTCATCCGGTCCAGTCCCCACCTGAAGAGGGTTCAGCTTCAAGGCCAGTCTGCATCTGAGCCCACAGTCCCACCGCTCTGATCACCCCCCCGCCAAACAGTGGGTTGCACCCCAGGGACCTGACCAGGCTGTGTCACCTTGCGGTTAATCTGGAACAATGTCATTGCTCACTCTGAGTTACAGCCAGCAAGACAAATTATGCTACTCTCAAGCAGGTAAAGCACAGATCTGCTCATTAAGCCTGTGGAAGAGAGCCAGGGATAAAATATCAGATGATAGTAATTATTTTTAGGAAGCTAATGCAATTCTCTGTTTATCAGGATACTCTCACTTTCACCTATTAGATTTTACTTACAGGAGGGAGTTACTAAAGCTTCAGCCACTCCAAGTAGGATGTACTGAGGAGCCAAGTGGAAGCAAGGCATGGAGGAGACCAGGAGAACCTCCTCGGAAAAAGTCCGCTCCACCTGAGGGAAATGCTTTCGGTGTATTTCAGAGAAGCCAGCAATCACCACAGAAAGCGCAGCAGATAACTGACCTACAACTGGGTAAAGAGCACAGAGAGTATTTACCAAACTTGTAGTTACAGCATCATCGTTAAATGAAGCAGAGTCCCAGCAGATGCAAAAGAATCTTCCTCTCCCTGCCCCCCCACAATACACCCTCTCAAGGACAAAGAGTACTTGCTACACCACAAGCCTAAGTCTAAATGTATGGCAAAGAGACACCAGCTCAACACAGAAAGAATTTAGGGATGCAGAACAATTGAGAGGGGAAAAACTCTTCTGTAGAGTAAAGTCACAAAGAAGAATGTTTTTTGAAGATTCAGTGACAAAAGAAAGGAGGAGAGATAGCAAAGGTGGCAGCCCTTCCAGATATCACAAGGGATTGGGTGGGAATAAGACTACCAAGCAGGGGGAAGTTCTCCTAATCGAGTAGCACTAAGACTCTGAAATACACATACACACCTTAGGCTTTACCCATTTGTTTTATGGACAAAAAGAAGTAGTGCAGGCAGTTGGAGTATTGTATTTCTAATGCTTCAGGGCATGATAGATGCAAGAGAAAAATCACTGCAGATCACATCTCAGGAGATCAAGCATTCCTACATTTTCCCCTTTCCCTCCACTATAGAGTTTGCTTAAACTGCTTTTGAAAGTTCGTTGGATGGTGCATTTGCTGGACTGTTTAACATTTTAGAATGAGATGAGCTGTATTACCGCAAGAGATAATCTTTGGCTTTCTAAGTGCTTAGCTTACACATAAGCCATTGGACTACAGTTGCCTCCTGTCGTCGGTTGTCCTGAAGAGGTATCACTGCATGATCCATACCTCACTAGATCGATAATATAGTTCAACATATTACTGAACATGCGACGTGTGGCATCTTACCACCTGCCTCAGCAAGGCACAACTATTGCATGCATTCATAGGGCAGGAAAAATAAGCTGTAAGTTTAGCCTCATGATGCTAGAAAAGGCTTCTAATAAAAACTCATGTATTTTAAGTAACACAAACTTCACCACACATTGCATAGAGGATACAGTATGAAATGATTATAGCCTCAGAAATAGAAACCACAAAGAATGCGAAGTTTCCAAGTAAGTCTCCTGAACTTCAAACATTTGTACTTCTGTTCTTCTGAGCTCCTATTGATTTTGACTAAGTTTGTGATTCCTCAGCATTTCTAAGCTATAATGTAAGTACAGGTGTGAGAATTTGGCTTCTTTTGACACCTTTGGCTCAAATACCTGGACTATGTTTTTCCACTCATTGTACAAAGCCTCATCTAACTTTATGACTGGAAATTGTTACTCTTATTAGATTTGACATCGACAGTCAAAGCCTTTTGTTTCATGTTGTATTTATAACATACATAAAGTTTGTCTCTTTCTGTGTCAGGACAGAAGAGGCAGAAAACCCATATAGCTAAGTAGCCTTAGCCTTGTTATGGTTTTGCATGCACCTGTGTTTCTTCTCTCAGCTGCAAACTTTCACATCCTTCCATCAGTTTTCCTGCATTTTCACAACTTTAAATACCCTCCCTGCTGCCTAACCTGAGGTCTGGAAGCTGTTTGGCTGTTAAGGCCCCTCTAGTGGCTAATAAGAACATCAATGAACCATTGCTTGAAAATTGATTACGGGAGGGAATTCCACAGCGTTTTCTAGCCAATGCACCTTACCAGGTCTTAGCAGGGGGGTAGGACTAGATGATCACCATAGGTCTCTTCCAAATCCTACCCTTCTGTGAAGGCTAGGTATAAAGCCCTCAACGAGCTGCTTCTAATCTACCAAAGCAAGAGTTTTCCTAGTGAAGAATTGTTAGTACTAAAGAAACCTTAAGCAGTTCAATATTACTACAGGGTGCTATATTTTAAGTATTTTCCTTAATAAACCCCAAAATATTTCAGAAAATACCCAAACCTTTGAATGCCCAACAACTGTAATATTTCTTTTAAGACATTATGTAGCAGAGGAAGAAACCGAGAGCCTTGGAGACCTGGTTTTCCTCCTACCTCTTCTCACTTTAGTCCTCTTTAAAACAAAGAGTTTGGAATGACCATCTGAGACTGGTTTTACAGGAAAACACGCTGTTTTAGGAACACTTGGGGCTGCTTCTAAGGCAAGGTTGTTTATATAATCTAAAGACTAAGGCTGTATTTGACCTTTGTTATTACCTAATCTCATATCCTGAATAAAACAGGTCAAGAATCATAGAATCATAGAATGGTAGGGGTTGGAAGGGACCTCTAGAGATCATCTAGTCCAACCCCAAGAAGCATTCCTGAAATTAATACTTGTTCAAACTAGAACATCTTTTAGGGAGAAATAGTCAGCATCAACTCCTGAATCACCTGGAATAGACATTGGACTGGAGACTTGCTTTTGTGTACTGTGCAGAGCGCTATTCCCCACATCACTCTTGGATGGAGTAAATCCAACTTAAGACATTTCAGTATAAGCAGGCATTAAGAATACTAGAGCAAGAACTTCTATGGCTCAGGTACTTCAGCTAGAGCCTCTTGCCTGTAGCTGATGGACAACTACCCAGCAGACATTCTCTGCTGAATCTTCTATACCATTGACTAAATCAAGTAGCACAAAATATATTTAAAAAAATCCCCCAAACAACTATGAAGCTGGAAAAAAATCTCAGTTTACAAAATACTAGTATTTTTCATAAAGAGGTCCAGATACTCAATATATTTGGGACACAATCTAAACTCACTTAAAGATTTTAACGCTTTTTAGATCATACCTGATTTACAAGTAAACCAACAACTATAGAGAAAGAAACATAGATTACAGTTTTTGTGTAGATCCTTACTACAGAGCAATCAGATATTTCAGTTCAACATTGTCTGTATGGTTCATCCTTGAAAACTTATTCTTAACATACTGAAAATTTCCAGAAAACTATTTAATTTCCTTCCTCTTAAGACTTGAATTAAAATACAGTTATAGGCTGACTTAACATCAACAGTCTATTTATGCTTTCAATTTTGTTCCTGAAAATAATTGTGAACATAATTAACCGGTGACAAACATATTGGTGCTTAGAGGTCCACCATATTTGCAGGTGCAGTCATATACTTTGATGCCTAAAGCCATCACCTGTACTCACAGGTATTTTTATGCCTCAGGTAATATAATCACCCCTAACAGGAGGCTATTTTAATAAATGAAGCCATTAAGAATAAACCACTGCATATATTCTACTGCTGTTCAACATAACAGAATAGAACATTAATACTAACTCGAAATTTCCATGGTTTTAAGGAAAATTATTATCTGAATGTGCTTTTTGTGTTTTAATGCAGATGTTATTTTAAAAACTAGGGTAATTGCAACCTGCTGTGTTATATGCATCTGGTTTGTATAAAACTTAATAACACTCTTAATTAGGCTAATTTAGTCAGATTAATACCTCTGTGTGTGTCAGTACTCGCTGTGCTGCTTGCCATGGGGCACTGAATTAATAGTAGCACACTGAGAAAATAGTCGTTTATAAATATTTTTGTCTGAGGTTTGTAATGCAGTCTGGAAGATAAAAAAACGTAGCAAGTTTAATGATAGTATCTACTAAAGGGAATAGTTTTAAGTGAATACAGAATGGAAGCTGCTTTTCTCGTGTTCCTAGATGTAGTGGGTATCAGAAGAGGGTTGCATAGGATCCTTTCAGATCCTAGAAGGGAAAGAGGCTTGGGGGTAGAGAGTAATTAAAATATAATAAATAAAAAAAATAAACTGGAAGAAGCCCAACCCCTACTAAAGACATCATTAATCCTAGGCTATGAATTTCTCTGAAATGAGTGCCAAGCTGCAAGCCTGAATTTACAATGCTTTCTGTTGAAAACATTGAGACTCACAACAGAGAGGACTTCTTTGTATCATTTCTATGAGAGATTGTCTCCATAGATTCCCCCATGCTTTACTCTAAGTGCATGTACAGTAAGGTATGTTTCAGTTTAGGTTTTAAAAAATAAGTTTTCTAAACACCTAGACAATTATTCCATACTATTCAAATGAAAATTCTAGTACTAGAGAAGAAATCTGTACCTCTCCACCCGTGAAATGTTCGGCCTGCTCAACAGGAACAACAGCCCAGTGATACACATGCATTTGTTTTACGTAGTGGTCTGCATGTTTTCTTTTGCTCACCAGTTCTAAAAATACCTATTGCAGACACAGAATAAGACTAGATATTTCTATTTCACTTGGGATGAAATTGGCATAAATATTATTGGCAATAATACAGTTTCACCCTTATAAGCTACAGTCCTAATGTAGATGCAGGTGTAGCATAAACATTTAAGAAAAAACAAAGCCTTTATTCACAATCTAATTATTTAAATCCAAACTCATCATTTTGAGCTGCAGAATATTTCTCCAGTATCAGAGAGCAATTGATGGACTCTCCCAGCCCCAAAACAGACTTCCAAAGTAAATTAACTTTCCAAAAGTTAATGGATAAACAAACATATTGAAGAGTAGTAAGTCTCAAAACTAAATGGTGAGTACCATTTCTCTAACCAGTTCCTTAGGACGACTCCCAGTTATTTGTGAGTGTGTTTCAAAATTTTTTTGTCAGAAGAGCCTCAATCTGTCCTAAACAAAAGCTATCAATTTTTTCTTTATATCTAGTGTATTTTTTTCAGGACTGTCTTTTCAACAATTCTTTTGAAATATTCACCTCAGTCATCCCAAAACAAGTCCATCTTATAGTCAGAAATAATTGTATAGGATCATCCATCACCTACTGCAGTTTCTTTTTCAAAAACAGACTACGTACAAAAACTGTATAAACACATGTGCTTTATACATACCAACGTAAATTGTTGGAGAATGTCCAGTGTCCTTGGAACTAAAGAGACACAAGTTAATGCATTCCAAAATAGGAACAAGAATCAGTAGCGGCACGATGCTTATCACATTCATTGCTGCAACTGGCAAGACAAATCCACTGAAGTGCAAGTCGGAATTCATAGTTTGGAGATAATATCCTGAAGGAATCTGTATTGAAGAATAAAACCCAACTTCATTATACCTTTCATGGATATGATTTTTACTGTATTTGGAAATTTCTCCAAATCTTTTCCTTATGAAAAAGTCACAGTAAATCAAATACCTGCTGGCCAAAAGGAACGATCATTAATGATGAAAGCCTTTCAAACAGTGACATTCTCGTTCTCGGCCAGAACGTAACATTTTCCTTATATTTCATTTGCTCTTGAGTTTAACAAATAACAAAAAGCAGCAGTGCATAAGTTTATTTCATCATCCCTAGATAGAGCTATCAACCAATATACTAAATAGTTCCGACTAATACTTTAGTCACTTCTCACAGACAGTGTTTAACAGAACAGAATGTTAGAATAGCAAGATGCAGAGTTATTTTGAACTTCTGATTGTGTGCTCAAGGGGGAGTAATTTTTAAGATGCTTTTGCCAGCACATGGCTTTAAAAGCTACAAGGAATGAAGATTTGACCAGTCTTAGAATGAGCTTAATGTGAGTAACAGCCATATCAACTATTTAGAGGACTTCCTTTTACTTCTGGGAATTGAAAACAGAAGAAAACAAAAAATCAGATGAGAAACCCACCAATGGCAGTCATCAGGGTATGAAATTAAGTAGATTTGTAGGACTGTCTCACTTCAAGAACAAATAATTCTCCCTGCTTGTGTGGGACTTTACAGAAGATCTGTTGAGTTTATTTAAAAAAAATAAAAAATAATCACAATGCCTTCTACCAATAGATTTTTCACTTTGGTTTTTTTGAGGAAGCTTGATTAACTAAGTATTGCAACTTCACGTGCAGCAGGGACTTATAATCCACTCCATTTCACACACTGATGGGAAAAAGAAAGGGAGGTAACCCGAGCAATTCACGGAGTACAGTCATGACAAAGCTGGATGTAGAACTGGTTTCTTTACTCTTGTTTCTTTTTTTAGAGAGTTATGGATTCCTGCAGCATTCTGCATGGCTCATCAACATGACTGGTAACACCAAATCGAGGTAGAATATTACTGCTTCATAGCTGTCTGGAAATTAATGTATAGCTAGTAACTGAGCTCATGTAGGGTTTCTCATTGGTGGTTATAATCAACCCTAATCAATGGGAGTCTGTTCAGTGCTAAAGAATTACTCAAATGCTAGCTCTTAGTAAAAGTATTTTTAACACACATTCCACCTCCAAAAGAAGATATAAATTGTAGAAGGGTGAATAAATGGCAACAGAACTATGCAAGATCAGAATTGAGCCAAATTTTGTTGATTCCTACTTTCCACTGCCTATTGCAAATCAGAATTGACTTCTTAATAGGAATTGAAATATCATCAACGTGAATCACAGGCACTGAAAGCTGTTAACTTAATAATATGGAGAAAATACTATTAATCTTGACAAAAAATTATTTTGATCTTTCTCCTAGTCTAAGAAAAAGCCTTATTCCTTTGGCAGAATTTCCAATAAGTTTAAAAGTCCTCTCTTTCAGCAATGCAAATACTTTTATTCTTTTCTAGAGATATACTTGATTTTTACAACTCCAGTTAATGATATCTGGTTCATTTCCATCTGGTCATTAATGCATAGCCTCAGCCATACGTGTGCGTTTGTTGGTTTGTTTTTTTTTTGTTGTTGTTTGCTTGGGATTTTTTGTGCTTTTGGAGGGGGCAGGGAGGAAGAGGAAAAAGAATGAGGCAGATAAATGGGAATGTGGGATGATGGCAAGAGGGAATGTCAATAAAGCAGTATACATACTTGTGTACTACGTATTTGTAAGAATTTCCTTAGCAGCATTTTAACACCAATAAGTAAAAATGAATTTCTGAGCCAGCTCAAATTTCTTATGCCAGTTGCCAAAGGGTAAGCTACCTCAAACTCCTACTTAGCCAGGATCATCCAGACAGAAATGAATCTGAAGGAATAATATCAGCTTAAGTAGCTCCTTGACACATTTACATTTATATAACATGCATGCACTCAGAAGGGGTAAGAACCACATAGCCTGACAGAGAGGCTGTGAAAGGACTGCTTCTTTCCACAAATGGAAATCCACCTATTTCCAGCATAGGTACATCAGCCACATAATCCTGTCAAAACAGTAGTCAAAATATGCAACCAANGCATCGGCCACATAATCCTGTCAAAACAGTAGTCAAAATATGCAACCAAAAGAGCAAATAAAGATTTTTCTACCTCTCCCAAAAAGTGAGTGAACATTTAAGAACTGGAAAATCACATTTTTTTTCTGAATAATGCTGAGCCTGAGAATCTCATAACTGTAATACGGCAGCATGCGGTGCACAGGACTGTAGCACTAGATGTTTTAGCCAATAAGGGTTCAGAGAAATGAGTAGCAAGCAGTCACACAAGTTCCTTAAGTCTTGACCAAGTCAATTTTACTTATTTGATGAGATGAGAGAATATCACAAGGTATATTCTCAGGTAATTAAAACTACTCTGCAGGATTGCTCTGCTGGTAAAGCAACAGTTAAAAAAACATGCCTAGGAGACAGAATAATAAACACATCACAGTATATTTCAAGATTTTTTGTTTAAAAGCTGTGTACCCACCTGCATAACACATGTTCTGTATAGAATTTGGAAAGCAAACAATGGGAAGAGCCTGGCAAGTGACTTCGTGCTTTCCACCTGAATCTCGCTGTACTGACCACCATAGTTTTCCTTGGCATGATCTAGCCAGTTTGTCCTCCCTCCACCAAAATAGCGATATCGCACGCAGCACATTTTCATTGCACTAGCAATTACCCCAAAAGTCGTCAGCAGGGAACTGTCTGCAAACAAATCAGAGACATTAGTATGATTTAACTCGATGCCAAAATAAACAAGACAAGACAAAACACTTTGGGAGGGAAAACACAACTGGGTATATTCACCTTTACGTCTTTTTGGTAGGGGGAAGGCAGTAACAGCCTGGATTTGTTCCAAAACATTCTTTTTTGGAAGCCAGTTGATTCACAACCTAATTGCTACAAAAGCAACCCGGTCCAACGTCCACATAGAAAAGTGCCTTTTGCTGCAAGTTATTTAACACACTACAACAATGTGTTGCTGTGGTTGAGTAGGTAAAGTGTGACTTCCCTTTGCTTTTGCTTTATTTTGCTTGAATGAGGTTAGTTTTCAAGTCAAGATAGTACTGACATATTGTATATCCTCTGAAGTATAGCATCAAGGGAAGGGTAGTAGTGAAGTGAGAAGGGAGCTCAAAAGAGGGATGATGAGATAAGAGAATTTTCATGGATACATTTCAGAGCCAGAAATAGTGTCATCTCAGGACTTCCAAGTAGCATGCTGTTCCAATCTAGTATTTGGCGTATTAAAACTTGCTCACTTGTTACTGGGTTTGGGAATTGCTAACTTAGTTCTCAGACTCAGAGGAAATAGAAGTAAAATGAGGACAAAACTGTTAGCTTCAGGCTTGGGAATGCAGATTCATCTACCTTTGCTAAGTTACCATCCATGCAAATAGGCGTCATGGCACTCTGCTTTCCTGAGAGTGTTGAAGGACTACAATAACTTGGGTATCTATAAATAGATACTTTCCAAAAACTAAGGTGAACTAAATTGCAGAGGGAAAATGTATTCCTACTATCTCTGGTATGGAAATTATTTTCTAGAAATATCCATTGACACCTATTGGAAGCACTTGCTCTAGGGTACTAAGAAAGGGCATTTTATTAGATAACTAACATTTAAAACTCTCTGGCGGTTTAGCACTAACCTGTAGACTGTTGGCACTATTGAATAAAATCTGAAATAGCATATCCAAGCCTGCAAACACAGAGAGTCGGTACAGTTTTTATTGTTCTGTATGACTGTACTAGGTAACTATTCTTTTACCACTCATTACAAGTGATGTTTAGTTTAGGATCTAGATCATGTCAAGACCAAATCTGAAGACCACAAGAAAAATCTGCAGACTTCTAGTGTGACTTGACTAAGAAGCTAACCGGAAAACAAGTGGGACTTGGGGCTCTTGTCAAAGAGTTACCTTCAAAGGTAAAAAACTCAAAAGGTAGCACAAAAGACAGTATCAGACCCTTGGCAGAGCTAGTAATTACATGGTTTAGGTCAGAGAAGTGATAATCTTTCCCTTCGCACTATGCTAGAAGTTGGACATTCACAGAGAAGGAATGAAAAGGACTAATGTGGTGTTACTGCTCTACAACCCAGCCAGCGTCGAAATTAGAAGATGCACAGAGTACCCCATGACAAAACCAGCAGACAGCTCAACAAAGCAACAACATGGCTGCGTGCTGGTTTATCCAAACTAGTCTCAAATGTGATCATGGCCGTCTCCTTTCCTTTGGAATGGAAGATGTTTGTCAGATTCTCCTTTCCTACTGTCACTGAAAAAAAGACTAAATAGACAACAAATCCCTACCTTTCCTAATGAATCAGCTGAGGCCCTCTTTGATGTAACTTTTGTATGAGGCAAAACAGACTAATACATTATTTAACGGTGTTCCTCAACATGGAATTCCAGCAGATTATAAGACCTAGTAAACTAGGAACATAAAGCTGCTTGAAGTAGTTGAAAAAGCAACTTGACTGATACAAAGACCTAATCGATACCAAGCGGATGTTGCCAATGATGTGGTTAGAATAAGTATCTCACTCTTTCTTTAAAAGAAAAGAAGCAAACCCCACAGAAGTCCATAGTGGTGAATTCTTCAGATTATAAATCTGATCAACTAGTAAGAGACATGTTTAAAAGCATAAATATTTATATAAGTGCACATTGTGTAGATCAACAGTACATACTCTATACTTGTATTTCTAATGTTTTCTTAAAAAAATCTATCTATATAGATATTAAATTGAAGCTTTCAGAAAGTGATTTTTCTTTTCCTTTATACTTCAACTCTTGGCTCTAATCTTCTGCTACTTTGACCTTGATGTAATCATGAATATCTATGCTACTTAATTACAATAAAAAGTCTATATTGCACCCTAGATGGTAGACACATATTTTTCCCTCATCTCTGGTCACCTGCCAGTCCTCAAAATTATAGCAGTGGGAAGAAATGCAAATGAAGTCCATGCTTGATGGCTAAACATAATTGAATGCGTGATCCATATTTGAAGAGTTATCTTAAAATAAAAAAGGCAGCATATATAAAAATCATTTAAGGTCACCTATGGATTTGAATTACAGTTCTGAAGAATTTCCAATTTCATGATCTCACTGGAAGGTACAAACTATATTATCTTTCATTTTGACTAAGGAGATAAACTTTGCAGATATTAGTGTAGACATTGGCATTCTGCAGACTTGGAAAATACGTGATGTATAAAATAACACACAGGGAAAAACACTTGATACCAAAAAAATATCCTGCTAGTTTTGTTGATGGCCAAGATAGACATAATCTACAAATTTATGTTATTCCACTCAGTAGAACTTAATTATTAGATGATAAACTACAGATTCAGTCCATATGAAATAATCCAGCTCAGGGGTGGACGCTAAAGAATCTTTTTACCTTCTTAGGTTGTAAAACCTTTAGTGAGCCTCAGTGACTCAGCCACCGTTCTCTCCATAAAAGACTAGCTAATTTGATGCTAGACTTTGCGGACCTCAGTTGCATATTATCATGACATTTTGAGAGCATTGCGGAGGGGATGCATTTCTTTGGCTCTATTTGTTTTGAACAAACCTCTTTAGCTATGTCTTCACTATAATATTCCCAGCTGCTTGATTTATGCATTCATTCCCTCACTGATAATATATTTTTGCTTAGATTATATTTATAACAAAAAGACTGAAATAATAACTTGCTTTCAGTTTCTGGGTTCCATTAGAAAAAGAATAGCAAGGTTTGGGCACTTACAGCCTTACTCAAGTCACCTAGGCTCCACTTACATTTCTGTGCTTGGTCAATGGAGAGGGGCAGTTGCCATCAAAGGATTTTGAAGAGCTCAGTTACTGACTGGTGAGGCCACAAAAGTGTAAAAACTTCTGTTTTAAAATATCTCCACAGTCTGCACAGGAACTATTTAGAGCTATTCAGTATTTCTACTTATTTTCAAATGTGTAAAAACACTTGATTTGTATAAGCAAGCACTTCGAAACAACAATAAGCATCAGACATTCTGTGAGATAAAGGCACTACAGAACAACTTTGCTACTCATGCATATTCCTGTTTAGCTGACTAACCACACCGCTCAGCTGCTCAGGTATGAGCTCAGGCAAAACAATGGAGCACACCTAAGGGAGAAAACAGAAGTGTGCTTAGTGCCTTATCGTAGGCGTAAATGCCGCTTCAACTGACCAAAACACATTGGGTATACGTGGAACCAAACATGACAAAATAAAATCCACTAGCAGCATGAATATGGTACCTCTTCCCGCACAGGCAAATGTTTTGACACATCTCTTGACATGATAGAAAATTCACACAAGCTTACCAGAGACTGCTTTCCGCTATTTCATCCTATCCAGGATCTCCAAGTCTGTCTTTACAGAGGATGGATGCTGTCTCTTACACACAGACCTTGTAGAGCTAAAACTCAAGTATCTCCAATCAAACAGGGCAGTGTTGTGGAAGAACTCATTTGGATATGCAAATTGATCTCTTCTGTGAAAATAGCCTCTAAAGATATTTCCTAAGATATAGTTGCCTCTTACCTGTTTTGGGTTTGTAAATCATTTCACCACGCACCATGTGAATTGTGATCATCGCCATAAGCACGGACACAAATGGGATAAGAAAACCAAGGTTCCTGGCCACAGACTGCTGGATATAAGAAATGCTGACAAAGACAACTGCTGAATTTAAGTTAATCAGCCAATAAAACCTAATACACACAGACAAGAGAGAGAAGAGTGGAGAGGCTGAATAATATTAGGCCTTTACAGAAGATTAAAACATTAAATTAAAGGCATGGTAAGTATAGTAAGCATTGATAGCATCAGTACCATGCACACATTGACACAGCAATTAACATAAAATTTCACTTGGATGTCTCAGCTCCAAGAAGTATATGATTAAAGTAATTGTACTAAGGCAGCAGAGCTGAACAAATTGTCAATCTAGTACTGGAAATATTCTTGTGGATCAGACTAATTAAATACATCAACACGTACCATTTACACATTTAATATCTGATAACATAAGTTTTGTGTATGCAATATCATCAAATCATATACTTTAAGTAAGAAACATCTTAATGTCACCATCCCTTGTTTAAGAAATATTAGAATTTGATTTATCAGAAGGGATGGGCTTTTCCATCAATTGCAAGGCTCAGCTTGAATTTTTGTTGGCTTCTGGAAATATCTTGATAAGGAGGTTCCCCAACATAATCTGCTCTGAAACTGCCTTTGGCAGTAAAGGTGCTTCCCAAGTAAGTACCAAGCCCCTCCTACGCACAGAAGATACTTAAACGAGTATCACATACTCTTGGAAGCAGATGGCGTATCACTAGTGATAGGTCTACTGCAGTTTGGAAACCCTGACAATAGCACATTAAATATTCTTTAAGGAATTATGAGGACAGCAAAAAGCAACTCCCCCCC
>VZSC01001585.1:18473-33281 GCA_013398225.1 Steatornis caripensis
AAGCCAAAACAACACATTTCCTTGACAGGATGCAAAAGGATAACTACTTATTCTATTTATCCTAGCAAATGAGTTTATATCTGCACAGTTAGCAGTATATTGTTGCCACACTTTTTTCATTGGATTCTGACTCCTTTCATAAAACGTTACGTCAGTAGTTCTTCTAAACTCCAGTTTTTCCAAGAAGTAGTTAACTATATTAGTATTCATGAAAGTGAAACATAAAGTGTACTACTTATTCTTCTATTGCATAGTCTGCTTCTCACAATATGACTGACCAATTTTTACTCTACCATTCATAATTACACATTTCAGCTATAATCCCTTTAAATCCTTTTAAATTCTGAGCTGCTCCCCTTACACTTCAGGCCACTTATGTTGTCTTTTTGCTTTCAGCAGAGCTTTAACCAAGGTTTCCCTTAAAACACAACTCTCGCGTAAAACAAGGGTTTGAGGCTACAGAGCAGACTCAAATATTCTGCATCTTGGTGCAGAGAGATCAGATTTAAGGAGGACCTGCTTTGGTGAAGTCACAGCTTCCAAAAATACTAACAGTTAGTATCTGTATGACACTTCATTTGAAGAGTCAGTCCTTCAACAATTTTTGCTTCAGATTTGACTCTGGCTTGCAGACTTATACTTTGAAATTTTAAGGTAAGAATTTAAAGTTTGACTAAACTTTCAAGTTCCAAATTGGCCTTAAAGGCAACAACTGTGGCTTAAACAAAGAAGAAGTATCGATAATGTAGTAGTACTATCTCAGTATATCACAGCTTATGTTTTGTATTCAACTACAATAGGAGATTCCTTCACCTTTGCTGGAACCTTAGAGAAACTGTTTCATTCAAAGATTAAATGCACATCGACACACGGGTGCATAGCTTAATATATATTGCTCGAGGAAGCTAAGCTTGCTTTCTTGTCCTGTGTCATTTCTGCCTCATGTATGCCATTGGACTTGAGTATTTACATCTCCTACTTAGTCTAGAATTACCTTCTCAACACTAAAAGAAAAATCCGAAAGTGTTGTAGAAGACCAGTTACTCCTTAACAACCCAACTCCCAAGCCTTCCAGCTTGATCCATCCTCAGCTGCAAATGGGGGGTAGGGCAGGAGCAAGGTATCAGCCTAACACTGCAGCTCCCTGTAACAGCAATCACAGCAAAGTGTTTAGAGCTGAAAATCTTAAAAGGGGGATTGCAAGTGTCTCTTGACACCTAGGAGACCTCCTCCACCTCATTTCATTCATTTAAAATGACTTCTAGGTGGCCGCCATAATGGCCAAGACAAACCATATTCATATTGCAAGTTACAGTATTGAAGTGCCTGCTGTACTCCTTCCACTTTTTCTGACATTGCCCATTACATCGCATCTAGATAGTTCTAAGAAAGCAAAACCTTTACCACGTCAGAAGTACGGACCTTGGTAACGCTACTCAGGTCTGTTCAGTTACAAAGACAATGCTCTCTCACCCTGCTAAGGGATGGGAGATGACCACAGGGCTGTGCAGCAGTAGGTGTGGGAGAATGCTTATGCAGCTTGCCTCACAGGACCTAGGGTAAGTGGCAGAAGAAGAATGCTGTACTCCACCAGGTCAAAATCAGTGCTGCTGATAGCCATGCAGCAACAGCTCACCCGGAACCAGCAAGGAAATGGACAATAGTGAGGTCTCCTGCTTCATGCCTTTCTCTGAAGTCACGCCAAAACATGTCCAAAGTTCCAAGCCAATTACTATTCCCCTCCACCGAAAGCACTCTCTAGGTACTTTGGAATTATGTTTTTGTGGTGATGGTATAGTTGGAGGGATTTTGTACATATACATGTTGACCTCTGTTCAACTATAGCATAAAAAAAATTAAAAAAATCTTTTAAAAAGCCAGTTACACAACTGGGTCAGCTTGAACTTGTGTAAAATTTGTGAAACAATTCCTATCTGACAACTTTTAAATTCAAAGTTTCAGTGGCTTTTCCAAATTTTTGAAAGAAGTGTGCCTGAGCCACCTGAAGTCCTGACACTCTTCATGAGTCTAGGACTGTTTCACTGGAAGTAAGAACCTCCAAAGAAAATCCTTGAGTACAGGAGAGTGCTTTTGTTTTTCCCCATCATATAGCAAAGTACTGTAAGACTGAAATGTAAAGCTCCTGTCCTCTTGCAGAAATGAGAAGAAGAAAACCCAATGTGTTTTAGCAATCCCTATGGACCAAACAAGAAAGGTAAACTAACTGCATTGCGCTCATCAGAATTTTGTGATTTGCTTATATCATACTGACAGGAGCAGATCAGAACCTGCACAAACAGAAACACATCTTGCTGTCTCTCATACCACAGCTATCTAATACTGCAATATTTGGACATGCATTACTTAAAGTGCCTCTGAGATCCCAGTAGGGCATAGCCGAGTTGGTTACATACGTCAAACCAAACATCGTGTCCAACTTTGCAGTGAACAGCTCCTTCCTGGAGCTTCAGCACTCTCCTCACAGTAAAAGCCAAATGTCAACTTGGGAGGTTCGTTTCAAGAATGCAGACCAGGTACAAACTTAAATGCTGTTGTGACATCCCCATAAAAACCTAATAAATTTATTGTAACATTTTACAGAAATGTATTCTGAATTATACTTCTTTAAAGAAGTAGCATCCAGGTGAATTCTTATTTAAAAGTATTGTTCATTTATACAGTATTCAAAAGTTTTTACTTAATGTAACAATTGAGATCAACCTGCTGAATGAAACAATCGCGATCAAGTCAAATACATGAAAATATAAAATTGACATTTTGTCACTTTCTGGATTAATTTTGAAGACTCAGTAGATTTCCTGTCACTTGAAATATTATTTGGTTTTATTTTTCAAGCATGCCTATGTCTTGCAATTTAAGCTTTGATTTATCCAAACTCAGACCCAGATATTCCATGTATGGACCAATACCCAAGTTATGTATGTTTCCGTACTACAGTTTTGCCCAAGGAGGTAACTTTTTTATGAATCACTATGGAGTTCTCTGCAAAGACATAGAGGAGAAGAAAATCCCAAAGGGGTAGAAAAAATCCTGTGACAAGCACCTACCGAGAGAAAACAGCCTATCAAGAAAAAGTGATTATATTCTGAGAGGTGTTAACAAGATTAAGAATGCTAAGAATGAACCATCCATTTTTTAAATCCTGAGATTGCAATCAAACAGCCCCTTCTCGGATGCCACTGCAAAAATTACAATTCTTTTTTTTTAATGCATGTGTGCCTTTCTTGATATTTTCAAAGTTCCAACAACTGACCCATTTGGATTCCCCCAAGGAACTTTTCATTCTTATTACATCTCCTTTGTAATCAACACTGAGAAACGCCACTTTGATTAAACACAATTCTGAATGGCTAAGACCACAGTACAATAAATCCTCCAGAGCTATCTTTCAGAACAAGTGATTGCTCTCCAGTCTTAATCCCCCAGAGTCTTATTTAATCAAAATGACGTTGCTAATTAAGGATTAAAACTCAGAATAGAGTAAAAAAATGTTGGTTTTTTTTCCTTCTCTCCTATGGGCGGGTCAAGGAGGCAGAATCTGCTCTAAGGAACTAAACAGTCTCACCCACCTTCGGTAAAGCTGCCTCATTCACTGAAGTTTGGATTTAATTCAAAACTCTTTGATATTAACTTAATTGGAGGAAAAAAGAACAGCCAGGAGAGCCATCCCCAAAGGAGGAGAGATCTGATTCACCAAGATCTTCATTGATTCTTCAGCATTGCATTGTTAACATGCAAATGTGCTCAGTTTTGGTTTCAATAACCGTGCACATATAGGGAAAGAAGAAAAAGTGGGGCAGTTTAGGGCTTATTTCAGCCTGTCGTGAAGCAAGAATCTGGAGGCTTCCATTGCGACTTCTTCGAATCTCACTCAACAGTTTAACCAGAAAGTACAGGTGGATGCATATAGCACTCTGTGTAGCGCTACGGAAGTGGTAAAGGCAAACACATAATAAAAAATGACCT
Source organism: Steatornis caripensis (assembly GCA_013398225.1). NCBI lineage: Eukaryota > Metazoa > Chordata > Aves > Caprimulgiformes > Steatornithidae > Steatornis > Steatornis caripensis. The sequence continues at coordinate 22,461 of VZSC01001585.1, forward strand.
CTCTGACACACCAAAAGAAATAGTCAATACGAAAAGAATTGAATTTTAAGAACCACTTTAGATGCAATTTTTCCACAAATTTTTCTTAAGAAAATTTAAAATATTCAAACTAAAACACAAATGTCAAATGGCTTATCTGATGCCAAAGCTTCACAGCAACAGAGCTGAAACAACACAGCAGATCCCTACTTGAGCTTAGCAGTTAGAGACTACTAGCAAGCCCTAGTTCCAGCAAACCAGCAGACTCTACTTCTGCCTGTCATTGCTAAAAATTTACTCTGATGTAAATTCCAATATCTCATTGAATTCTGTCACTGTTAGAGAGTAAGAGCAAAATATCCTAAAGGGACAACCCTGTTAAAGATAGAAAGCCAAATGGAATATGTTGTTCTAACAGCAACTAGGTTGTCAAGTCCTTGAGTATTTGGGCAAATGAGTTCATCCTGACTCTGACTGAAGATTTCTGTAGGAGGCTAAAATAGATGACCACGTAGTGGTCCTTGCAAAACAAAAAAATTTAGGAAAAGTTTTTACAAAAATTCTTGGAAACTCTTCCAAAATCTATGTGTTTTGCAGTTAAAAACAAAAAAGAAACCTACTGTCTGTACAATATGCCTTATAAATCAGCAGTGAATTTCAAGGCAACGCTCTGTCATCCCTAAGAGATAATTAGCTGACATTAGGTTACCAACCAGTTGAAAAAAGAAAGAAGTTCCTTTGGTCCACAGTCCTCAAGGTTGTATGCACTTAATGGACAAACTATAGCTCTTATGCCTCCTATTCCCAGACTAGCTGTGAGTAGCGCAAAGTAGAATACTGTTTTCTGCTCCCTTTTGGTTAGCGTATGAAGAATATGTCGTCTGTCAAAGTAAATATCTTCAAAGGGGAATGCCACAACAGGTAGTAGGGCTGTACCTGAAATTGGAAAGAAAATTGTAATTTGAAATGGATTAGAATCAGAGCGATGAATAAGATTACTTTTTTCTAAGCACTTACATTGAAAAAGTACATGAAAAAATAAAAGATACATGACAGAGGAGTGCAAAGAAGTAGAGTCTTAATTCTGTAGAGAGCCAGAACCTTTCTGGATGTCGCTACATAGAGTAAGGCAAGCCCACTAAGGGCCTCCACGAAAGCAATCTTTCTCTGAAATCCTTGTAAGGATTCAGGTTCTTCCATCAACCGAAGTGCTCACTCTGGAGACACAGCTCCTCTCATGGGCCTTCCCCATTACCTGTGCCTAGAGGGGAGCAGCACTCCACTTGCCGGAGGGCATGAGTTAAAACACATAACTTCACCTGACGAACCACAGATCAGCCAAAAAAAACACCCTATGGTGGAGTGTAGTCTTTCTTTGCAACTTCTTTAAACCTCAGAATTTGAATGAGAATCATAATTTAACAAATCCTCAAAACTTTTGTGGAAAATTTTCTTTGCTGCTTGCAGCTTCATGGAAAACACATGATTTTCAGAAATTTTACCTATAGAAACACTGCCATGAACTGCATCTGCCACCTCTAGTCTGCAAAGCAAATCTTTCAAATTTAATCAGCTACAGATTCTCCAAGTTGCAATTGGAGAATAAACTCAAAATATACTGATGTGTCAACACCACCACCATCAGCTACGACTAAGACTACAATTGTGCATCAAACTCTGATATGTCCGGAATGTTTGATGAGCTATCTCCAAAAAAAAAAGTTCTGGTTAAAACAATACCCAAATACATAAAATCATGTTTGTGTCACCAGTCTTCTACTTTAAGATATACATCGAAAGGACAAGTAGCAGAAGAAGATTCCAAACCAGAAACCCACAAGAGAAACAGTGGAATATAACTGCAATTGTTTTTCCAGGCTACTTGCACAATGGTTTTGCAACCAGCTCAAGGACATTTCAGGAATGACTCTGACTTTTTCCTTACTTTGTTGTATGTCTAAATAACAACATGGCTGGCTATCGCAGAAAACAGATTTGCTTGTGCTCAACAGCTGGTCAAAGTAAAAAGTATTTCTGTCATCAGCTTGGTTTAAGTTTACTGAATAATCACCAGCAGTGAGATGCACCAATTGCTACAGAACAGTCATACATAGCTTGGACGTTACTTTTACATAAGAGATCTCCAGAATAACAGGTGGGAAAGATTCAGAATGTGCTAACAGAAAGCAGGCTCTCAATACAGGTATTAGGATAGAGCTCTCTACTTGAAGCAAAGTTTGCTTATACTGGTGTGTGCTTAAACACATCTTTCCCTCTTGTCCAAATACAACAGTCATATACCTTTACATACAATAACATCTTACTACCAACAGCTGGGAAAGTTTCCAAAGTCTCTCTCAAACTATCTCTCTGACTAAAGTCTCAATTGCCCCAAACACTGATAACCTTCGATGTATGTTAGAGGGACCAACTTTAAGAGTTGAGCATCTGTGTTCAGAATAGCTAAGCCACTTTAGAGGAGCCAAGTTTGTGCACCAACTATCCACAAGATGTACATACAAACGTTCCTTAGTCTTATTCAAAGCACTGCCTCACAAAAGTACATAGGCAAAAATAACGCAGTACATTCTGTAGAGGAGAAAGCAGCAATTAGATGTTAGAGAAGGTGGTCACAAGATTGGAGAAAACTGTTAGGTTTCAAACACAATGCTCAAGAATGCATTTCTGCAACAGAATTACTAAAACGTGAAACAGTCACCAGAGCGTCACCTACCTAGCAAGTGCAGAAACATGCAGATGCACACAAGCTTGATCCGCCCCACAAGGCATTCGGCAAGCCAGCCAGCCAGTACTGGCGTCAACATGGAGGTGCCCACAAAGCACATATTGACAATAGCTGCCTGGTAGTTGCGATAGCCAAGTTTGACAGTGCAGAAGAGGATCATGTTGCAGACAATCCCAAAGAATGTGAATCTCTCACACAGCTCCACCAGTAGCACACAAATAGCCTCTTGGAGCTTCTTCTCAGACTGAGACAGGTTTCTAGCATGGTTGCTTGTCCCAGGGAACGGTCTTTGCTCCTTATCAGTAGCGTGGTTCAAAAGCTGTTTCTCTCGCGTATCTCTTCTGTTTGCACCAGGCATGCTTGTCTTTTTTGAGTACGACTGAGTAGAGCAGCTTAAGTTACAAGTATGCTTCTGTTCTCCTCCACTGCAATTAGCAAACCGGTAAGACTCTCGCTTTGAATTCCACACTTCGCTACTACAATTTCTTAGGGTACCTGTCACTTTTGTGACACTACATATAGGATCAAAGAGTATATAAAAAAAAAAAATCAGAGAGCTATATCAACTTTTCAGCTTCTGAATTTAGCAACACTCTGGAACTCAGTCTGTTTATTTAATTAGTCCATTTGGGGGTGAACAAGATTTTTGTATTACCTATTAAATTACGTGAATCCAATACAGTATGTGCAACTCTATCTGTATGTTAAAGATAAAGGTTTAAATACACAAGAAAGCTAACATTTTCAGCAGCACTCAAATCATAGATCAAGAAAATAATTTGGTTAAAATAATCCAATACTTTAATTAGGCAACAAGTGAAAAACTGCAAGCAGAGATAAAGAGAAGGATTTATTTTTTTAAGGTTAACAATATCTAACCATCGTTACATTTCTTGTTATTTTTGGTTGAAATTCAGATAAAGTTAATTATAAAAATAAGTAATGCTAGTACATTTAAGATAGAAAAGCAAATTTGAAAATAAAGTTGAATGTATTAGCAAAGAAAAGAAAGCAATCCAAAAGCCACCTAAACCGGTACTGTTTCTGTAGCCAGATATTGTGCCATAGCTACAATGCAACATAAGGGGCAGGGGCACAGATGATGTGTTCTCTAACAGCAACCAAAAGCAATCACCAGCTTGAAAAGAGATTAGGAGGAGCCAAACTTATAGTGCTTTATAATGCTGCTGCTACATTATCTACAGAGAAGTCTGCAGATTTCCCAGATCAGTCTCTCCACTTTGTGGAGCTCACAAAGATCACTAACACCTGCTCAAAATACTCCCAACTAAGAATGGGAAGCATTCGCGTTTATTTTGCACAAATGCAAATGCATAAACGTGTTTCAAGGCAGTGGTAAATCAAGGCTGCTTCTCTAAGTAGAGCTCTCAACACCTCTGATGGCATTTTTTGAGTCATAGGCTCTGCAGTTTGTTTCCTTCTGTCCATATAACTACTCAAATTTCACCTCTTCAGATCTATTTAGTATACGCAAACTCCTACATCCCAAACCATGCACAATAGTACATAACCAGCATAGATAAAGCTAGAGTCCAAGATTACCTCCAGAAAAAAAAAAAAAAAGACAAACCAAAAAAACGCCAACAACAAACAAGAAAAATCTCTGAATGTTGCCATCAAATTTTGGTTTACTTCCCTGGCTCGTTTCAAAAGCAACTGTGATTCACACAAAAAGCCTGGAAGCTCAAGATTAAGTAGCAATAGATTGCTCCTTAAAATAATTCTAAATTTATTTTTTCTTAAATCTAGTACGAGTCTAAAGCAAGAACTCGGGCACCAAAGAACTTACAGTTACAGTACAGAGACATCCAGTTAGGGATGAAAACGGCTGTTACTCATGGCATGCCAAGAACTATTTGTCCTCTGTTCTACAATAGCTAAAACGGTCTCCATTTGGACAAACTAACCAGAGAAATCCGAACTAGAAATCACTTGTAACTCAGCTTAACATCCATCAAAGCCTAATGAAGCCAATCCCAAATCAAAACAGAAGAGACAATAGTATTTTGAGTAAAAGGTGCATATATGTTCTGTTGTACAAAGATACCCTTACCTAATGGTTCATGAAAAAAATTATCTTTTCTTTTTTTTTAAGGAAATACAATCCTGTTTTACAATCAGATAGAAAACATCAGGATAAATACACTCTTGCTCCTAAAGATATTTCAATGTAAAATAGTCTCTTTTCCTACAAACCATTTTTCTTTAAAGAGCACAGAGTTTACCTGTTCTTATGGGTGCTAGCAATTCAAAGTGAATCACATAATGGGAACCGGTAGAGACAGCAGGGTTACTAGCAGGGATGCCTGTATCTTAGTCTTCATGTGATTTCATTTACCCTAATTTTTGGTTACAAGCTAGGGAAAAGAAATGATTGACTGAGCCTTATAAATGCAATAGAAAGGAGGAGGTGGGTGATTTTCATTGTTACATTTAAATTGCCTTTGCATGTGACTAATACGGGTGTGGCAGTTACGATAATCACAGATCACAATCAGTAAACGTGTTAACATGCTCAATGCTAAGAAGATCTACAACTTCATACAACAATATGAACTTTATCGATTCCATTTTTTAAATAATTTCTGCAGCAGTTATAGGTGGTCTACCTACTTGACATAGTTTTAGTTGAATTGTAGTTGAATAACTTGCCATTCACTTTGATTATTCTTAATACACAAGGTAGTAGGACTGCATAATGCCTGATGAAAAACTAGTATTTGTATTAACATACGCAGAACTTTATATATACTGAAGCAGCTAGAAAACAGCTGTACCAAATAACTGCTATTTCCAAATCCAGCCCTTCTGGCAGTACCTCTGTCTGCCAGCAAGAACTGTGTATTTTTTAAAGCAAATCTTTACAGGATAGCTCTCAAAACGGGACGGTCAGATCTTGGAGAGCGGTTTATAAAAATGCTTGCTCTCACATGACAGCGTCAGCTCACTAGAGGTCTGGCCATTAATAAAAGGGTTGCTACTTGGTAGCTTATCAACCAAGGTAGAAGGTTACTTCTACTCGTACTGGAACTTGCATTAGGCAAGTGAATTAAGTCAGACAGGTTGGAACCTAATTTTTTTCCTAATTTTCTCTGACAAGTGACATTTGTCAGTGTTTTTATTATGGGAGTAGTTTCTTGAAACTGAAGAGGCAGAACTTCAGTGTTAAGCGCAACAGTTCCTCTGGCTAAAAGGTAGTAGTGGCTCTAGACCTCTGTTTATGTTCTAGAGGGGTCAGTCTCTCTAATATTTTAGCAAATTTAATTCAGCTTTACTCTTACTCTTTTAAAGAACATGTGAGAGGTGTTACTCTTCATCATAGCAGCAGCTGTGATTCCCGCTAAATATCTGGGGAGAAAACATAATTGACATGGACAGACTGACAATGCAACGCAACAGTTTTGACACTGTAAATAAAAAATTACATGGGACGAATCTTTCTAGTCAGCACCAGAACTCCCATTAACTTGCACGGGTTGAGAAGTTGGCTCAACGACCACTGAGCTGAGAAATGCAATTTCAAAGTCAGAAGAAAAGCAGGGCAAAAGCTCTGAGTGAGAGCATTGCCAAACAGGGGCAAACAAGCCCGGGGTTTCCTGCCTGATGGTGTAAGCACCCTGTGGTAGGTTAGTAGGTTGAGCGGAGAGCCACAGTAAAGAAACACAGCTCAAAACTGGATGACAGAAAGGGAGAAAGCAGATAAAACTGCAAAGACAAGTTTGGAGGAATGCTTCTGGCACCGAGCGTCTTGCTACAGCTCCAGATGACTAATTAGAAGAGCTACAAAGCTAGTGACAGAAAAGAGAGATGTGGTAGAAGCACAGGCTAAGACTTCATGCTTTTCAAAATCATCACTAATTTACTTCTCTTATGCATATGAACAATACTCAATTTAACAGATTATTATGCATTTACCAGCCCAAGTTTGATCCCTGCAGGATGCCCTTCAGCACGGGCAGCCAACCATCGCTTTCTGCAGGTACTGCTCATGCCTGCTTTCATCTAGCGCAATGTGCGGCCTCAGAGAAAAGGTTAGGCATTCTGATATTGGATATATCCTCCTCTCTTTTTTTCCTTCCCTGCAGCCACATCTATAGCAGGGCAAAAATCAACAAATGCAGATTACCAGTCTTTTGAGGTATAAAAATTTAAGTACTAGTAGCTGTGGTCTCGTACAGGTTGGAGAAGACCTGTCACTCGTAACTGTGCTTCACAGGCCTTCAAAATAGCTGTAAGGACAGTTTAATTGTAGAAGGGGTAAAGAAAAGGTTCATATTAAAAAAAAAACAGATTTAACTTCTAGTATGAACTTCCCTTGTCTTTTCCTGTCAACTTTTTTGTTCTTTTTTGTCCTCTTTTTTCTCATCTTCAGGTGTCACTTTGGACAATGGCTAACTTCCTACGTCCTATATCCTATTTCACAGGTGAAGAATGAAACAACTTCTATTTAAAACGTTACCTAAGACAACCATTTTAGCAATTCCTGCACTGCCTGTCACTGCAGCCTCAGAGTACTCCAGCTGCTGTGCAGATAGCCTTGAATCAGAACTGGGACAGAATATGACAGGGATTCTTTTGGAGTTCACAGCATTTGAAACCTGTATGTGATGCTTCTGAAGAACTTCATCAGCATCAGTAAAATTGCTGACTAGTATTTGTCTGACTACATACCAGAAGAACACATACACGCAAAACCCAGGGGCTCTGTGAAGTACGGAAAAGGTCAATTAAGAAACTGAAATGTCATCATCAGGAGCCTGAGAAAGCTTATTTGTGAAATCTGTTAGATTAGCAAACCTACTCAAATGAAAGTGTTTTATATTTTATAAAGATCTATTAAGTGTTACAGAAGTCCACTTTGAATGCTGAAAAATAGCACTTATGAAATTACTGATTATATGAGAAATTCTCTGGGAAGTTCTGGGACTATGGTGCCACATCATGTTTGAGTAATTTTATTCTCTATTTGGTGAGTATTCTTGCAAAACATTTCACACTTCGGACAGATGCAACCAGAAAACTCAGCCCAGTTCTGCTTTGCTGTGGGATAGGTGCAACGTCTGCCTTGTTCCATGGCAACTTTTGTCTGAGGAAGTGCAAGACTAGAGTGAGATTTTTAACTTGGGGAAAAGCTGTATTTTAAGAAATACATTTTTTTTTCCTTGTGTAGTCGTAATTACAAATGACGTGGTAAAGCCATTTTCTTCTGCTTTCTGTCAAAAGGTAACATACCAGGAAAAAGAATCAAATCCCTCTCTCAAGAATGCCCAAGAAGTCCCAGTAGAAAATGCAGACAGGACCTCTTCTGCAAAAACCTTTATTTTCTCTGCTTATCGTAAGAAGACTACTGTAGCCATTTCTTCCCAAGTCCTGCTTTTTCCTCAGTGTTATTTTTTTTCTCTCTCTTTCTCCTATTCAAGCAAAGAGTGTGGCTAAAGCACAGAACTGAGAGGAAGCAAAACTTCCATAGCTTTTTCCACAGTACCTAAGCAAGTGCAAATACAAGAAAGTATGAGATACGAATATACTGGAGCAAGTCCAGTGAAGGGCCATGAAGGTTATGAAGGGACTGCAGTATCTCACATATGAGCAGAGGCTGAGAGAGCTGGGACTGTTCAGCCCAGAGAATAGAAGGCTAAGGGGATCTTATTAATATATATAAATACCTGAAGGGAGGGTGCAAAGAGGATGGAGCCAGGCTCTTTTCAGAGGTGCACAGTGACAGGACAAGGGGCAATGGGTGCAAACTGAAACACAAGGAACTCAATTAAAATGTAAATAAAAACTTATGGCGTTGTCAAGCACTGGAAGAGGTTGCCCAGAGAGGTTGTGGAGTCTCCATCCTTGGAGATATGGACACAGCGCTGAGCGACCTGCTGTAGGTAACTCTGCTTTGAGTAGTTGAGGTGGACTAGACGATTGCCAGAGGTGCCTTCCAACCTCAACTGTTCTGTGATTCTGAGCAGCAACAGTAAATACTTTGCCAAAGCAGAATCTAAGCAAGAAGACGATAGAGGAAAACAAAATAGTTTCTTGCCCAGTTGCTGGGTATGCCCTCTATGAGTGAGAAAGGTTTGCTACTTTACTTTTTTTTTTTTTCAGGGAGATGGTTTTAAAATTGCTGATCCTCAAACCTTTGCTACAAATGAGAATTATTTTGGCACGATTGCCCTGTTCCTTCAAACCACACATGTTTTATTTCGGGGATTTTGTTCAAACATATATAATTATCTATGCTAAGCAGTTTTTCATATGTTCTAAGGCTTTTGTCTTATTGCACCTAGTTGACGGTTTTATAATTCAGGAGTAATTGAATTGCAATTATTTTTCATGATGCATGGTACAGTTTTATATCATGTTGTTGGCAGACATTCTTTATGATGTCGTTTGGTCTAATGGGAAAATTAGAAGTAGCTCTATCATATAGAGAGATGGCTTTTTTGTGTCGTGTTATAGTTTGTAGATGGCACTCAGGATATTTTCTTTTGACATATAGATTTTTAGGTAGAGACTGAAATGAGATTCTAAAGCAGAGTTCACAGTTGAGACAATATTATCCGTACATCCAAGATGATTTCAACTATTCTCTCGTAGTGACAGTTCATTTATATTCAAGTCCATGTAGTAGATTGTGGTTAGTATTCTAAAATACATATATAAGTACTATGTGATGGTGGAGTTTCTGCTCTAAATTCATTCCTGATCCAACGTAACTGGTTTCAGAGAAGCTAGGAAAAGATGTCAGCATCTTTTTTAGAAGCAAATATTCATCAGAACAGGGAATTGACAGTAGATCTCCCACCTCACTGAAGAGCTTTCCAGCCCCTGCAGTGCCCAGATAGTCTCTTAATCTCTCCTGCTGGAGCTGTAACACATTGTGTAAAGCTTTATGAGCTGTAGGGAAGCTGACTTTGTAACCTAGAGATTAGGGCTGCTCTCCTGGAATTTGGGGAGAGGCAAATTCAAGGCTCTGTGTCAATGAATAGTTAATTATGTCTACAAAATAGATAGTCCTCAACAGACAGGAGTGAGAAAGCACTATCTGAGAAAAGCACAGTTTGGCACATAGGGTGTAGGAGAATGGTAGAAAACGAGAGCTGAATGCTAGAGCCAGCGGAGCATCCTTTACAAGGGGAAAAGAAATATTTTAAAGTTTTCAGTTTCATCCACGAAACAATATTCATAATCTCACAAATTTTCATGGGATGAGTCAATGACCATATGAAACCCAGATCATCTGCCCGTATAAATTTATCATAAACAGTTGATCGCATGGAAGTTGATAACAGAAAGTTTCAGACAGCCATCCTGAAATCTTTTTTATTTCCCTCATCTGTTCATACACATTTCCACTTTGTAAACTGGTACAGGAAAAAGCTTAACATAACTTTATTTATTCAGGTGGAAACTTGAATGTTGACAAGATGAAAAGTGACTTGCTACAGACCCTGTCTACAGCGCTTTGCGTGGGCTGATTGAGGGAGAAACCGGCAGAACTGAAAATGTTTGTCCTTGCAATGGACCGTATTTTCTTATTAAAATTGATTTTTAATGGAGTTTTCCATCTTTATGAAAGGTGTCAGCTTTGCCAGCAGGCCAAGGGAGGTGATCCTCCCACTCTGCTCAGCATTGATGAGGAATTGTCTGGAGTACTGGGTATAATTTCCTCTATTGTCAGCAATTTGCCTAAAATGAGTGAAACCGAAGTTACACTCCTAGTCTGGGGATATGGGGGGGAGCCTTGGCTGCAGTGACCATGAGATGGTGGAGTTCAGGATCCAGCGTGGAAGAAGCAGGGCTACAAGTAAGATTAGAACCCTGGACTTCAAGAAAGCTAACTTTGCCCTCTTCAAAGACCTACTGGGAGGAATCCCTTGGGTTAGCGCTCTAGAAGGCAAGGGGGCCATAGAGAGCTGGTTAATATTCAAGAACCGCTTCCTCCAAGCTCAGGATCGGTGCATCCCGATGAAGAAGAAGTCGAACAAAGGAGGCAGGAGACCTCCGTGGATGAACAAGGAGGTCGCAAAAAAACTCAAAGGGAAGAAGGAAGTTTACAGGATGTGGAAAAAAGGATT
>VZSC01001585.1:35162-61806 GCA_013398225.1 Steatornis caripensis
CTGGCACAGGCTGCCCAGAGAGGTTGTGGAGTCTCCTTCTCTTGAGATATTCAAAACCCGCCTGGATGCATTCCTGTGCAACCTGCTCTAGGCTAACCTGCTTTAGCAGGGGGGTTGGACTAGATGATCTCTAGAGGTCCCTTCCAACCCCTACCATTCTATGATTCTATGATTCTACGATATGTACAGTAGAACTCTTTCAAAATTAGCTTATTCTTGCATTAGAGACAGGTAAGTTGAAATTTTATACCAAGCATGATCCAAAAGGTGGATCTGAAGTAAAACCACGAGCCTGAAGAGGTCTGGGCAAGTTTGGATCCTGATGTGATGTCCTAAGTGCAGGCACTTCTTTAAGCTTCCTCTTATGTCTGACATTTCATGTGGAAGCCACACGTGTCTTCTAAAGTGAGAAGCCACATGTTGCTTCTCTTTCCCTCTGGCACACAACTACATCAGCGCCTCTATGTCGTCTGCATTTAACTTTTGTAATGACCTTTGGCTGGTGTCCGAGCACGCTGAACTAGCAAGCTACAAGTAGTACAAAATGCTGCTGCTAGGATCTAATCCAGCATAAGGAAGGGTAAATATGTAGCTGCAGTTGTACTTTTAATTACGGAAATAAAAACCCAAAGGTCTCTAGGATACTACAGACAATACAATCCAGGTTAAGCTCTTGCTTTATTTTCTCCGGTCTTTTGACGCCTTTGCGAAGACGAATGAGCCTGAATAAGAATTCTAGATCTAAATCTCCTGGGAATAAGTCTCATCGCTAATTTGAAATAGGCAGGTCATTAGGAGTTTCTCTACTTGCTGAGGAGGATTGTATCATGTTACTTCCATGTGTTTAGATGTAGACATATATGCATCCTAATAATCAGCCTTCTTTCTGCTTGCTTTCTCCCTGTATGGCATAGTGAGACCATGAAAGTGCCTAAAGGCCACCTTCATCACCTGGCTGTTCGAAGCATATTGGTCTGCAGACATACATGTACATATTTTGTTCCAATCAGCTCTTCTGAACTCTGATTTTCAAATGCAGATGACAAACAGTCAGTATTTTAGTAATAATTAGCGGGAATTCCATGCACGGCTTCTGAAAGCACAGGCTGTGTGCAGCAGAGGACACATAGACTGCTTTATTTTGTTTCCAAGGAAGTCAGCCGGTATTTGGGATACCATACAATTTTCAGTCAGTGGTATGGGCCATAAACTCTCCATCTTCTCTTCCTTATTGTTCGTTTTCCCAGTACCCTTGTACCAGAGTTTGAGAAAGGGGCGCACAGAGGCTTAGCTCTCATCATATCTGCCTCCAGGATTTTTACAGTCTCAAATGTTAGTCGAGTGGCATGCAGGAACCTTAGCAAAGGGCAGAATCCTTGGCCCAGATATGAGTCTCAATGTAAGAATGGCTTGCCTTAGCAGAAGTGCTCAGCACCTCCAATCTTCTCATCAATCCACAAAAGCTATGGCTGTTCGGTGCCAAACAAAGGAACTGGATGTCCTCAGACACCAATCTTCCGGCTCCGATACCTCCAGATTTCAACACAACCCAACTCCTCAGCTGATTGTTTATGAGTTTCACTAATGCTGTACTAAAATGCTGTCACTGAATCCATCTAATACTTTCTTCCCACAGTCCTTCAGAGATGCAATAGGGAAGTTAAGTACACTGTATATAGGCAAAAAAAAGAAGGAAACCTTGGATTAACTCATTTTCTCTCCGATTTTCATTAGTTAGCTGGAGTAAAACACAGTATTAAACCACTGTACAGCTGATAAAAAAGTACCCTGAGTTGTCTTAATATCATAAGGCAGCATGTATGCTACTGATTTATTGTTGGAGACAAGACAGACTAGTGTCTATTGCATGTTATAAGTGATTTGGCTGTCACGTCAAACAAAGCATGCTTTTTTATTAAAAACAGTTCAGTTCCTTGTTTTAAAACCATCAATACATGTAAGAAGGGGAGGGACACCAGATACCAACTCAGTAAAGAGTGCAATCAGCACATCAATATAAAAAAAAATATTTTTGAAAACATGGCTAAGGAATCATCTTTGCAGAAGCATCATTTTAAAGGCCCACTGACCCTCTCAGTAGAGGGTGCTCAGCTCCCTCAGGAAAGTGCTTTTGAAAATCAATAGACATTATGAGCCTCAGAGAGAGTTCAATGGCTTGCACTGATGGCATGTGAGAGTAAGGAAACATATTTTGTTAACTGGTAAGTGTGGGCAGCTTCTAAATTTAATTTCTCCAGATGTCTTGCTATTGAAGGTGGCAGGTAAAACCCTGGTGGTTAACTTCAACTTAAATATGGTGGGTTAAATTCTTGCAACTTCAATTACAGTTTAACCTGACTGATTTTGACCGAAACAGATTAAAGGCTCACATAATCCTTTCCACTGACGGAACTGGTGGGTGCTGTGATGTCTGTCCCAGGGTAGCGATGTCTCGACTGCAAAGGTTTATGAAGGGAACATCTGCCCATGCCTCAAATGCTGAGATCAATATATCACGTAACTTTATAGCCGGCTGTACTTCTGCTATTTATGAGCTGAATACACTTTTTTCTGACTACTTTCCAAAAGTATAGTTACTCTCACCCAAATTCCAGTCTATAAGATCTGAATTTGTTTTGGGAAATATTGTTTTCAATTTCTGCTTAAAAAATACACTACAACCATCAACGGCTGTTACACCCGCTATTCAGTGCTCACACAGAATGCTTGTCATGTTCAATGTATGAACCGCCTGCAATATCTGTCTGTGCAGCCTTCAAAGCACGGAAGCAATTTAAGAGAATGAAAACCAGAATAATTATTAACAACTTCATTTGTATTTGATACATCTTTAAGATTAGGAGTTGTCGGTTTTTAAACACCGGACTTTAAATTTCACTCTTAATTGCTGGTGTGTGAATTTCAGGACAGAAATACAATTGCTTACAGGGATTACACAGTGTTTAAAAATAATCCTCTCCCATTTTGAGACGTGCAATACATTACATTTGAAAAATTCATTTTTAAGAGAGGTGCGCTTGAATGTGCAATTCCAAAACAATATAATCAGACCAAACAGCTTTATCAAAGATAGTAATTCAAAGCTTTTAGTGCAAGTGCATCACAAATGCTTACATTTAGAAATTCTCTTTGTAAGATTGTGTTTACAGACTCTGCCACAATAGGTAAAAGAACAAAAATATCTTTGATGATTTGGCAGAGAAAAAGGTAGTACTGAAAAAGAGATGAGAAAGAACGGGATGCAAAGACACTATTGAAAAATAATAGATAATGTCACAGGAAGAAAGGCTACACGCAAAAAGAAAGACAAGCAATAATAATGAAATAAATTCCGTATTAGGTGTTCACATTTTACAATTAGATACATAACCATTTGTACATCAGTAAAGTTTTGTCAGATTCATACTACACGTTGACCTAAACCCACATTTGAGTTTCTCAGTTTTCCTCCCTACTGCTTTCTCCTTGACAGACTTTTGGAAGATCTTAGATATGAAATCTCTTAGCGAGATGTACATCAAGTAATTATATTTGTGGCAAAAGAGATGAAGGTGGAGGAATGCAAACCAGGTTTTGGTTATCAGCCCAGGATCTGACAGGAAAAGAAAGGCAAAGGGACACCCTGATTTCCTTGCCCAGTTCCTCCTGCCGAGTTGGAACGGTGAATGAGAAGCCTACACGCCAAGTGATGCACAAGGGGACCACACAGGCTACACTGTTTAACAACGATACAGGTGATCACCAAAATGCTTGCCTTTCTCCATGTGAAACAGCGGGCATGAATTTTGGAGGGGAGACCTCAGGCTGTTACAGCAAAAAGTCTGGAATGGCCCAAGAAATCAGTCTGCACACATGCAAGAGGAACAGATACCTCAGCACCTTGCAGAGTTTTAGTAAAGATTATATTTAGTTTTTACTACTATGGTATCTCTCTATCTGCTATACGCAATTCCCTTCAGTTCCCCTTCCCAAACAAAACACCACAAGCATACTTGAGAGAACAGTAAGGCTTTAAGACAAGTACTTTAAAAGGAGTAAGTGTTAAATTTCGGATGACCTGCACAAACCTTTTCAGTCGTCTTTTTTTTTTTTTTCCTCATGGATTGTGAATAATCTTTAACTGAGAAATAAAATTTGTTAATAATCTCAAAGCACGAGATGGATTTACTCTGGGGCCAATTGCCATGAAATGAGAGTTTCTGTAAAACTCAGCTTTATTTTCTGCACAGTGTGGAAAGTGTGGAGTGGATGAAGTAAAGGTACAGACTACTACTAACCCCCAGCGCTAAGCTAAGGAGATCAGCCTGGCTCCCACCCTTTTCTTCCCAGACTTCACCTTTTTCCTTTTCCTATAATTTCTGCCCCATTTTCTCAATTTCTCCACCCTGCCACTATTTTTACTTATCTCCAGTTTAACCTGGCCTTATATTTACTTTTTTGTATCCCTGCACACTCTTAACTCCTCTGCAGAGAGCAGCAGGAACTGAGATTTCTGTATCATTATTCTACTTCAGCCTCCTCCCAGACTCCTTTTTATTATCACTACCTTTTACTCCATTCTCCCTGTCTACATTTTTGCTGGCTTTTCTTTAAGGGGGGTGGAGAGGTACACAAAGGTGTAAAAAACCAGCAGCTGGTGAGAATTCACTTTCTTAGAATACGCCAGTTCTTTAAAAATTGAACAATTACACTAAATGGGTCCAGATTAGCAAAAATCCGGCAGATGCATACTTGTCAGGCCAGACTTGCGTAAAACTTGCCTGCCTTGCAGTCTGCTACTCTCATGGCAGCCTGCCGTCTTCAGGATGGCCTTCAAGTCAGGAGTGACAGATGCTCCAGAGCCTACATCTCTTTAACTGTCTACCAGGGATGGGATGGATCCTCAGCCCAACAGCTGGAACACACCAGCATGGGTGTTCCCAATGATGAGAAGATGTTTGGGTATTCTTCCAAAGATGCCACAAACATGATTTTGAAATACTAACGCTATGAAGTTGAATTACTAATTTTTTAGCACTCTCCACCCTGCAGGCTGCACGGGGGCTAGCTGGAACAGTTGGGAAATGGCTTTTTCCTCCTCTGTGTTCCAGTGCCCAGAGCCCCAGCAGCTTCTGACGGCCACAAGCACTAAACCCAGCAAAAATGTATGTAGTTGCCTGCAGTCTGGTGCATGCTTAGGAGCAGGGAGGGGACAGAGTATGCTCTGTGCAAAGAGAATCTTCTGAAGATGCTGGTGCTACAAATCCAACAGTTCTCCCAGGGCATACAAACTCAGATTTCAGAGGAATATGCAGTTACTTAATACCGACAGATATTTAGCATATTTGGCAAGTGTTTCACGGGATGAGGAAGGCACCTCTGGTTCCAGTGCCTTTCCATAATTTCAAGTTCGTATTCCATGGAAGACTTGCAATGGATTTCTGTCTCCCAGATTACCATACCTCACCACATCAAAACAATCGCTGAATGCAGATCGGATTTTACATTTATTTATTGTTGATAGAGCACATAACTTGGTCTGGCTCTCTCCAAGAGAAAAGAATCATGCTGTCTGCTGAAAAAAATGTCTGGGAGATGTTTAATATGATTGCAACTAACTGTTACTATTCAGGCAGCTGACGGAAGAAAAAATAGCGTAGTTACATAGCTCTGCTGCAGAGATGTTACATTTGTTAGATAATCTCCAACACAGTGCTGGCAGCTCACGTTTGTTTGCATAACGTCAGAGGCATCTTTTCTAATCGTCCAGAGAAGTTTACAGTGCTGCGTTGAGTTGACACCAGATGAAATCAGGTCAGCAAGCAAGAGGTCCATCATCGAAACAACTGTATAGCACTTGTATGTGCCGTGCAAGGGGCCGCTGCTTCCAGTTTGGTGATGAAATCATCATACTTGTTTTTCACAGTGAAAGATTGTGGCAGTCACACAAGCATGCTTTCATGGGGTTGTGAAATCCTGAGCAGATTTAAGCTTGATTCTTATGTTTTAAAACTTCTTTCTTCTCATAGTCTGTAGTGTGTTTTACCTCTGAATTTTGCAGGTAATCCTCAGTAGGTCTGGCAGAGCTTGCCCTTCTCTGCAAGAGAAAATGGAATATATCAACCAAGAGCAGGTAGAATTTCAAGTATTTAGCATTGAAAAAGGGAAAGTGTAAGTTAGGCTTCAGAATACGTGTATGAAAGTATCCATTAATACATTCTCTATGATGTATAGTACTGTGTTTAAAATGCATCTTACCAGAGCACCAACTGTTTTTCAACAACTTATTTGTGGATTTTTAAGTGTGAATATGTATCCAGAGGCTCAACCTGATAGCCTTCAAGAGTCTCAATTTTCAGAGGATGTCTGTAAGTAGTCACTTTTGAAAACATTTTCTGTTGCTAATTAAGTCTGGCATGTTTCTGTCAGATAGGCAGGGAATGTTATTTGCCACACTAGAGGTGGGTCAGTTACGATAAAGAGAATTTGTGTCCTCCTTCAAATCAACAGCCGGACCAGATATAGAAATGAAGGATCCTAAATAAGATCAGAGGAAAGATGAAGATCCTAAATAACCGCTCAGATAAGGATGACATCAAAGCCATTCCAAATTTAACATGAGAAGTGGGGTAAAAAAAACCCCAACCTTTTCAAAATATCCAACAGCGTGACAATCAGATCATGGGCCTGATGCAGGGGGCACACCGTTTAAAGCCTTTCTGCCACTGGTACTGAGCATTATGTTTATGTCTGCCTTGTTGGGAGAATAACTTCTGTCCTGAACTCACGGAATGTTTCCAGGCAGACATTCGCTAAATTGCTCTGCCTTGCAAAAAGACAATTAATTTAAGTGAATCTGATTTTTCCAAAACCAGGCATTAAAATAAGCCTTACCCAGCTGTAATCCTTATCGGATCCCTTGGCAAGAATTGGTTTTCTCTGCCTATTTTAAATCAGAAAATAAATACTATACTCTAAGTATTGCAAGATATTTAGCAATTTTTTACAACAGCAGACTTCTGTTCAGTTCTCAGGAGCCGCTTTGTAACACGGTGACACTGTGACTTCTGATAGTTGACAGACATAAAATGGTCTCATTCTGCACAAGAGCTGGAGCCTGAGAAATTCTTCCGTGCTCGATGGCGAGGCTGCTGATGCTACTGCCAGAACTCTTACATTTTCCTGCCTCAGCAAAATGTTTTTGCCACACTCTTGTCATTGCTAATGATATTTAATACAGCCCATGATGTGTTACCATTATCCTTGACAACAGGAAAACGTGGTCTGTATCAGAAGCTGCTCGCGATCTTCTGATTTGGCGTTATCTGCACCCAAGACCTTTCCCAGCACAACATTTTGGTTGCCTTTTCTCTTTTAGCTGTTTCCGTAATGCCAATAAAAACTTCAGAGTGCAATGCAGTAGAAAATCACCACAGATAGCTCCCCTTGCTATACAGGGACGACTACATGACTGAATGCTGTTTTACAGGGCTATAACAACAACCAATGTGTTGTATTACTTTAACTACAGTGGTATATTTAAAGTGGCACAATTCAGGAGCACAGACAAAGCCTTATTTACCACTTGAGGTGTAACAGCTGCATAAAAAATTATATTCCATAGATAAATCAGCCCACGATGGTGGCAAAATACTGCATTTAGCATCTCTCTGTGCCAGTAAGGGACCCGCCAAGGCTTCAGACACCTGTTAATGGAAAACAGAGAGGCTGCTTATTTTTATTACCTTCAAAGCTTTTTGATACTAAGTTTGGTATTTATCAGGAATTACTGCTTTTATTACCCCTGTGGAAATTCAAACTTTGCTGAAAAACAAAGAGAAACAATTTCCAGTGTTTTCCTGTTTTTTCAACGAAGTCCGATACTGAGCCTTTGTATTCCCTAATGCAAACCTGTGCTGACCATATCTCAGGAGACATTAGTGTGGAAAGAAACACTGAGCCATGCTGTCCCTACTCAGCTAGCATTTTGTGCCACTGAGGGATGGGATACTTGTCACCTGGCTGCTGCTACCTACCTCAATATCAGGTAGGTCCCATGTGCAGTCAGGTTCCCAGAGTAAATATGAACCTTCTAAGCCTGTCATAGTGTCTACCATTTGGGAACAGCTGGAGTGTGATAAGATCTGTTCATTTTCCTTTTTCTCAAATACTCACAGAGGATGTTGGGTTTCCTGGAGGTCCAGCTTTCTTTTAGCTACCATCTGTCCCTCTAGTAAAGTTACTTAAGCAGATAAGGCTTAAGAAAATACTATCCAAGTAAATATATATATATCTTTATGTCTTCAGGCTATTCACTACCTATTTGTAGTAAATCTCACACAGCGTATGTGTGAGAAGGAGAAATAACTGGGATCAAATTAATATTCCTGCTAGTTACGGAACTTCAGCATAGTAGGACTCCACAACAAGCAAGCGCATGGCAGTGGCATGTATTCCTACTGGCTGTGAACACCTTCAGTACAAATCACATAAACTGTACCAAACCAGCAGAAGGGATTTTTCAGATTTCTGATACATTAAATATTGCTTCCAGGTCATAAGCACTCAACTGATATCCCACTGAAAAGTTCCATGCTTCCATTGAGCGGGAATTTGCCCCACGCACGTTGTCCCTTTCTGTAACTGGACGAGGGTGGCTGGGCCACGGAGGAAGAGACCACCACAGAATTTTTGAACCCCATGAGACACCACCACACTATTTCCAACCGAGCAGTGCACCCAGAAGCTAGCACAACATAAGAGCTTCCTACTTCCTTGGAAACTTTTGAGGCCTTTTGAGGCTTCAACGTGACATAGACCTTCAGAAAGTGAGGATAATAAGCAAAATTACTGTAAGTGTTTTTACAGCTTTGTTTTAGCTCGCTATCCTTCTCTACTCAGCTGACTCTTTCTACTTCAGCTGATAGCAAGGATTTGGTGCAACTTTAGCCTTGAGATAGAAAGATACTGACCAGACAGTGAAAAGCGATCAGCCTTAGGAAACCTGCAGATACTATGGTTCACTGACTATCTAAATTGCATTCATACAGCTCTCATCACAAGAAATACGCTGGGTAAGTTCAGGGACAGGTTAACCTGCCATGGATTTATAAACTTTCTAATTTTTTTTTTTTTTGCATGAAACAGTTTCCAGAAAAGGTTTTGGTTTTATTTTCTAAAGCAGTTCTGAATTAAGCTAGATATCAATGAAAGCTACCAGACACCCAGTAATGGGATTCTGTCTTTTCCTCGGTTTTTTGTTTTTGTTTTTTTTTTAACAGAATGGGAAGAAAGAAGTTCTCCAATAAATGCCCATTTGGCATAAATGCTGGTCAGGACAAGCCCTCTCCAGGAGTTTAAATTCCTGTAGTCCATTCAGCCCTCTGCCTGTTGGCTGCAGCTATAAACAAAGCCTTATTTAATGACTGCCAATTGTGACAGTACATTTTGCAATGCTGAAGGCCCAAAGGGCGCACAACTTGATCCGAGAGAAGTGCCTCATCTCAACTGGGGAGAGCTTGAGAAAAAAAAAAAAAAAACCCCGCAACAAAAAAACAACCAGTATTGAGGATCTTCTGCCTGATAAAGATTGAAAAACATTTCAAACCTCATCAGAAAAATAAAGTTTGCCTATTTCTCCTGTTTCATACACTGTGCAGGCAACGAACACACATGCTGTCACATTCATATTTTACGGGCTCTTTTTTTTCCCCAAACCTTCATACCTCAGATTTGAACTTTAAACTTGTGACAGTGTTATGTTCATTAGAATAAGAATCACTTGCTATTTCCATTGCAAAGCTCCCCCCCAGAGGTTATGTTAGCTGTTTTATAAATCATATCAGGAGGAAAGCTGGCATAAAGGTTGACAGCTCATTCTAGATAATAATTTCCCCTTCTCTGAAGTGACTTTAAGGAGAAAGGAGCGTGTAGCTTGCCAGTACAGCTTTTAGTGGTCAAGCATCCACATACTAGCCACCACCAACACACTGACTAAATTAGCTTTTAAGCATTAAAATCACAATCCTGCTCAGAAGGAGAGACTCAAATACTCATCAGCTATCAAGCCATATTTTCTCCGTTCTCCCACCGCAGATTTTATTGCACAGAATGCCATGAACTCCAAAGCTCTTTGGCATAGGCTGGCACTTGAAGGGAGGCTGGGGTTTAGATTATAGTCGATTTATCAGCTTCCTCGAGAGTTGGACTTATTAGACCAATGGCTTATACGGGATATGATTTCAGGAGAAAAGCCCTGTATCACGGGGGCAGACAAATGAAGCAAGTTAGTTCTTGTTGGAAACAGAAGCTGCAACTCAGGGCAACAGCCTATTAAGTAGAAACTTAAAGGGAAAAAACAGCACTGAAAGAATCCTAGGTTTAGGAGAAAAGGTCACCTTGCGTGTTACACTTTTTCTACATACCTTAATAAAAAAAATCTTTAAAATCCGAAAAATAAAACTAAAGAGATACTAAAGCAGTCTAGAAATGGTGCCAGATCTTCTCAGGCTGAGTTAGCAGGGGGTGAAAAAAAAGAAAGCCGTCCCTTTAACACTGCACTTCACCATGACTTGATTACAGGCTTCTTGCAATCAACGGGAATCTTCCACTCTTTCTATTGGACTTCGGAGCCAGTATGGCTGGAAGAGCAGGTTCACTACAGCAGGTAAAGTGGGGGGTCACAGGCAGCAGATGGAAAGTCTTTCTTGGAAGTTGGTAGTGACAGTAGCAAATGTCAAGGACAAAAAAAACCCCCAAGAACATTAACTTGAAGTGTGAGTATGATTCATCTGCTAATCACTGCATCTATCCCTGAAATTGTTGTCTCTTATTTAAATAAGGATAATAAGACTGTCCTTTATAAAACGAATAATCCTAAAAGTGTGTATCAGTAACTAAGATATAGGGAGCTTATTTTCTCAGCGTCTCATAATACGGAATCAGAAGACCAATTCAGTGCCATTAGGAAGAGTAAAATCCAACCCTGAAAAAACAGTACCTTTTTACCCAGTATATAATTGGACTTTGAAATTCATTTCTTTTGGAAGCCAAGAAATTGACAAGATACAAAAAGAGAGTGGATATTTATGCAGACAATGAAAATTACATATAGAACTCTGAGGAACAATTGTTTGGAAAAGATGTTAAATTTTATACTTCAGATATTTGGCGACTGTAAACTGACCAGCCCAAATTGACAAAGACAATGAGTAGTTCAATTTGGTTAGCTGCAAATAAATAGTTAACTGTAGCAGTGTGGAAATAAAGGAACTTCTGAAAGTAGAACAGAATCTGAATCTTAGGCAATAACTTGAACGAAATACTGCCAGTTAAAGAGGTATTACATAAAGCACCACACATTGCAGATGCTCCTAATTCTCAGTCTTCCCGTAATTTTACGAAGCTGATCTTAGCTTGTACAACACTCCCAGGAATCAGATGAACCTTGTACCTAGTACAACCTGGTAGTCTCAGAGCTTGGCAGCCTATTTACATGGATGAAAGAGATTATACAGAAGTATTATACAGTTATTTACACATGTAAATCTTAAAAAGACAAAGAATTACACGAGACACCAACCAGTAAAGTGGGTCAGAGTTGAAGGCACATTTGTAGATAGGTGGGAGGACACTGAAGAGCTTCCACTACCAACTCCTTGCTACAGGGTTCTGGGTCTTTGTTTTCCAGGGCTGTCAGGCTCCCTCAAGTCCACATGGTGAAGATGTTTTAAAAGGCACAGACTCCTATTCTGGTGTAAAACCACTGAGTAATGTTTACCTGATTTTTTGACATGAGGAGTTTTCATTAGCAGTAGAGGATCTGGGTGTGCACTTGCTGTTAAGCAGGTGTTACGCCTAGCTCTCACCTATCACTGAGCTCAATGTTGAGAAACAAAATTAGGAGGCAAATGCAAAATCAATATTGCGCTTGCTCTAAAGGAAGCAAGGAGGAGGAAATTTTGAACCAAAGCCTCTGTGCTGTGTCTTCAGCCTAACTCGTGTTCAGTGTTGTTACGTGCATTGCACTAACAGACAAACTACACAAAAATGTTACTTGGTGAATGCAAATTTAAAAAGAGGCAACGATTTGGAGGAAGAAGGACCATATCTAATGTCTAGTGAAACTGCCTTAAGAAGGTAAGTGGTTAGAACTGGCTTAATTTTTCATGAATGGCCATAACTGACCATGAACTTCTTTAATAAGAATCTTCTGGAACAAAGATGCAGCTACTCCAGAGCCTGGCTGAGCGTTGTTATTGCAGTGAAGACCGAAGTGTGCTTTTAACTTTGCAGCTCGTGATGAAAGTAAGGTGTTGCGTCAGCGGAGCTTCCTGGCAATGCTGTCTTAGATTCCCAGAGACGAGCTTGCCTTGGGTAATCTCACAGAAAACAGCGCAACATGGCTGGGTGCCGAGGTCAGTGACAAACTTAGGATACGAAATAAGAATCACTTGGGCCCACTGTTCCCAGAAGCGCAAGTGACATAAAGCATCTTTCAAGGAGACAGCGGTATTCTTCGCGCACTGGGAAACCAGCTTCTCCCTGTCTCGCTGCTTATTTTTAGCTTTGGTCAGAGATGTGAAAAGGCTAGGGTGGTACTCATCCTCCCTTGCACCTCCCTGTCAGTCTCTGAGGACATAGCTTCACTTCGCCACGTACACTCTCTGAGAAAGATCATTCATGGATGCTAGTAATTGTTTGGGACAAGAAACGCCTGGGAAACAGCCACATGTGTGGGAGTCCGTTTCAACGAGGACTATGTATCTACACATCTGGAAGGCCATTTACATTTTGCCCTTGAGTTGGACACTGGAGTTAATCTTATACTTGTAAAGATGTAGTTTATGCAGAATTCATGAGAATGCCTGATACTTCAGTGACATCTCTGCTTTCTGAAAGCACCAGGGTATGCCGTGGGATGAAAATATTGCCTTGTTTACTCCAGCCTCACCTTAAACTCCCCACACAGATTCTACACAGACTTTTTGCATTTTGCTCTTAGAGATGCCAAGCCATTAGTACGCCTACCCTCTCGTACTAACCTGAAATTATTAAATTAAATGTTTACGATTATGGCAGTATTTCATTGTTCCTTGAATGGGGACAGTTCAATACAATTTCTAACCTGCACATGCTTGCCGCCTGGGGCCTATGAGTCATGTTTGTTTTAAAAGAGGCAGCACTCACAGACTGTCACTCACCTGGGTTATTAGAAACAGAGCACTTTAAGAATTACTCTGCCACCTCCTCGCCTCTAAATATAGCTAGCTTGCGTGGGTCTTACGCGGTTTAGCTAGTCTGAGAAAAGGTCTCATTCCAAATAATCAATTAAAAATCCATCATTTTAAGAACTATGTGGGCCTCAGGCCAAATGCATCTTGGATGTAATACCTTTGACTGTTTAATGCCGATATTAATTATTTGTATTACAGCTCCAGATCCTAACTCAGAATGAGATTTCTTTGCACTAGCAAGTAACAAGACCTGTTCCAAAGAGTGAACTATTTAAGTAGGCTTGATGGACAAAGAGCAGCAGCAGAAAATCATCGTTATTCCTTGCTTCACGGATGGGAAACTGGAAGACAGATTCAATGACCTGCCAAGGGTCACATAGGAAAAAAAGTAATTCATAAATCCCAGCACAAGGTCTTAAGCCATGAGATTTCCTCTCATTCTTTAATCAATAATAAAACACCACAGATGTCTAAGAATCTAATATCTACAAAATTGCTCCAAGGTCTATAGGCGTGATACAATTAATTTCCATTAAGAGCAATGCGATGTGAGGGCACTCTGTACTGACCAGAAAAGTAGACCTTGCAGGATTTGCAGTTTTTTTAATATTCTTTTAATAGAGAATATAAAAATCAGGGGTGGTCTAATTAAAATAAAAATGAGGGGAAACAGTTGCCAAACCTTTGACTCAAGCTAAAACCAAAGTAACCGATTCAGGAAGTAAACCAATTTAAAAAAAAAAAAATCAGGTCTAGAGAAAAGGAAGTCTGTAAATGAAAACATTTATAACGGATTTTCCTTTTTTAAATGAGAGCCGAGCGTTGTTTCCCAGTGCTATGGGTTCTGTTGGCTTGATCTTTAGGGCTGTGCTCGGCCACATTTTTTAGGTCCCTCCTCCCTTATTAGCACAAAGGATTACCAAGAGAAATTCTCACAGATTCACCTCCCTGAAGGATTTGGATTTCAGGGAAAACATCGGGTATCAGAGAACTTGCAACATGATCACAAGAATCAACAACACTGAATTGCGTACCTGCAGGTACGCAATACCCGCAGGTTGTAAGAAAGAAGTTAAGCACTGTGGGAGAAGTACAACTCACCCAGTCCCCCGTAAGGCCAACACTTGAGCTTCCATAAATACCTGAAATCTTTCTACTCAAATCGCTCTGTAGTTTCTTTCAGGTATTTCCACAAATGTAACAGGAATCATCACTAGGTTGTGCAGTACATAATCGGGCCTCAGCACGTACGGAGTATAACCTTTGAATCTGCCCACCACACTCTCTTATTGCTGCTTAAACTAGTAGTAAAAGCAAAAAAAATTGTACTACTGCTACAACGTAAGCCTGAATCTTGCAATGGGTTATGGTCATGTCTAAATTTGTGCACAATATACACATTATTGACATTAATGCAATTGCACAGCTAAACATATACATCTTCTTCTAGGTGTTGTGACAGGTCTGACTTTTATTTTACACTTTTAAAGCATGTAGCTGAACTGGAACACGTAGTTACTGCTCCAGTTAAAATATCAAATAACAGTAATCATGCTATTTTTAATAAAGCAGGATACATTTAGAGCATTAATGCCACAACAAAAGTGGAGAAATTAAACCACATTTCATTACAACATGTTCTAATCCTCCACCATTGTCAACAGGTAAATCAAACTGATAAAAGACTCTAAGAAAACTCCAGGGTAGTACATTTTAACCACCACTCATTCTGCAGAAAGACATTATAACACAATGCTATTTTCCTTTCTTCCAGTGTTATCCAATGAACTTTGATTCTCTAAGAAATTTACACAGGGAGCCGACCAGTATTCTTTGTTCAAACTATTGCACAAAAGTGCAGAAGTGAAAAATTATGTTTGCTGCTTCACAAGAGATGTCGAGATTCCTGGCTGGCACAGGCTTACTAGATGGAAACTTTGTCCCGTAAGTGTTTATCCTGATACCTTATCTCTCGTTGTTGTAGGGTAAAGTTCTTAGGAAATATATGCCATTGCTATCACTCTCTGCACTTGTGGGAGTTAAACTGCAGATAGGCCCTACTCATTCAACATCCACTCTATGAATCTTTGTTATCACTGGGAAAATTCAGGTTTAAAGGAGGTGCCACTACTTGTGACTGGGTTTATTTTTCAAAAGCATAAAAATAATTGAAATCCTTGTGAGCCACTTAATGTGAGTGCAAGCCATATCCCACAAGTTAGAAAAAACCAAAATCTGTTGGCTTCGATAGGATTTGGATCAGGTCTATTGCAGTGGAGTCAACGACTCTTATTTCTGCAAGAATGGTAGTCAAAGGACTTGACTTTGAGTCAGTATCAGCCCATTAAGCAATAGTTGTTATTTTACATGTTTCTGAACATACCCTAAAAGGTCATGAAACTTTCTAGGTGGCCTGTTTATTCAATAAAATTTAGTAAAGGAAGGAAACTTGCACTGATGCGCATGGAATTAACTGAGTTTAACAGGACCTTCTGTGGAACGCCAGTAGCAGAAAGACGGCATTCAGGCAAATCAGGCCACTGTAACGTGCCCTTGATCTCCCTTATGTTGCATTAACAACATTTTATCTGCCTTCTCACAGGAAGCGTGGAGGGAATACTGAGTGGTAAGAAGCAGTGGTAAGGCTCCCCGAACTGGCTTCAAAAGTAAAGTGGGCAAAATTTCAGAGATGCTTTTTAGAAGCTAAAATTGAAACAGTGCATCTTAAAATTCAGAATTAAATGACTGAAGTAACTTCATGAAAGATTTAAAGAAAACACGAACTAAGAGTAATGGTGAGCATATACATATTTTAAATATATGGAGCTAGAATCTGCCCTTGGGTTATAAGGTTATGCAGGGCAGATGAAGGGGTTCATTTACACTGCTGAACAGCCATTAGCTTTGACGGCTGTAGACTGGGAAGGCAATGAAGTGACTGAGCGCGTTATGCAATGCAGTGCTAACAGCTCAGAAAAATGAAAGAAGGTTGGGAAAAAAACTATACCCCCAAACTAGTGGTAGTCACGTAACTCTGTTTGAAGTTAATCATGTAACTGTTATGAAGTCAAGGGGCAAATTCTGCAGTCTTGTCCAGGAAGAACAGTCAGTTTCAGCGCAAGGGAGGACAGAACTTGGATTCCATCCTAGAGCAAGCACAACATCTGAAGCTTCCTTTTCAGAAGGCCACCATCGATGAGGATGGAGTAAGTGTTACAACAGGTGCTTGTGACCACTTTGTGAACACCTGAGCGTGGTACTCAGCAACAGATTTCAACAGAGCTACTGAAGTGAGACAGTTGTTGGTTTTTATCTCAACATGGAGACGGAAGCTAGGTGACATGGAGCTAGAAGGACTGCGTATGATTCATGGGCTTGAACTGCACTGACTTTAGATACAGAGTCTTCTGGAAACGGATATTTAACATTTACTGAACATAAGGTCTAAAATAGTTGGACTTTTCATTGACTTTGGTAGGCTTGGAATCACAATCTGAAAGATGAAAAGCTACTGCACACAGAGACATTTATGAAGCCCACAAGGTAGAAGTGGAGCATCAAATCTTCACCTCTGCTATCCGAATGTCAGGACGGCTAGTGACAAAAAGTCATCATCTGACACTTAATTATTCAGTTGGCTACTGGAACAAGTTCAGGATCTTAGTTCACTTCCCAGCAAATGACAGTATGTGACTGTCGCAGCAACTTTTTTGTCAGGCTTCACAGGAGGACCCAAGAACTGGGTTGTCATCATTGACTCTCACCTCTTCTTGTAGTTCAAGCAGGTCATTGTTGAGGTGGGTATAACAAGCTTTTCTATTCCTGTCCTTGGAACAAGGAGGTGGGGAGCAACACACTAAGTATTATCTGCCCTTTTAGGAAGGTTGTTGTTGCCTGCCCCACCTCAGATCTAGTTATCTGGTTAGTCAGGTAACACTCTACTCAGTATAACACATTACATATTGAACTTGGCCAATATGAACTATATTATTATTATTGAATCAACTTTATTTGTTTGTAACTAACTCATGAATTACCGTGTAACTGGCCTCAGTGTAAGTACAGTGCTCCATACTGTGCACAGCTGAGCAAGATCATTATTCTTTGTGATCCCTTGCTGAGTCTGAACAGTACAGCACAAAACATAAAAATATATACACACATAAAGTCCCTTAAAGGGTTAAAGAAGTCTTTGAAAAATTTCTGTTTGAGATTGTTTCCTAGACAATTTCGACAAGCTCAAATGGGCTATAAAGTTTCAGGAAGAAAATACGGAAAAGGCATGAATATGACTGCTATTGAATAACTTTTTGACAATTGTTGTCAGTAAGATCATTGGATGAAACAGAAACAAATTTCTTGGACAAGGCAGTAAATGATTGGATCTTTTTTTATTACTAAAACCACCATTTTCAAGCATACTCTCACAAACACAAACAGCATGAGTGCATACACGTGCAGAATCATTAATTACAATGAGGCATTGTAATTAAATACATCAAAAAATAAACAATCCTTTTAAAAGAAGCAGTGAGGATGTAATGAAAACACACCAAAGCAAATGAACTAATTCTGACATCAGGATGCATTAGTACCTGGGTCGCTATTGGATGGCATGGTTTATGTGAGAGCAGTCATGCAATCTCACTAGAAGTACTGAAGCAACATTACTACAACTTCCCCTGCTCTTAACAAACATCCCATCCCTTATCTGACTGCATTCTAACTCAGGATTTTTGGAAGGCAAATTACATTCAAATGACACCACGCAGTAGCATTAAGAACATGGGTCGCTGCGATTCATTCCACTTTTTGCGTTCCACCCTCCCTCACAATATACAGATCCTTGGTCTGCAGCTTCTTGTAGTTTCTTTACTTCACTAGAGCTGAAAGTCTAGCTCATGATCTGCATACTCTGGGACACTTTTGCCAGGGTGATATGACATGGACTAGCAGGAGGACGTATGTCAGGTACCTTCGCTTTTTTCTCTTCTTAGGATACAGTCAATCGCATTTCTCCAACTCTCTTCAACATGTAATCCCACCAAAATCCCTTACTCAGCTTCACAAGAAAGTAATTTTTCTTGTACAAAGACAGTACATGCTACCATTAGAGGCCAATATTGCCTTTGCAAATATGCTTATGCGTTGAAATTAGGATGAGGTCAAGAGCATCCAGAGCTCAGTTCCCAATACTCTTAGTGTAGCTGCCAGGCTGGGAAGCCAATCTTCCACAGAAAGGGGCAAAATCCTGCTGTTCTCAAAGTGGGAAGCTGATAATTTTTCTTGTAGGAACACTTCCTCGTTCTGTCTTCCTGCAGAGCTCCTACAGTCGTTTTATACATATACATATATTGATGATTCTCTACAGCTACTGTCAAGGAGGTATTTTTCACTCAGCTGCAACATACTCAAATATAAATGCCTTAGCCAATAGGAGAGAGGCTCATTCCTGCCGAAAGAAGGCAAGGTTACTGCTTGCAATCCTTCCCATGTAAGGCGGCACATAGGATTTTTCATGGCTCAGGAAAGCAGCAGAAAGAAACCTGCTTTTGCTCCATGAGGAAGTGACCTGCCCTAGATCTGTGCCATGTCATAATGTGACGACTTCTCTCCTGCTCTGAATTCATCACTCTTGGACAGAGTGCTGGAGATAGGAGGAAGAAAGGGGTGAATTCAAGGTCTTTCCCTGCAACATGGCAGAAAAGGGGCTCTGTTCCTCCTGCTTACCTCCACTCCAGGCAAGGCCTGTGGGTATCTTCTCTGCAGAAGGGCACAAGAGAGTATTTCAGAGCTCCCGTGTGCAGTGCACACATGTAAGAAAAACTTGCCCTAAATGTAAAAAGACAGATTACAGCAGGGGAAAAAAACAACAACCCAATGAAAACTCACACAGCTACCAGAACTATGTTATTGAGGATGCTATTTGTCATCTGCCGTATAATAGAGCATAGATTTTGAAACAGGCTGGCAATTCCATTTCATTCACTTCTTCTCTTTCCTATTCCACAAGTGTCAGTGAAAGTAAGCTGCAAAGTCACCCTCTTCATGAATTTCTCAAACTGAAATGTTCTCCTGAGGATTGTTATCCTGCTGCTATGTGATCTAGTCTGGAAGCCTGCATGTACCAAATTAAAGAGAACTCTATGAATCAAAGCTGTGAGACTTGATACTGAGGTGTATAATGAGCACAAGAGCACGTAAGGCCCAGTCCTGCTCCCACAGAAATGAGCAGCAAGGGTCTGATTCTGATTTTGCTCATCCAGCTGTAAATCAAGAGCAACTTCACTGAAGCACACATCAGTAAAAAGTGAACAAGTAGTCTTTCAGCCACCAAATTCCCAACATATCACACATTGTATTTAGCACAAAACATTGTCCCAGCTTGACTTAACCTTCAGGGACATCCTAGGAGAAAATACTGAGGAAATGTTCAAACTGAGTCTTAAGAGAAAAGCAGTTATGATACTGTGGAGGGGTGGGTTGGCAGAGCCTACTGAGCCTCTGCAAACTGCCCATCTGCAGAAGAAAAAGAAGCAAGTATGCTTCTCAGATACCAAACTAAGCAAGAGTACTTCTGTCCTGCTATACTGCCAGATCCTCCAGAGTCCAGAGCTGGAGGCAGGATTTGATGACTAGATAGCTATTAAGAGATTCCATAAAATTGTATGTGTTTATGAGCAGTCTTTATTCAAGCTAAACAGAGAGTGCAGCTGAATATCCTTTTGTACAGTGAGACGTAAAACAACACAGAGCATCAAGCTAAGCCACAATGTGTTATATTGGCTGAAAGATTTTCACCAGGACTAGTTAGAATTGCAATGGCAGGGAAATTAATTAGTTGCAACAGAGTGTAACAGAGAAACACTGGTTATCATGGCTTGGGGGAAAAAAATAAATTGATTTTTGTTAAGGCATAGTAGTCATCAGAATGGCCAGGTTGAAGCTATGAGAAAGAAAATTGCCCATTTCTGCCACTGGAACACATGATTTTGTGATGTTCTTTGTAAATGGGATTGCACCAAAGACCATCATCACTACTGGTGAGAATAATTGCATTCCTATCTTATCACCTCTTTATCTTTTTAACGAGAATTTCCCAGCAAAGCAGCATACACTGGTCACAACTGTCTCCAAAGAGGATTTGTGTTTGGGTAGTGACTGAATATGAATTTGTAGCCTATTATGACTGGGCGTTATACGGACCACTAAATGAAAACTGGTCCCTGTGTCAATTAACTTTTAAATCACTTACACAACCCATTTTTTTACAAGCTGAAAGACAGAGTAAGATGCAGAGTCTTGTCTTGCTTCTGTCGTTTGCTTGTTTTTATTTCCCATCCCAGGGCTTTAGGGAGTGTGTCTCTGCTAAGTATTTCTGCAGCTGTTCAAAAGCAATCTTATTGCACAATACAGTATCTGAATAATTGTCTCAGGTGAC
Organism: Steatornis caripensis; assembly: GCA_013398225.1. NCBI lineage: Eukaryota > Metazoa > Chordata > Aves > Caprimulgiformes > Steatornithidae > Steatornis > Steatornis caripensis. The sequence continues at coordinate 55,839 of VZSC01001585.1, forward strand.
TATTAAAGTCTACTGCGGCCCCATAAAACCACGAGGAGTAATCTTGCACCACAGCAGAAAATACCCAACAGCCAACCCTGCAGAGTGTCATTCCTGTTAGCAGAGAGCTACTGCAACCGAGTGAAAATTCAGGAAGACAGAAGAGCACAGGGAAGGCTCTGGACCTTAAATTGTTCCTTTTCTTGCCAACTAATCAAAAGTTGCTGATTGTTAAATATTGAATTGTCTGTATTCATCCCTAGCCAACTGAAGTCAGTGGACTTATGTTGGGGAGGACTTTAACCCAATACATGTGAAATGTTTGTCTTTTCCTCTTGCTCTCTCCTTACAGCCTTTTATATACTGCAGTAAAGGAATCCCTTTAAAGCCTAATGTATGGTAATACAGTTTAATTGCGGTTGGTTGGCCTGTAGGGGATAAAACGTGCTGGTTCCCAGTCATTTTGCTGACTCGAAACTTGGCTCTGTACAGAGACCTGGGGGAGGGGAGGCTGCTAACAAAAATAGCTGTGCTACCTGGGAAGTCTCTGCATACTGCAAAGGTACTGTTGGAGTAGGCTCTGTAATTGCAGATAATTGATTTTTTGGAACAATGATGTTTGGCTCACACTGACTACCCAGTTTGCTTCTTAACCCTTACATAAGAACAACTCACACACAAATCTAACTGCCAGACAAGCACACTTTGGGCGCTCATTCCTCACAGAGCATAATGCACTCATTCTGCATTCATTGCACAACTTCTTTCACGCTGTGAGTTGGAGACAGCTGAATTGCTGAAGGCAGGAACCCCCAGCCTTCGTTTCCCGCAGGATGACAGCAGACACCCAAAAGCTGGGGCGCCTGTTTCCTCTCCCCACATCCTCTGACCTACTACTTCTACAGAATCCCACCCACGGTCCTAACACCAGGTCAGTAATAAATGCCAGTTGACAGGACAGGCAATTACTACTGATTACTGTTGCTTACATGCAACACAAGCTCTTTCTTCCAGATGGTTACTCCTCAAAAATAACCACCTGCAATGGAATGCTTTTCTCCTTGCCTGCCTTCAGCTCTCACAAGCACCTCCACACTGTCAGGCAGAATCTGCTCTATTAGCTAAATGTGAGTCACATCCCACCGGTGATAAATACGCAATGTGTTAAGAAAACTCCAATTTTAGATGACTAATAATAAGCAACAGGATCATTTAGCCCATTGACATTCAACTGTGATATGAATCCAGTTAAGATTAACAGTGACCAAAAGGTTCAGACCATCACAGAGCAGTTTAGTACCCTAATGGAAAAATGAGCTTGCTTCAGTCCACAGGGCCTAGCTCTTTCACTGCCTTGCATAAATACCTACATCTACACACGTATAAAAACCTCATGGTATGATTCGGGAACATGTTAAAAGTCAACTTCGTAACTTTACCTATTTGTCTATAGACATACTAAGTCTGTATGTCTACACGTATCTCCAGTATCTGTAAAGCTTTTGCTTGTTTCCTTCTAGAAATCTCTTGTCTGCAGAGATACCTTGGAAACTTCTTGCTAGATACTTCTTGTCATCTCTGTGTCTTTCAGTAGTTCACTTGAACTGACTGTAAGCCTTCTGTGCGCATTCGCCATGGCACTGTAGCAAAAAACCTTCCAGTTTGGTCTCCAGCATTGTAATTTGCTTATGTCGCTAGAGCAGAGCAGTAGTACACCACCATGGAAAAACTATCTGTACGTGACTCTTCTGTTAATGATTAAAACCTCAGTGTCTTAAAACTCATTTTGCTCTCTATAGTTTGTCTCCTTTCTGTTCAATCTGTGAAGTGAAACTTGATAACCTTTCTGCTTTTATAATGAGTATTTTTCTCCTTCTGTTACTTCTGTGTTATTTTAAAGGATCAGATTTTGTTCTGCTAGCTGTATTTAATAATGCTTAACAAATAACTCTTCTCACTGGATTAGTTTAAAAGTAACTTACTATGGTTTCTACAAAATCTGATTTATCGGCACATCTGGGCATTATAACACTATCAACTCTCTCATGGCCTTTAATGATATAAAATACCTTGCTTTCGTAATAAAAACAATTGTACAGATCAAATAGCATCACAAAAGCTGAGGTTAATGCCTTTTCCCCTTCAGTACAGCACGGGACTTTAAATATCCCACCACATACACATTACTGTCAGCAGCAAAGCTGGTTCGGTGCTGCAGACATATTCTCAGAAGTGAGGCCGTTGCTGCAGTATTCATATGCAGTGAAAGAGGAATCAAGGCGAAAAATGGTCCATGATGTGCTTATACATAAACCTACTGAAAAGGTTTGCCCACGTGCCCACCAATCCCTTTCTGAGTTGTTCCTCAACTGGGACATCAAGCTGTGTAGGGCAACAGTCTACAGATAGTTTTCATGTGTTGGAGCATTTCTTACGACGTGTCCACATCATGACTTTCGATCCCTATCTTGCATGTTCCCTGTAGCAATGGGTGGGATTTCTAAATAAAGCATTAACGATGTATAACTGAGCAGACAATCAGCAGACATGACCATTCTTGTGCTTTGTGGAGATTGTCTCACCTTCTGTCACTGTTTGTTAGTCATCACCCACCGTGACTGGTGACTTAAATCATATACCATTGTTTGCCTCTCATAGGTGAGCAATAGGAATTTTAAACAAACCGACCTCAAATTCCACTACTGAGAACTGCTGTTCTCAAAAAAGTGGCATGAATAAAAGATACAGATGGGTGGACATGGCTGTTTTGGAGTTAGAAGCTCAACCAAAAGGCAGCTTGTGCCAGGGAAGCCTTCACTGAGCTATAACCAGCGGGGAGCACTCCTAACTGAAGAAAAATCCTCTCTTGCTGTTTTTGAAGCAGTTCCCCAGAGAAACCAGGCAGCAGTTTGAGATCTTCTAAAGCAGCACAGTGAAAAGAAGCACAGTGAAATTACATAGGTGTCAACATGTGATATAGCGAAAGTGCTTTCTAACCAGAGGGTGTAGATTTTAATGGAGCAGCACAAAATCTGACTCTGGTCCGTCATACCAAACATTTTTGTAAGACTTTCAGCATTTAAACAGCATTTCAGACTTTAAGTTAAAATATGGCCTGAATCTTAGTGTTTGTTCATGTTTTTTTTTACTCTGTAAATCATTGGCTGATTTCATGCAGGAGGCATAATTTGCCAATTTTACAGAAGAGCTATTTGAGGAAACAACTAATTTATGTTAGCAAGGGGGTGGTGAATAGAAGTTTCAGGTGTGGCGAGAATGTACTGTTGGCACCTTCTTTACCATTCTAATTATGGTGAATAAATGGAGCCAGAGAAACAGATAGGATAGAACAGGGCTGATCAATAGATGCCTCTCCCTCGCCTTCCCCGCAGTCAAAAGAGAATGATTGCACATACGCAGCCTTCTTGGGGAGTCATCTATTCCTTGCTGGAGGTTAAATGAAAAACTCTTGTAATTCCTACTTTTATGCTGACCCTAAATTTGTGTCCTGATTCTACTGTCTCTGGCTATGGATAGTTCTTCAAGTCAATGGGAAAATTGTCATGAAAAAGGGTTGCTCACATGAACGAGGCTTGCAAGATCAAGCTCTTCATGATCAGTATAACCCTGGACATCGGGCTGATACGGCATCCCTGATTTACAAGAGTAATCCTATTAGCATCAAAGGGACAATTCACATGAGTAAGGACTGTGAGAATGGGCCCCTCAGGAGCAACTATCACTGCAGTTATGTATCGAACCTCACTTAGGTCACAGCAGTTTTCAAATGTTGTACAGGTACTTTATGCTGCTACTGAACTTTGAGAAGAAAATAGACCTTGAGCACAAGATCACTTCTGCTTTACTGACCATGGTCCTGGTTTTGTGCTCTACTTAGACTCCTCTTCTCCCCACTCTAAAGTGGGTCAAGGTCTGCAAGAAATACTGGCTTCTTTTTTTGTTTGTTTTCTTTTTCTTTCCTTCCCCCCCCTTTCTTTTCCTTTATTCCTTTCTTTCCGTCTTTCATTTTTCTTAAATTTTCTTTTCTCTTTTCCCCTTTTAATTTTTCTTTTTATATTTTCTCTTGTTTGATTTTTTCTTTAATGTCTTTTTTCTCTTTTGTCTTCCTTCTCTTTTTGCATTTTTTAATTTTCTTTTTTTCCCTCCCCTCCCCCCTTCCCTCCTCTCTCCTTCCTCTTCTTTGCTTCTTCTTTCTTTTTCTTTCTTTTTGTCTTTTTGTTTTTATCTTTTTTCTATTCTTTTTCTATTTCTTTCGTCCTTCCCTCCTCTTTTCCCTCCCTTCTTGTCCTCCATCCTTCTTCATATCTTCTTTCTGTACCTTCCTTAGAATTAGATTAATTCGATGACGGTAGGGAAACGTTAATGAGGTGTTGGCCTCAAAATTCAAAGACTGGGAATGTATAAGCTTTCCCAATTTCAGAATCGTTTTTTAAGGTCACATAAATCAATCTAAATTTCCAGAATCTGTCAAGCAGGAATGTGAAATCCAAAGGAAAGGGGGATTTTTGTAGAATTTCTAGCTGCATTTCTGCTTTATATCCTACCTAGAACTAATGAAAATGGCCTTCCTCCTGGCTTTCTGGTATTTCCACATCTCACTTGGAGAACTGCATATAAATGAATAACCAGCTTTTCTTCTCAAGTGGGTTTAGTTTAACTCTGTTAATTTAATACGTTCACCTTCATTTTAAACTGGTTTTGGATAAGAATTAGAATGCCAAACAAAAAAAGTTTGCGGTAATAGAAAGTAATTATAGTTTTATTGCAACAGTACTAATTACACTATGTGATTAGTATATATTATGTGTTAGGTGGTGTACAAAAATTTATGAAGATACAATTCCTGCCTTGAAGAATGTTATGAGCTGCAGAATTTTTTTTTTTTTTTAAGTAAATCTGTTCCCTGGGGTGGCTCCATGCTCATGTGAGTTGTTTTGTTGATTTTAGTAGAAATACTATTTGCTGTGTCCTTAGCAAGAACAAAGGTTGTTGAACCAAACTTCTACTGCTGTTTAAAAACAGTTCTGATACTACAGTCCTTGTTCGAATTAGTTTTGCTGTGTTTGGTAAGGAGAGTCACAAAGGTCTGCACACACAGGTACTTAACATGATACGAAGCACAGAAGGAACATCAATGAATGCTAAATATTTGTACTGAAGACTAGCTTTTCTGTAATGATGCAGCTTTAAAAATCATATAGCTTTCTGACTTTTTACATATCTTTAGGATTATTTCTGAAATCTTCACTGGGCACCCGAGCAGATTTCTATCTTCTTCAGTCTTGTTTATCATGAGTTGCTTAGTCACAAGCACCGCTCTGGTTACAAGGAGGAGTGCTGTGGGAATTGTGTAATTTTCTCTGAAGAACTAGTGGGGAGCTCGGAAACCCGGTTCCCTCCTTTCATCCCATCCTAGCCAGTCGGCAGGCGAAGCCTGCGGCCAGCCTTTAAGTTCCTTTATTTTCTGTTCTGCTTTGCAAAGCAACATGATGCGTATTGGCAGGAACAGCACTGATGCCTTGACAATGCAAACATTTTTGGATGTTTTTTTCCTCTGGTGAAAGTTCAGATCCTCCAAAACAACACAGCGGCCCAAAATACCGAGACTTTAGGTGCTTTCTGTAGTTTTTCAGGTAGCGCTTGAGCCCGCTTGGGAGTTTGTGCAGTGGCTGTAACAAAGCCTGGCTGGGCCATGACCTTTGCCTTCCTTGCAGGATTTCAACAGTTTCAAAGTCCAGGGCTACTCAGCCAGGAGGGCTTTTTCTTGTTTGCTTTTCCTGGTTTTTCTTCTTTCCCTCCCAGGTAGCGTCTTCTGGGGTCAGGGCCTCAACCCTGCCTTTCCTGGGTGGGCCACCGCGGACGAACCCGCCGCCTGCCCGCCACCACAGCGGCCCCGGAGGCCGCGGCGGCCCCCGGGCACCAGCGGCTCCGCCGGGGCGGCACCAGCCGCCACCGCCGCCGCCAGCCT
>VZSC01001585.1:62245-74522 GCA_013398225.1 Steatornis caripensis
GGGCCTGGGCCGGGGCTTTCCGGTCGTGCCGATCTGGCCGCCCCCGCCCCGGGAAGCCTGAAGCGCAGCCAGCGTGCGCGCAGGCCGGGCTGCGCTGATAAGCGCAGGGGCCTGGGCTAGGCCGCGGCGCCGCCGGCCGCGCTCCGCCGCGGGACCCGCTGGTTTGGGAACGGAGTTTGTAGGCGGGCGCAGGGCGTCGCCGGGCGGTTAAGGGCGGTGTGAGCGTGCCTTGGGCGCACGTCGGAAAGGCGCGTTTTGGCAGCCGCGCATCAGACTGCCGCCCGGGCCCTAACGCTGCCCATGAGAGCTGCGCGCTCGGCCGCGTCGGGCCGGGGCGGCGCCGGACGTCCCGTCCCCGACGGGCTTTGAAGGCCCTTTACGCGGGGTTCAGGCTTGAGCGCTAAACCGCTCGCACCGCGGAGAGGCGTTCGGTTACCTTTTGCAGAGCTGGCTGCCTGTGGTCTTAGGACGCAAATCCCTGTAAGCCCCGTGCTGGTTTAGTACGTTGGGTTTAGTCTTGCGTTCGTGCTGGTGTTAAAACTGCGCGTTCTTCAGTGTGCTACCTCTTCGTCATGAAGGCGAGGCCTGGGCTTTGTGAGTTTGGAGAGGCCAACCCTACACGTAGGGAAGATGGATAAATGTGGTGTAGTTTCAGTGGGAGGAACAGAGATGGTGGAGAACAGTTTCTTACAACTTTGCGTAGTTCTTGGATGTATTTTCAGCATATCTTTTAAAATCCACTAAGGAAAAATGCTCGAAGCCACAGACTTACTTTCTTTTTGTTGTGAACTATGCAGGTTCTGTAGAAACTGCTGAGAAAAATCTTTGCGGAATCGCTGACTACCTTGAGAACTGCTGTGCTGTGAAGTGAAAGGAAGGAAAGTTATGGTGAATTTCTGATGATCCCTAGACCCAGTGCTTGGCCTAGTGACCCAAGCACTGTTTTGGGAAGGATAAAAGAGGGAGCAAAATCCCATCACCACAGCCAGACAGGTTGAGGCTAGGCGCGATTTTTTTCACTGAGCGAACAGTCATCCATCCTGGCCACCTCCCCACCAAGAATGTGCCTTCAGAGCAAGAGTCTTCTGCTGCTCTCTGCTCGTCCAGTTTCCTTTGTTTGGCTATAGCTGGCAGTGACTCCGTGCTGAGAGCAAGATGAGAGATTGTTAGAGCTGTAATCAAGTTAATATTAGCACTAACTTTTTTATTAGCTATTGTTAAAAAGGTATCGTAGGAAATAATGAAGTTAACTATAACAAAAAGTGCATTTATTTTGTTCTTGAGTGAAGCTAAGATACACTGGTTTTATGGATTCCTACTCAGTGTGTGATTGAAACACTTGGTGAGGCAAAAGCCTTGCTCTGTGCAGAGCACAAATCGACTGAGCAAGGGGACATACTTTTTGTTTTACGTGCATTCAGTCCTCATCGTATTCTTAATTTTACGGTGTTGATAAAAGCCACCACATCCTTAGGATTGTGGGCTTGGTATGGTCTCATTGGAAAGAGACTTCATTAGCTTAAACCTCCAATGATATAAGCATAAGTAGTTCTGTGTTTTTTGTTGTTACAATTTAATCTTTGCCCGTGAATCACGCTGAAAGCAATTTTTAAGAATGTGGTCTCAAAGGAGAAAAATGAGTGTTTAACTTGGTTTGATCACAAGTTATTGCTGGATGGGAAGATACTGGTTAGTTTGAAAGCCGAAGTGCAATTATAACTGTGTCATTTCACAAAAAAAAAGAAAAGCTAGACAATACTAAGTTTTCTCTCTAAACACTCTATCTTGGTAACTGCTTAGGGAAATTCACTAGTTCAAATGATTTGGTCTAAAATTGGTCTAACTCTTTGTGTTGTTTCAGAAGTATACTAATTTCTGTGACTAAATTTTGTTTCTGCAGTTACATGAAATATTTTGGTCGTTTGTATTTTGACAGTTTAATAAGCAGATATAAGGGAAGCAAAATATTATAATTTCTCATCTGAAAGTATTATGCCATTGTGAAAACAAGCTCTGGAAAAATAAATTTGTTTGAAACTTCACAGTGGCAAAGTTGTGCTGTCAGTGCAGTGATGCTAAAAAAAAAAAGACTGTTCTGACAATCTTGTTGTCATAACTTTGGATTGCTATGAATGTTAGCCTAATTTTAATGTTTTTTAAAGGTTGTCAGTGAGAAGTGGAGAAATGGCTAAATTGACCCAGTTAATTGACAATGAAGTTTTCCGGGCTTATGCCACCTATGCAACTATTGTTCTTCTAAAAATGATGCTAATGAGTCTTATAACGGCATACTTCAGAATCAGCAGAAAGGTAAGAAATTTGGAATACTGTCCAGTAGAATAGGTTGAAATTTATATTGAAATACAGATATATCACAGGTGTTTTTTATTTTCAGCTTTCAAATCCTGGTGCTGTTCTTTTTCTCTAATCATATTCTGAGTTTGTCATGCTGGTCCTTTGTTGGTCTCAAATGGACAATGTCTTTAACCTAATTACGAGATAATTGTGAGACTGTATCTTACAGTTGCATTTGACTTACTCTACACTTCTACAGACATTTCTGATTATTTTCAAATAAGAGTTTTTTCATAACTGTAATTTGCACTGTCTTCTGCAGAAAGTTAGTGTACAGGGTACCCAGTTTATAAATCAAAGTGTGATATGGAACCATGTAACATGAATAACCAGCTAGTATGATCAGAAGAGGGGCAATGAAGTGGGTTTTTATGCATCTGTAACCCTTTCATCTAGTAATTCCTAAGCTCTTTATATTCCCTGAATGTTTTAGCCTTCCCATTGCAGGTAGGTCATTATCTAAAAAAAAAAAGTCGCATTTTTTTCTAGAATGAGAAGCAGGCTGAAAATTTGCGTGGACTGATGTGTAGGCTAGATAAGTATGGGAAAGATCCACTGGGGTTTACTAAATAACGCAGAAGCTGCATATGGCTTAGGAGAGAGTGCTCGTGGGAAGCACTGTGTTGTGTTTGCCGTGTTCTTGGTCTTCTCTAGGCATCTGCTCATGGCCGCTGTTGGAAACACGTGGTCCTGGGCTGAAAGAGCCCTCAAGTTTGCCCCATACGGCTATTCTTGTGAGATTGGCTTCTGCAAGATCATGTATGCTTCAAGGATTTTGTTGCAGTCCTTTTGTTGCAATACTGCCTTTTTTTTCCTGTTGGGTGCAAGAGAACCCAGCTGAGCTGTTCTGTTATTCATGAGGTCCTAATAGCACAGCATTTGAGTTACTGCTGGTTCCTGATAGCTCTCTAGTTCTTCGGCACAGCTAAAGATTGAGTATAGTAGAGCACGCAGCCTGTCCTGTGTGTTCAAAATAGGATCCAGATCTCTGTGTTGTAACCTTAATTCCTTTTGCTCTTGCGGAAGCATGTCATCTGTAATGGTCCTGTACATAGATCCAGTGGAATCCTGTATTAATGCTCATACCATGGTATGATCCGTATTTATGCAGGTGACAATAGGGCCTTCATTACTTTGGAGTACTTGGTTTTCTTATGATGGACAGAAATACTACAAACAGGCAAATTAGTAAAGTAATTTTTATTTCCTATTTAATATTAAAAAGTCTTTAAAATGTTAAGAAAAAAATGGAGGAAAGCAGTTAGTGGAGTGAGAGAAGGTAGTATGTTGCTGATGCTGATACTGTGAATGTGTCTCCATAATTTTGAGGCTAAGAATGTTTCACAGAAAGGGATCAAGGCTGCTGTGGAAAGCAATCATTTAGCTCTCAAAATCAAAAGGTTTTCTTGACTTACACCTGCGTAGCCTGAACTGTCCACAGAATGCATATGTTACCAGATGTGTCAGTAGGAGAGTTCTAGTGCAGTCTGCACTAGCTAATTAAATGTTGTTTTCAAGTAGAGTCTTACAGTATTTGGAGGTAATGACGGGTCAAGTAAGTGGAAAAATTTGTACTTAAGAGGAAAGGGAGAAATTTATTTGGTCATAAATGAGAATGGGAGTAAGTTTCTTGGATGCTATTGCTGTGTAGACTTCTGAAGAAGGAAGGAGTCCAAAAGGGCTTTCAGATAATTTGTCAAGAATAGGGAAAAAGAGACTTAGGTAGTACAGAGAGTAGTTCTACCTTCCAGGTCCTTATGTTCCATGAGCCCACTGGCGTCACTTCAGGCTGAGTATCAGTCATCTGCCATGCTTGTCCATCATACAAGAAAGTTTATCTACACGCATGTATTACATTACATTAATTTGTCAGCACGCAAGCTACATACAGGCTAGGCTCAAGAAAACAGTAATGCAGTGAACAATATATTATTCCCAGTGCATTTAACTTCAGGTAAGTTATGTGGAGTTATAGAGGCATTAGTAAAAAGAGTGACCTTTATAGCAAGCGGCCTTGGCTAGACAAAACATTCTGTCTTCTAATGTCTCATGTGTTTACGTTTGAAATAGGCGTTTGTCAACCCAGAAGATACAGCATCATTTGGAAAAGGCGAGAGTGCTAAAAAATATCTGCGGACTGATCCAGATGTCGAACGTGTACGCAGGTAATGCATAGGAGTCTAAAAATTATTTTAAATAGCAGAATAATACTAAATCAATTAATTAGTTTCACCTCATTCTCTTTGGTGAGCCTCTGTGTGTTTTATATTATGTAGTAATCTAATACATTAATTTGTCTAAATGAACAAACCATTCCATATTCAAACAGTCAGCATGCATGCTCAAATTAATAAGTCATTGTCTGGTTATAGTAGCTAACTCTTGGATAGTATCCTGCATGCATGCAGGAAGTAGTGAGAAGATTGTAAAAGATGACTCTAAGTTGCTTTAGTATGAAGCAGTATGCATTAAGTGTAAATCGGCTTTCTGTATAGTTGGAACACCAGTTACAATAGTTGCATCCTTTCCTAAAGTTTAAAGAAAGTAACAGGGAGGAGTAAAACTATATTAAAATCATGGAACTCCAGAGTTGTAATGAGAGCATTAATCTGGCAAATTGTACAGAATGCAAGTCAAAGCCTGCGCTCGTTTTGCTGGATTTAATGGTTACTCAGTGATGTGTCAAGTGTACAGGAAGAATGCTATTAATAGTATGGCAGTGTGCAACCTGCAGTGTGTGTATTTTGTTTTGCAAGATTCGTGGCAGAATGTAACTGTATTTCAGTGGGCTAAATATTGCAGTTTATTTAATTTTATTTAGCTGATGGCAAAATTTTCCAGTTCCAAACCCACAACTTTTGAGATGTTATTTGATACCGTTGTGCTAACAAGGAAAGCATTAATGGAATGCTTTCCATATCGTTATTCTTTAATGAAGCTAACAGTTTATTTGCTATATATATTTTTGTACCAAAAACTTGAACGTGACTGAACTATTCTCGTTTAAACCACCATTAGGGAAGATCTTGAAAACGAGTATCAGCTCTGATTTCAGAACAGTGCGTCCTTGCAAATGTAGATGATTGTGGTTCCATGGAGGTTATTATATTTCTGTATGTCTCTTCTGGATTAATCTCTTAAAAGCAAGAGTCTATTCTCAGTGGGCTGTAAAGATGCTCTGTACTTCCCTTTTCTCCCTAAGTGATTCAGGGAGTTTAATTTGCTGGTTGTTATATAAAAGTGGGTACTTTTTTCTCAGAACTCGTTTCTGTTTGTAAATTCTAAGAGAACTAAGCTGATAGTAACTTTATGACCAGGTGCCCTTTTAACTGTAATTGTTACGTTAGAGAAATGACAGCCACCTCACAGAGTAATTTACACAGATTAGATTTTAAAACACTGCATTATCAAATCCTGTGTTGCTATTTTGCAGTTCAGACTTCCCAAGACCTAGATAGTCATCTTGGTTCTAGTTAGTCCATTGGTGTTGCAGCATCCATTTGTACCTCCCAACAATGGTTCTTAATGCAAGTGTACTGTATTTTCTTTTGCAAGCTTCATGGCAACACATAATGCTGCACAGATTTAGCATGGCTTCTATTCTGTGTAAGTGACTGGAATTTGTTCTGTTTGCGGGTATAGAAAAGACATTATTTTCTTCAGAGTACTTTTTTTTAGGGAAAAAAAAGAGCTGGAGGATATGTTTCTTTGTAATGACAAATGAGTTCAGAAAGCAGCTGCAAAACAGGACCATATTCTGACTGTAGTTGGCTGTTAAATTTGACATAATTAGTAAGGCTTAGATGTTATTTCAATCAGTAAATTTGGCTGGAAGTATAATTTATCTAAAGAGGTAAAGGGAGCAGGGATGGTTTAGGAAGAGGCGTGAAAGAATACTTTAAGATCTGGAGTTCAGTCTCAACACGTTTTTAGTAATGGTTTCAAAATTTAAAACATTTTTCAGCTATTTTAGCACTTAGTAGTGAAGAAAATGAACCAAAAGCATAACTGTCACACCTGTTAGATGCTCAAAAATAACATTCTTTAAGATGATTTAACTTCATGAAGATTTGATAGAATGTTTCATATATATGATATTTCTTATTCTCTTTACGGAGACTACAAACTGAGTTCACAGGATTGGAATAGACCATCTGGGCCATGAAGTTTAGTAGTTGTGGTCACAGTCATCCAGTTAATTGATGTTCAGTTGAGAGAGGCTACAAGAAAATTCCAGCTAACTGTCTTCTTCCCTGCCTTTCCTTGCATTCTTGCACACCCAGGTACACTCATATACCTTATGTACCCTGATATTACCAAGATCCTAGGGAAAAACTAAGACATTTCATACAGAAGATCAGAAGCTTAAAAATGTGGGATGCGGCAAGAGAGACTAGAGCAATGTCAGGTGAACAGGCTGAGGTTGTTTCTGTAGCTGAATCAAGTCCCTGCTGCAGAGGAAGCCAACAGTTGTGCTAGGGCCTTAACAGTAGCGTACTCTGGAGGTGCTGAAAAATAATGAGGCTTGAAGCAGTTTATTGAACAAAATGTAACACTATAAACCAACTTTGCTTCTTTCCCCAGAGGCCACATGAATGACCTTGAAAATATTGTCCCGTTACTTGGCATTGGACTACTGTACGCTCTTAGCGGCCCTGAGCTGTCCACAGCCTTGCTGCATTTCAGGATCTTCACCGGGGCTAGGATTGTTCACACTTTTGCATACTTGATCCCTCTTCCCCAGCCCAGCAGAGTTTTGTCTTGGGCTGTTGGGTATGCAGTGACCATCTCGATGGCGTACAAAGTGCTGAAGACGACGTTGTACCTGTAGCAGTCGTAGCTTCTGTGTACCATTCCACATTCCATGCAAAGTTTCCAGCAGTGTGTATTGATGTCTTGAATGAGCCAGCATGAGTTTTCCGTAGTGACTGGAATTCATTTTTTTAACAGAGGCTTTTCATTCCTGTTCAGAAATACTTCTTTCTGGAGGAAAAAGAAATCCTTCTCCCTATATTCCCCGTTCATGGGTTGCATTGCCAAAATACTAGATTGAATGTTCCCTTTGCGATTTGTCTAGTGCTTACAATTCTAAACATGCAATGATGCTGTACTGATAGCATGTGTGGTAATTTTCTACAGATGAACTATTTTTGGCTGTAGCTCTGAAGTCTAAATCAATAAAGACAAGTAAAAAAGCGTATTTGTATTTTTGTTTTCATTTTGACTCCTCTCACTGCAGCCAGCAAATAGCATGTCACTATGTATCAGGAAGAGATTCCAATCATACAGTTCTTTGAAGAATGCTTACCTTAATAATAAGATATAACCAATAATGCTAGGCTTGTAAAAAATCTTTGATTGTTCGTTGTTTGTATAATCCATTTTGGGATTAAAGAACCCAAACCGTTGCAGCTCAATTTCTCTCAGTTGAATAGATTAAAAAGAAAAAAGTATTTGGGCTAAACTCTGTTTAGTGACACTAGTGAAAACTTGAAGTAATTCTGTTTGTTGAAGTTACTCCAAACGTAGGTTTTGTGACTGAATGTAAGTGTAGACACTTTGTAGAAAGATTTTTTTCATTTTTTAATAAATTCAGCATAAAGAGAGTGACACTTGCGAATGTATCTATCAAGTAATTCAGATGTGAATATATAATTAGTGTGCATGTCATACTGTCATAAATATGTTGCTGATAGAAAATTTTCCCCTTTGCTTATGTCTTTCTATGATGTGTTGGTTTGAAATATTTTCTTTAAAGGTTCTTGCTAGTCTTTTCTGTTTTGTTTGTTCATTTTTGTAGCTGTGGCTTAAATAGTATCACAAGATTTCAAGGGAAAAAAGTGACCTAGAAAAGTCTTTATACCCAGTGTGCTGGTCCTTGATAAGTTTTACATATCAGAAGTCAGAGCGCAACACATTTGGTTTACTTGCCTACCCCAAAAGCTGTGTGGCTAAGGGATAGCGCAGAGAGGTGCTGGAGAGTTCTCTCTTCTGCCTCCGTATGCCAAGGCTTTGCTTTTCTCTTTTTGTGTGGGAGAAGTGCATGCAGTACTGCAAGGCATATCGCAGGAGGGCCTGCCTGTCTACCCACAGTTGTGAGATGAGCCCGTGAAAGTCCAAGCAGTGTAGTGTTAGGCTGTAACTGAGAAGGGTAGCAGGAGGATTCAGGAAGGGTGCAGGCAGACTGCTTTAATCCAAAGAAGGGAGATTTTTACTGCAATTCAAGGATAATGTTTAAGTCATGTCTCCTAAACAAGAGAAGGGTGGGACTTGATATCAAGAAGTTAACATTGATTTACCAGAAATTTAATCTAATAAGCGAAATAGCAAAGAGGTGGATCCTCTAGAAGGAGGATGCTTAAGAGAGGAGGATTAAAAGTAGAACGCTGTGGAGCTTCAGTTCCTGAGATGACAGACTAAGCACATGTTGACAGCTCTGGGCAGTCATGGGCCTTTGTGTTTCTTCTTGCATCTTTCTGCACCACTTCCTACCTGTGCTGTTTCCCTCCTATTCCTTCTTTCTCTTCTAGCTTTTCATGGGATTTTGAGACCATCTGCATTGGGTGTTATCATTGTACCAAGGTAAGATTGGCCATCAGCTTCTTCTAGCTTGAGAAGGGCTAGTGATGGAGGGAGAAGGGGTGACACTGTGGACTTGAGCAGGGGCCCAAACCAATCGTCATCAAGATCGACGTGCCAACACAAATTGGTCGGTCTGTGGGTACTCTTGCCTCCTTATATCATGATACCAGCATCTAAAGCTGTATTTTCCTCACTTCTTTGTAACTCGCCTCTTTTTTCTAGCTGTATGTCTTTCTATCCATTGGAATCAGTGGGAAAGTAGCCACCATGCAGAGGGACCCATTTGAAATTCAGCAGCAGAGCGAGACCTTTCCTTTAGCATCGAAAAGGCTCTTCTGACAAGCCCAGTTGTCATTGCCAGATGTGTGCAGGAACAGCATTTTTAACTCCTTTAGCATCAAACTTCTGTACAGAAGTCTCATTTTGAAGAGAAATACCTGGACCCTGTCTTTATTGCTGTGATCTTACATTTGAAACAAAACTATTTTTAAATCTCTTCCATTTGCTCAGTGATTTCAAAGCCCTGAACATACACTCGCTATGTGCTGAGAAGTAGAAAAGATAAACCGAAGCCCTTAGAAATACCTAGAGAGATTCAGTGTTACACTGTGGTTCTCTTGCATTTATTTTAAACTTATGTTTTATTTTCCTTTGCTCCCACAAATACCATCTGTGCATCTGGGTGGGGTACATGGCTCAATCTGGGAAATCTGCCTTACCAGCTTCACTCAAGCTCCAACTGTGGGCTCTGTGGAAGTGTGTTGGAGTGGTCCTTGTCAAACGGCTCTTGCATTTCTCCAGGCCATGCCTTAGAGAGGTATACTGCACCTCTTACACAGCTGTACATTTTAAAAGATTAGCTTATTTTCAGGAGAACTGGTAAAGGAAAAAAATGTATTGGTTGAATATATTACTGAGCTGAACTGAATTTTCACCTTTTAAAATATGCATGTGTGGATTTTGGACTGCTATTATCAGGTTCTGTTATAAAATCATTAAACAAAATAATCTGTAACTGATTAAATGACTGCTGTTGTCAGCAGGTAGACTGCTTTTGACCTGGTGAAATTACAGACAAGGCTAGTCCATGGAAGACGTAGAAAAAGAGGTCAAACCAACATCTTCTATGCTTCATTTGTTCCTTATGCCTCTTGTTCCCACCACTAATCTTAGGCAGTTGGAGAAACTACATGTTTTCTTCTCTCTGCCAGTTATTCCTGGCATTTTATATTCTTACTTCTCCAAAGTACTTTGCGTATCTTTGAAGTGGCTCTAGTAGTTGACCATGAGGTACTTTAAAATGCTAGCTGACATAGCTTGACCTAGTTAGCTGATTTTGTCTCGGAGTGAATTCCGTGGACTTTTGTGTTTTCAGAAGTGTAAATGCGAGCGATTCCTCAATTTAGTTTTTGACTCTATAGGTAAATGCTTATGTGGCTTTGGCCAAAGTTACTATGTCGTGGTT
Organism: Steatornis caripensis; assembly: GCA_013398225.1. Lineage (NCBI taxonomy): Eukaryota > Metazoa > Chordata > Aves > Caprimulgiformes > Steatornithidae > Steatornis > Steatornis caripensis. The sequence continues at coordinate 72,648 of VZSC01001585.1, forward strand.
TTCGTGGCTGCAGACAGATGTGCTGAAGGCAGAGAGTTGAGAAGGCTGGTGACTGGCAAAGAGCTCTGAGCCAGGACTTGCTATTTGAGCATGACTTCGCGTCCTGTCACAACAAAGCAGGTGTTTAAGACTGTAAATAATACACTAGACTTGAATTCCTTGAATTTTCAGAAGCAAGTATGTATCTGAACTTCACTGCCTTCAGGGTATTTATTTCAAGTAGCTGGGTCAGTGTTTCTGAGAGTGATGGAATTGGTAAGTCACCAAAATACAGCAAAAGAAAAGCTTAGGCTCCTAATTCAAATCACGTTGGGGTTTTGAAAGATTTTCTAGTCACCGGAAGCCTGTTACAGTCATTACTCCATGCTTAGCTGTGGCTTTTCCTAGTTATTTACAGAAACAATTTCAATCTAGATTTTTGGTGGAAAATGCTTGTAATGCATGTTCTTTCTAAAAGCAAAAAATAAAAAGCAAAACTTTAAAAATACTCTTTTAAAAGAATCTTGCCTTTTATTATTCAAACGAACATGTTTTTCGTTTCAAGGCTGAAGTTTAGGAAGAACTTTCCCCTTTTCCAAACCTTGTCCTGCCGATTGAGAGGGCACACCAAGGGCTTTGAGAAAGGTTGTGTTGACATACGTTAAAATACTCTCATGATTAAATACCTCCAGCTGTTGGACGCTTGGAAAAATACATCTTTGTGATTCACTTTAAGTGTAGCAAAGCAGTATTAATTAAATGCTGATTTTCGAGCTTCCAAATCGTGATTAGTAACTCCCACTCATAGATTCTGAAGGCTAAAATAGATCATTAGCTCCTTCAGCCTGACCTCTAGTGGAAAATCTGCCGTGGAATGGCTGCCCTTCTGCTGAGGTTAGTTTAATCACAGCGTGACTTCCAGAGAGGTGTGTGATCTTCATTCAGAGACTTTGGGAGACAAGCAGGGATTCACTCTTTTCTATGACATTGTTTCTCTCTGGAATATTTGCACACTAAACTTGGTCTTTAAAGGCAGCATAGGTTCTTTTTGTTGGCTTTGTTTGTTGTTTGTTTAGTTTAATCAAGACAGTTACTAAATTATTGCAGTGTAAGGAGCAGTGTGAATGATTTTAAACAGGTGCTTTCCTCCTACAAAGCTCTCTGCTCTTTACTCCTGTACACTCTTGGAAAAACAAAAATGTAGAGCCTCTTTCCACATGTAGAAAAATTACTACTCATCTGTTTTAAAAGTAGGTGTGAGAAATGCAAGGTATAATGCCTGAAGTTTTTTTTCTGTATAGTAGTGCTAATTAAGCATTGTTAGGCGTATATGTTATGGTGAATATGCCCACACAGGACTGTATTCCAAACAAGTACTTGAAATGTATGAAGTTGTAACTGTGATCCCATGTCATAAGTAATACTCCAGTGATGTAGGGCATCCCTTGCTAGCCTGGAGTGCATCTTGAAGTGGATGCTTTATAAAAGAGTGGAAAATGACATCTCCAGCACATTTTCTTCAAAGCCTGCTGAATTATAATATGGGCAGGGGAATGGTGGCGGACTTCTATTAACTAGTCAGCCTCCGTTCTTTGACACGGCAGTTCCAAGTACTTACCTGCATGCCAGGTGGCTGCTTTTGCCATGGAAACACATTTAAAAGGAATTTATTTTTATCCATTAAAGGTCATTATTTTAGCACTGGCCACATAATTTCCACAACTGAATGCTTTTATATCTAGTTCTCTTTTGCTGGTGGATCCCAGTGTGCATCACCACTGACAGCATTTTCTTTTATTCTATGTCTTATATGCGCTGGTGGACTTTTGAGAGAGCTTAAGAGGAGGAAGTTCCAAGACACCTGTCTGTAAAAAAAAAAAAAAAAAAAAAAGTGTT